>JAHLKC010000023.1:0-375883 GCA_025449115.1 Chytridium lagenaria
TAGTTTTGAACACCATCTGCTGAAGGATTTGGTTGCGGAAGCGGGTGAGGTGGTGATGGGTACTTTGGGGCGGCAGACAAGGCGTTTAATGCGGCGGCGGAAAATTGTGATGCTGCAGGCTGTCCAGTTGGCGCCCCGTAGTGTGGTGGATATTGTTGTTGATGATGTTGTTGTTGAGGGTGGACCACGGATTTATAGCCCTGTGATGGCTGAACTGGTGACGACTGTTGTGAAGTGGAGAAGAAGGGATCCAGGTATTGCTGATGGTGACCTGCTGCCCTCATTGTCACTGGTGATGGTGGTGGAGGGGCAAAGCAGTTTCTCGTGTAAGAAAGCCCATCTGCAGTATAGAATCCATATCCAGTTGAGTCCATTGGCGGAGCAGGCGCAGTGAACTCGAACGTTGCTCCTCCTGACATAGTTGCTTTCGTTGCTTCCGGTTGTTGGTTTCGACTCACCCCACACTTGAGTGAGGTAAAAAAAAAAATCGGGGGCGGACTGCACAGAGAATTCAACACTCCCGTCTCAATCAGTCCTTTCCCAGAGGTTTGAGATGGGGATTGCCCCCCGTTCTCAAAATGACTGCCCTTCAATCCGAATGGCTGTTTCGATAATCAGCTTTTGACTTTAGAGTAGCTTTAAGATCTGTTGTCCTCCTATCGTTCCCAATCGCAAAGTCGAGAATCAAAGAGGAATGGAACAAGGACAAGTGGTACCCGTCCAGAATCGATAAAATGGAAGGTGGTGGAATGGAGGTGGTGAGTGAGAATGGCAAGGGGGTGTATGCCAGAATGCCAGAATACGACTGCAGATGTTTGAATCCGCGCAAATATTGAAAGACAATGGTTCAAGATAATCCTTTTTTCTGTCTCCAACCTCACACGCACAAGCACTTTTCGTTCAGTGCAGCTTGCGTCCGAAGACCGAAGGAGGGACAAGATGGTGGTTGTGGTGGTGATGGGTGTGTAAAAGACGGAAGAATGAGAGAGAGTGTGTGTGTGTCTCTTTTCAAAGTGTAAAGAAACGGCCTCCTCAGAGTCGAAACATCAATTGAGACCAGCCAGCCAATGAGAAGCGCTTTCTCCTCCTTTACCCACTCGTTCAAAAAAGCACCGTCATCCATCCATCTGTGTCATTTTCTTTTTTATTTTTTTATTTTCACTTTCAATGCTCCGTATTTGAGCCATCTATTATGAAAAGACAGTTCATTGGCTGTTTTCAACCAATGATGACACTAGGTGATACCTGCCATATGCTTTGTGCACCCATGAGTGCTGGCATGGAAAAAGGATGGATAAAGTCGAGAGAAAAGGCGGGAGAGAGGAAGGGAGGTCCCTTCTTTCTTTCTTTCTTTCTTTCCACATTATTTTATTATTATTATTATTATTACATATTATTATTATTATTATTTTATTATTATTATTTTTTTATTTATCAATCTGCTTCATCCATCCATCACATTCCTCCCGCTTTTGGAGTTTAAATAATAATTAAAATAAATAAATAAATATTAATTAATTATTATCAACAATTACAATTATTAGTAAATTAGTTTTTTACTGATTGGAAGGAACAGGAACGAAAGGAAGGCAAAATTGATCTCCTTGCGTGTGAAAAGGAGGAGGAGGGCACAACCTCCCACTCACACATCCAAAGCATGGCACCCCCTCCCCGCCATTCGCTTTGGTTTGACCTCATGACGGTACCTACTCAGAAGTAGGAGGAAGTGGAGGCTGAACGGCGGGAGGGAGTAGTTTCAGTGGCGATATGGTAGGAGAGGCTTCAGTGGAGCAAGAAACCGTTCTGAGTGTTCTGGATCAAGACTTACGAATGATGACGTGGTAAGAGTGATTGACTGGAGATACGAAACAGCATTGTGCAGGTATGTCTACCGTAATGAAGTTCATCAGACATCAGTTCATCTCAATCTTTTGGTGAGTACGGTGTATATTTTCAATACGTCCCTTCACTGCCATAGAGCTTTACCCTCAATAACACACAAGTTCCCATGGACTGAGATCCTGGAAGTGGAAATGGCAAAGGGGCTAAATTCTTACTGGCAGCAAACATTATTGAAGGAACTGGCTTATTTTATGTAAAGGCTGGAAGAGAGGGTAGTATCATTTGGCAACGCGAGTATTGTAAGTCAACTTTAAACGATGAGGGATAATTTCGAGATACCTCCTGAAGAGTTTAAACCGTGTATGGGATTTGTTCGACATATAAAGGTCAGCGTATCTGCATTATTACTTTATAAAGGTGTAGTATTTATAGTTATTGTTTGTTTTAATATTGTCGTCACGTCTAGCGTTGACAACGATGCATGCACATGTGTAAACAGAGGTGTGTTGAAAAGTCACGATTGCTTTTTTGCACGATAATTGCCAGAGCGTGTGTAAAAAAGATTTTTCTGCAGCTGCGGTAAAGTGATGTCCATAATCCAGATCAAATATAAAATAAAGAGAGACGGCAAATCGAAAGCAAAGGCGGTTTTCGCAACCCAGAGACTTTGTAAGTAGTATTGTGAAAACAGCAAGGACGAGTCAGTTAAGGATGAAATCACGTCCCTGCAGTATATAAGGCTAAGAAAAGTGGCTCGAGTAATTGCAGGAGTACTGAAAAAAAAAGATACGGTCAGAGACCTTCCGCAGCCTGTGTTATATGCTGCGCAGGAGTTATTAAATGAATATCATCGCCAAGTTACGTAACAGCATTTTAGGATATTTCTGCAGAGTGAAGCGGCATGAGCGAGAAGTAAGTAAACAGTGAGAAGAGATGGACAAGCCGAAAACGTTTCTACGGTAAAGTCCTATATGGCGATAAGATTGTAAAAAGTTTCGGGTTTAAAAAGCGTGAGTCTGTAAAAGCTTATTAAGTCCAAGGCTTAGAGTGGGATAAGAGCGAGATCAGATGAAAATCAGTAATCCAAGTATTGACCATAATATACGCACTTTCGAGGACGACTCAAGAGTTGATAGAGAACCTTTGGTTTCGATGATAGTCCATGAGCATTTGATAGAATCCCTGTTATCCTATAGAGAGGACCCGCTGCTATTAACTTAGGTGAGATGTATGGCCAGAGTAATCTATTCCGCATATTAAGCAACATGAAATACGGGTAATTAATAATATTTGATATTAGCGTGAATTGATATTGGATAAAAAAGAACGGGGAGTGATGTAGGTCGATCTGGCTAAACAGTACAAGCATTAGTTAGATCTGGTAGCCTGCCGCAATATGGGGAGAATCCAAAGACTGATGATCTGGACGACCCTTATAGTTTGGCGGTCCTTACAATCTACCGTGTTGAGGCTGCCGCAGTCCATCCGTTGTTCGATGCCGCCTCCTCTGCTGAGCCCTTAAAGGTCCAAAGGGTTTCCCGTGTTTTAGAGTCTTGGTTACACCGAAAAGTACGTACCCCTCGGCGCCTTAATTGGGGGTCCTCGTTCCTTCCCTCCATACCGCCTCTCTTCACCGCCCTTCAGATCCATCCGATCCGACATTGGTCCTAACATGCATTTCATACTCGTCTTGAATTCCTAAGCTACGACATCTTGCTCACTGAAGTTCTGAACAACGCCAGGAACTGGATGTGTTTTGTGAGAGACGAAAAAGTCTGTGAGACGGCGTCTGTTTGTCCAAATTTCTGCTTCCGAGGTTCCAAGCTCAGGAGAGACTTAATCATTTACCAATGTAGTGGGAAGTCTTAAACTTAAGCTCGGACCTCATCATTTCATGCGATCCCAGCCTCGGCCCACCTCTAGTAACTCAAAAGACACCACTTCAACTGGGTATAAATCCACTCTTTACGAGGACAATATGCAACTCATCGACAGAAGCTATGCAAGCATTTCTATACCCATTTCGTTGTCTTCGCGATTCTTTTATTTTGCATTTCCTGTTAGATATTGTGATGCATCAACACTGGTTGATCTACATATCTTTGCATCTGGGCTCGACGATGTCTAAATGATGAATTCAGTTAAAGTGACCGAGTGCTCCCCCATTCTTTGCTTTAACACTGCAGAAGGTTCTTTGAAAGGTCTTGGATTCCTTTTAATGTAAGTTTTTTTTATCCCTTTTTTAATTGTATGTTCTTTTGCTGAAGTTGACTTTCTTTATTCCACACATTTTTCTTTTAACCTTTCATGATTCTCCCTCGTTTCAAAAACCCAGTACTTTCGGAGTTGGACCTCGGTTCCGGTGTAGACCATGGGGAATGTATTGGATTAATACAAAGAATCCATTCGATCACCGTCTTGCTACTTTCTATCAAACCATTGATATCGCCTTATCAACTCATCAGGTTCATCCCTTCAACATCCAGATATAACCTGACTCAAATTAACCCCACAACGGATCGGCGCAAACCGCAAAATCAAACTCCTATGCGTACAAGCCGTTGAAATTAACGGACTGTCTTTGGACATGAACCTTACCGGGATCCGATGGGAAAAGTCGTTTAAATTCTGAATCGGTCCGATCAAAGATTTTGTCTATAGACTCAAAAGAGACTTTGACCTGAGCAACTTCACCGCAAGATATTTTCGACCTCAAGCTCTTTCTGGCAAACGGATCTAAAGCTCGGTTGGGGTCTAATAACATATGCTGGACGTCATTCTTCCAATACCAGCCCACAATGACAGTGTGGGTCCATAAGCACCCCCCATCTGCAACATTCGCACGGTTTCCTGATATATCGTCGCTCATGGGAAAGCGCATTTTCCCACTCCCACGGCAAAGGTCATCGCTTCTAGGACCCACAACAATTGATGTGTTCCAATGGCTGGCTTAATTGAAGGCGCAGTAAGAAAGTCTTTCCTGCTTTTTTTTTGGCTTACTCCGTCAACTGAAGCGATTCATCCACGTACCAACTAATTCCAACCTTCGTCTACAGCCATACGAATCTTCTCCGCATCTCTGAATGTCTCTTTAGTCCATCTCAATACTCCCTGTTATCTCGGGATGACTTTCCCTCTAGTTCGCTTCAACGCGTACATGTACACTTGCTATTAATTGAGTCACAGGTTAGTTTTGGTAATATTCTTTCCTTATTGCTTTTTCTTTCTGCCATCCTCGTTGATTATAAACAAGCCTTCTCCGTCGTTCTTCAAGCAGCATAAGTAGCCGAATAGGTAATTGTACTTATGGTATTCCGCTCAATGTCATCTGCAGCTCATTTCTAACACTTTACCCCATACCAGTTGTATTTCGGCGCTGGATCATTTTAGAAACGGGCTTTGTGTACCAGGTAAAACCTCATATCTCATGGCTAATACACCGACCTTTTTTTAACTTCATCGGATTGGTTTCGCAACACCGTCGACTACATCACCTTTCCAAGATATCTTCGATTTGGCATTAAAGCCTTGAACTTTCGCCATTCTCATGCACCACTTCACCGATTTTAAACGCTCACGCCTGTCGTTGTTCAACGTCGCTGACCGCTATTGCTCGCTGGAGATGTTACAGTCGAAGAACGTGAACTTGCACACCAGCTTTGAAACACCATCCTCGTCAGCTGCAACCAACTACTTTTCCTCACCGCAGTCGTTGGACGAAGATGTCAAGGACACCACACCAACATCCAATCTAGTATCCTGGTGAGTCCTATCCGAACCCCACTGCCTTTATTAAATAATCACTTCGACTTTTACCCTTATCAACTGTTGCTCTCTCTCCAATGCGTGAAGTGATCAGAGAAGTGGAGAAAAGAGGTCGGATGAAGGTAAGGCTTGTTATCTCTTGCCGTTATATTTTTATTTCTTCTTCTCTCCATTACTTTGTTTCTACCGTCACCACACCGTTTCGCCGTCCTTTCGCTCTCCTTTGATAATCACAAATTCCCTTAGCCACGGCACTCTGCATACTTCGTGTCAAACGCCTGGCTCGGTTTTCTTCACTTGGCTATCTTCACTTCAAGAATATTATGAGACTGAACCTGCGATTATGTCGGCCCCTCAATTAAGACAATGACGAGAATCTCTCTATCTCTATGATCAACCCTTAACGACTTCTACTGGCGTTACTATGTCCACCTCACACCTCATCCCGCTGATTACCCGTTAACAAGCAAACAGCCGCTTTCCTTTTGAGTTTATTCCAACTTTCTCACGATCTCAAGCCATTCGCTGGCTACAGGAAAACATCATTTTGATCAACCGTAAGGAATGCAAATTGTTCGGTATACCAAGCAAGAAAATCCGATCAATTTGACTCAAAGCTGAATTCCGCGGATGGTGGAGCCGATGCTTTTACGACTTGCAACGAGGAGAGCATTTTTAATAGCACTTTGTATACTGATATGCTTTGGGCGAAGATTAGTACTAAATCGGTGAGTGTTATTACAACTCCATTTATTTTCAAACAACAATATCTATTGCGTAGACTCTGTCTTTCTATCCTTCTTTTGTAGGATCTTCTTGGATCACAACGTTTCTTAAACTAGGTAGAATTACAACCAATACTTTCATTTCTCTTTTTCATCACCCTCACTTTTTTCGCCCCAAGAACATAACGCTCGATGTGCTTTTTAGATATTCGGGACCTCGTGATTTGCGGTTCTATCGGATCAAAGTCTCTGTGTTGCACCCTTAAACTGCATATTTGAGGTATCCTTTTGGTCGTCGTTGGTTTTTCGTCGACACACACCAGCCCGCTGCTCGATCCGATAAATTAGATGGGATTTACGGAATCCGGTTGACCGTATAAAGGGATTCGATTAATTTAAAACCATAACTATGCTCAAGCTGTTGTTAAAGTATACTCATCGTCACCAAGGTTTGCTCTCTTATACTACCTATAGTTATTTTTTATATTTGTACTTTAATTTATAAAGTGAGGTTTCTATAATCACACCGTCATTCACTAAGTCTATTTTTTCCCCCTCTCATTGATGTGACTTCCTACTATATTACGAGGAAAAGTAAATTCTGAGGCGAGTATACCTTTTTGCAGTCGAGAGTCTGGAAGGCTACTTCAGTCCTTCGGCATCATAAATATTTGAGGCACCAAACCGCCCCCCTTGCTTTTTCTGGTTTATCGGTACTCATACGATGCACCCAGGATTCCCTCGTGGCCTGCCCCTAACGACGGCGCTTCCCAACCGTTTTTGAATGAAAAAAACTTTACGGTGGTGTTGTTGTGGTAATGAAACTTTGTGCGATTCCTTTGGGTCGATGTCAAACCTCAAACAAAAAAATAAAAATCGAATATTGCTGGGAGATCATCCGTTGCTCATCCCCAGATTCAACACCGAAAACCAACTTCATTTCTCGGCCTTCTGACATTGTGGATTCATTTGTTTCATCTTCTGGGAAGTAAGGTGGTGTCGGACGCCTTACTGAGTATCCGCCGAAGTGTGCTTTTCGTCAAGTTTGGAAGAAAGCGTTTTTGGGTGCCGCCCGTTTTGTTTAGAGCAAAAACATGGATACAGAAGGCTTGAGACCGTCTGTGGTTTTGCGGTTTGACGACAAGGATATGAAGATGATTGTTGATTACCCCCAGGATGAGGAGTTGGAGTGGACAAAAGATGAGCTTGAGCTTCGCACCATGCAGGCTATACACTCGGGTCCTTCAAATCATCTGCACCAACCCCCACCGTCTCATCTATGCTCTAGCTAGTCGTGTCTTCACCATCAAGTCAGTAAGGCCTCTGGGCGGAAGAACGCCAGAGTACCGCTTGTATGATGGAACAACGCCTGATGATCTCCTGGAGTTCATTATTTCAAAGTGTGTGGAGCCTCCATTGAATGGGAGAGGGAGAAAAAGGGTTCTTCCCGGGGATTGCCTTCGCTCCGTCATCGACGAGCTTAATGAGATGATTAGATTGCATCGTGGAGGGTACAAGGATGAGATGGATAACCTGGTTTTAAGCGGCATGTCTAAAGCGGGTCATTTTGAGAACCAGGCGAAACTCGTCATTCCTGAACATCTTCGGCACGGCGCGACAGGTATCTATCCCGCCATTCATCACTCGCCATTCTTTTAATAACGCGTACTGCCTCTTTTCTTTCTAATTTCACTCATTGTATTCGTCAAGCTTTAAAACCTTTAGAACTCGCATCACGCAAGAAGAAGAAAGCTCTTCTGCCAGGAAGCGCCGAATCGCCTCGAAAAAGCCTTACACAATCCTTAAAGAGAAAAGACTCCAATTTCCCATCCCACCTCCCCTCTTCCATACTTTTAGATGCGTCCCTCCCTCCCTTGACCATGCACCCACATCAACGTCAAATCTACCCATCTCCCTTCCCTCCACCCCTGTCCGGCATGAGCAATGTATACCCAAATCCTTCTTACTTCAACCACCCCAACTACACCGCCTTCTCATCAAAACTCTCAACTATCCCATATCCAATGTATCCACCTAGTACAGCACCTGTCGCAGAGTCGTTTTCTACAATGCCTGATTACGCAAAATGGCGGAAACGGAGTTGGTCATCATTGAACGAGATGGCAGAGGCAGCAGTTGGTGTCGATACATCCAACGTCGCGATTCCTCCCACTCCCGCATTTCCTGAGGGAACGTTTTGGAATGAATATTCGCAACAAGATGTGAAAAGGGAACGCTTAGATTAAGCTCTGGGTTTCTTTCTTGTCGATATGGTCTACCCTTATTCCCGTTGAACGTCTATGTCATTGTATTGAAGTTGGGATGTTCCTTTAATGTATAAATCTATTAATTTTAATATGAGTTTTTTTGGCGATTTTATATTTCTTTTTTGGCGAACTCTGGCCGATGTAAGATATCCGTATTTTCCAAGTTTTTTGCATATTTGTTTTGCAGCGGATAACTACTGTTAGACGACGGAATGGTTATTAGGTTGAAAAAATTTGCACGAGCACACAGGGAAGGGACTCCAGCGTCTGTTTGATGCGAAGATAATGGTGTAAGCCTGCTCACGTTCTCCGACTTTTAAAAGCGACTGTAGACGGACCTCGGCCTTTAAAAGGTAGATCTTTGTTTTTAAGATATGAGAAAACCGATAACGATCTAACCGTTCAAATTGGAATGCCAGTAGGCTAACTAACTATATTGAAGTCTGAGATATCCTGATTCATTGATCGTTCTCTTGAAGATCCACTTTGCTATCTAATTTCGTGGAAGGTTTAAATGATACTGTCATTCAGGTTTTCTCACCTGGAAAAGCAAAAGAAGCGTTAATTAGTATACATCTGTCGATAAAGCAACATACCGAATTAGATGTTTATTCAGAAGAACCTGACTAAAGTTGACTTTTAGAACATAACATTTTTATAGCGTTAGAGTATTACTTTTCTGCATCTCCAGCACCCGGCCCCCTATCCACAAATTGCAAGTTGAAATCCTGCATCGTCGATGCTGCTTGATTTATTAACTTTTGAGTATATCTTTATTCCAAATTCTCATTCTTATTTACTTTTTTGTCTTCCTCCGATATCCTCTGCATAAAGTCATCTAAAATTTCTTTTTCCTGTGTACAGATATCTACAAGGGAGAACGTATTATAAAGGGATTTTTTTATATCCGAGTCTATTACGAAAAAGAAACGTAACGATTCGTCAGCCTCGTTTTCCAAAAGAGCAATATTGAATCAAGTCAAGGCTTCCATCCGGTAGATCGCCTTTACGAAAGTGGGTGACTGTAGGCGGGTCAACCCAGTGGAGCCCTGATCGTTAAGGGGGTTCAGGATTTAGGATTTGAGATTGACAGCGATCAATCTTCAAGGATTCTGTAATTACTTCGACATTTGGTGGTATCACGTATGCAGTATAGGAATGTCGCGGTGTTTTCGCTTGCTAGTCGGTAAACTTTTATGACATATGCATTTGGTCTTATTGGCAGGATTTATGGACTGCGTTATGGTCCGGTGTTTGATGTTGGTATGGAAGTCGAGGTTCGTGTTTTCATATTGACGTACAACCCCGTTTCTGTCATAGTTTTAGTAGTTTATAATTGTTAAGTGGAATGTCGGACCTGAGGACTTTTGCAAGTGGCATTGAGGATTACTAACAGTACATAGTATATGTGTACCGCGTTGTTAAGCTGAAGGATGTTTATGGAGTCGGGCTTTTACTTCAGGTTAGGATAAACTTGTTCGACAATTACACCCTATTATCTGATTCACAGCTTACGCTCTTGATGGCTTATGCCTGCGTTTTTTTTTTCTTTTCTTCCGGTTGCTTGACTCCTAGATAGAAAATCGGTATCAATAACGAGCAAGACTTGTGAAGGTACCTATTGCTTTTTTTTGTTTCCGAAAATTACTTCGACCTTGGAGTCATGAATTTGGAAGATAAACGGGCGAAGGAAGTGGAAAAAGTTACGCTGACTGCGTAAAAGATGGAGATTCTGTTTAGCCCGGAACCTACAGTGGTCTCTATCTGTATGTTGATGTGTTTCCAAAGTATAGTTGCTCAAGAGTACAAACGGTGAAAGTTCCTGCCACGCCAACCCATCAGACACCGAGGATTCGAAGATCTGACTTCCTGTGACGCCGAGGTACATGGGATTTATTTTCGTCTAAGCCGGGTTTAAAAAAACATTAGAGCCGTGCTGGTGAAGACTCAATGAGATTCTATTGTCCTGTTTCTGGCCGCACTGATACAAAAAAAAAAAAAATCAAAAATATCAAAAACGAAGACTTCCTTCTGCGTCTCGAATTAATAAAAAAAAAACTGACTGTGGGGCGTCTATGTACGTTGCATGCGATCGCATTGTTGCTGATTTTAGACTTGTAGGCACCATGCACAACGCAAATTCTTTAGTGAGGTTTTATTTATAACTTATTTCGAACCAATATTTAACAATCATACTTCCAAAGGCATTTCATCTTCAACCATAAGCACGGGGTATATTTTTAATAGGAAGGCAGAATATCGCGGAACGGGAATCAGCGTAAAAGAACGCATTATGAATCAAAAAAGGCCCTTCTCTGCTCCGCAAATGAGCGTCTCATCTTTACAGCCTTTTCAAACAAGCTCAGGTCCAGCCCATCGACGTTCCTGACGATGCGCGCCCGAAGTACAACAACGCCTCCTCCAATATGTCGCGGGGGATTGGATGTGACGGGTGATGAAGCTAATTCGGGGTTGTCAACCTTTGTGTAAGAGTCAGCCAGATTGTCGGACGTCTGTCCAAGTGAACGGACGAAAAAACCGAAGGAAAGAAGGAAGGAGAGACGGAAGAGACGAACTTGGAAGTCATCGAGGTCTCCAATTAATTGAAGGAGAGACTTTGGACTATGCTTATCCATGATGCCGAGAAGTGTTGTATCGACGAGGAGGTCTTTACCGCCATAAGAGAGGAGGCCGAGATTCAGCCTCGGATCAAAAGTTTTGAGACTAAAGGTTGAAAATGATAGAGTCATGATGTGATGTTGGAAAGGAAAGAATGAGATGAAAATGCGAGAATATTGTAGTGATTACTCTAATGCTTGTCGCCGATCGATAAGGGAAAAAGGGGTATGAGGATCAAACAAACATACCATCCTGTGACTCTCACAGTCTCCCCAACTTTTCCATCAGCACTCTCAATGATCTCTGAGATCAAAAAGATCTCTCCATGCCTCCTCTCGACTGCGTCTCTTGCGAGCATCGTTTAGTCTCGGGCCGTCTCCTCAGAAAATGACGGATATTCGCTGACAAAGAATCCAAGCAAAAAGAATGTGCAACAAACACGGTCACATGCAGGAGGGTAGGGTATGGAGCTTATCTTGCTACGGCATCTTAAAATACTGTGCTCTCGGCATCATTAGTGTGCTGCTGGCTTTGCGAGATCCTCATTCCTTTCTCAGTCATCACTCATCACACTTATCGACCTTGATCGCGGATTTAAACCACCTCTCAAACTGCCCGACTCCTTCCTTCCTATCCTCCGTCACTCGTTTTTGACACACTCGATCCATTTCCTCTCAAACAACAATGAGTGAAGTCTCACAAAAACCGTGCAGGCTGCATGGCTCGCATCCCTCAAGAAGCTGGAGGTACGTTACATCGCAAATACACATGAAACTCATTTGACAACAGACTCTTCCTAAAGGCCAACGCACTGTCCTCACTTATATCCTCGCTCCTTACATCGCCTCTACTGCCGCCAATGCTATTGTCTCCGCGATCGCAGAGATCTTAGACGCTATGCACCAAAGTGGTTCTGGGACCGCTACAAGATTCTCTACAAGGATGGAAAGAGGGAGCAGTACCCGATCAGAGAGGTGCTCAAGCAGAGCTTGTACGCTCAGATGTTCTTGCTCGCCACTTCTGTGATGGGGCTGCTATTTCCCGCCTTTCTTAAAGGTATGTCCTTGTTTTATAGCTGCTGTAAAAATGCGGGATATTCAGGAATAAGGTGTTTACTGTCCTATTCTTGCAGATGTCAAAATCCGTGCCTCGCCCTTTGGAGTTCGGAAAGACTCTACTTCTCATGGCTTTTGTGGATGATCTCTGGTTTTACATCAACCACAGGACTTTACATACCAACAAATGGCTTTGGGAAAACGTCCACAGCCTTCATCATAAGATGATGGTGAGTATCTCTGTTCTGATAAGACCATAGCTTTTGTTTTAACCACTCGTACAGAACCCTACCGCCCTTTCTACCAATTTCCTTCACCCCCTCGAGATGCTTCTCGTATCCATCGGCACTATTGCTGCTGCGGTTGGTGTTTCTTTTTCTCTGTTCATTTACTTAGTCGACTTTCCACTGACTTGTATAAAGGCCGTCGTGCGTCCCCACTATGTCCCCTTCCTTTTCTTCATCTTTATCCGTACTGCCGAGGATGTTGGAAACCACTCTGGGTGGGACTTCCCCTTCCTTCCATCGCATTGGAGTACGTACATACATTTATTTTCTATTACCTTTTTTATTTCTTTTTCTCCGAACCCCTGCTTATGGCATTCAATTTTTAGTCCCTGGCCACGTAACCGCCCGGTTCCATGACACCCACCATGCTCTTTCCAACTACCAAGGAAAGGCAAAGAACCTTGCCACCACTTTCACCGTGAGTTTTCCGCGCCTTCATTTTACCCACAAGCTTTTTACTAAACTATACTCTCCAGTTCTGGGACAAGATATTCGGAAGTTATTCTAAGGGATACCAGAAGAAGAAGGTTAATTAGAAGGAATACTCGCCTCTGCACCGTCGTCGTTGTTTTCTTATTCTCCAATTGCTTTTCTGACCTGCCTAATGGATTCAAAGTCCTCATTTCATTTAAATATATAAAGACTCATTATCTCAGTATTTTATTTGTTGTATATTGTGCGATTGTACGCTGAAGGAATGGTTCGTTTGTAATCGTGTTCCAAATAATGGTTCACTGAATCGTTGAAGTGGGTGCTACATTCAATAATAGCGGAGACCCAGACTTTGGCACTTTTGCCCTATCTAGCCATTCAAAAAAATTACATCCATTAGGTGTTCGACCCTTAGAGCAATGAAAGTAATATCTATTACAATCAAAAGACGTATTGATACTTGACGGCTTACCTCCCAAATGTTGAGTTCTCCATTAAGACTGGCCTCATTTCTGAAGCGATTTTACAGTTGCACATCGGCGGGTCACGAAACTCATCGCGATACATACGAAATGTGAGATTATATCTCGCCTCGTCGCTGATGGGATGCGCGACGACAGTTTTTTGGGGTGGGAGTTCATGCTTAAATTCTTCCTGTGATTGTATAATTTTTGTAAACACTCGAAGAAGACACAAAAAGATGTGATGTACCTGCATGGTAGGCAGCATAACGAGAAGAGACCGATGTGGAAGTGAAACATTATATGTTTGTTGAGACGGTCCGCTCGGCCTCGATATTCTTTTTATCCTGAACATTCTCTCTGCCCCAAGCGTCATCGACGCAATTGTCGGCAATGGTCCAAGATACGTCAACTAAAGCCAGTAAAGTTTATTTCTCTAAAAAAGAATGCAGTACTTACCTTATCTGAATGTAACCCTTTAACTTCTTTCCCGTTCCTATATTCATTCGCCAACACTGCGTTGGGTATCCACCCAGTCACCCCTAATTCGCAGACTTTTTTTTGCACCATATCGCAAACACGCGACAAGAGAGGTATTGTAGGACGTACATATCTTTCACCTGCCCAATCAATATTGGTCTTTTTCGTAGTTTTATCAAGGTAAAAGGAACGGCGGTTGGCGGACTTTTCTATACAAGTGTCAACATAAATCATGAAAGTAGGCAGACCTTTATGATTAATTGTATACTTCGGTTCCTCCCATGTCTTTGCCTCAACCATCAACCATACCAATAACTCGTCGGCAACTTCAGCGGGGAGAAAATCCAGAAACAATTCACAAGGAATATGATCCCGAATGTTGTAGATCGCCAATTGTATTTGAAGTGGTGATGCGGTCGCTTTGGCTGATGGATTCGAAGGCCATTTAAGAAGAGATAGAGCATTGGGTTGCACGAATTTCGGTGAGTGTGTATCAGTGGATGGTGAGGCCAACTCTTTTGTTTGGGTAGAGGACGTGAAGAGCGTTGAATTGTGGCGAAGTAACTTTGGTGGGTGATCTCCTTCATACGACTCCCCCATACGCTTTAAAGAATTGACATTGGTTCTGAGTTGCTTCCCAGACGTCATCATCGTGAATGCATCCACAGGCATATCCGTTGTTTCACAGTTGTCAGCATGGCTCTCAATAGCAGAGGCATCGATGCTCTCAGGATTATTCTGGCTCAGCATAACATGAACGGCAGCATCAAGATCACCGGCAGAAGATAGAGCAACTTTCTGGATGGCATCAAATGGTTCAACGTCTCCGAACATCTCTAAGAGCATCGCAAGGACATGATCATCTTCTGTCATGATTCTTTACAAAGTTTGTCACGGTTTTAATCTGGAAAGAACAACTAAAATATACTAATCGCATTTTTTTATTTGCATTCTCTTCTATATTCCCGCCCGGGAGCAACGCCAACCCCATATTTGGCACTCTCTTTGGCACTCGTGCACTATCTAGCCACTCGAAATAACCACATCCAGCAGGTTCACGACCATACGGGCAATGAAAGTAATATCTTGATTCGTTAAACAAAACAAACATATAATAGAAAAACTCATACCTGCCGAACGTGGTATCTTGCCTCAGCACTGGCTTCAATTCTGGCCGTGACGTTGCATTTACATGACGGAGGATCGCGGAAATCGTCACGGTACATTCGGAAGGTCAGGTTATATCTTGCCTCGCCGCTGATGTGATGGGTGATGACGGTTTTTTGGGGTGGTATTTCGTGTTTGTATTCTTCCTGTTTAGTTTGTTAGGCGTTCGGATTCATAAAGAAAATTCAATAAGATAGCATACCTGCATAGGGGGTAGCATGACGAGCAGCGATCTATGTGGAAGTAGAACATTATATGTTTGTGGTGACGGCCCATTCGGCCTCGGTACTCTTTTTATCCTGAATATTCTCCCCGCCCCAAGCGTCACCGACGCAATGGTTGGTAACGGCCCAAGATACGTTAGCTAAATGAATTAGTATCTCCAACATACAAAAACAAAAAACCAAACAAAAAACTATTAGAGTATATACCTTATCCGTATGGGCACCTGTCACCTCTTTTCCATGTCGATACTCATTCGCCACCATCGCGTTAGAACACCATCCTTCAATCCCCAATCTCTGAACCTCCTTTTGCACCATGTCCCGTACGAATGATAAAAGTGGCGTAAAAGGACGCACAGTTTTATCTTCTTCACCTGCCCAGCTGTAACTATGCTTTCCATTCACATCTTCAACGTATAATTCTGAACGATGGTTTCCGTAAACCTCTAATGAAAGCATCAGTCTTGGCGAAGATAAAAACCCCTAACCTTTTTCGTTGATGATAAACCGCGGATTCTTCCATGTCTTTGCTTCATCCATCAACCATACCACCAACGCATCCGCAACCTCTGCGGGAATGAAATTCAAGAACAATTCACATGGAACATGATCCCGCACGTTGTCTGGTGTTAATTGAATGTGAGGTGGGGCAGCTGTAGCCTTTGCTGACGCATTTGATGGACCATTTTAAAATGGATAAGGCGTTGGGTTGAGCGGGTTTTAGTGTTGTCTGAGCGTCTAATGGGGAGTTGGATGGAGTGGAGGAGATTAAGGTGTCGTGATCATGGCGAAGTTTCTTTGATTCGGGTAAAATGTCGGTGTCGAACTCAGCAGGTCGTTTAGAGGTCTCTGAGATGGTCTTGGGTGGCTCCCCGGACGCCCTCGCTGCGGGTGCGTTCACATTTCTCGATGCATTAGCGGTTGTAGTGCTGTCAACAACATTGTCAAAGCTCTCATCATCATTGACGCTCAATAGCGTTTGAACGGCAGCATCAAGATCACCCATGGATGACAGAGCGACTCTCTGGATGACACGAAAGGGTTTGACGTCTCCAAACATCTCGACGAGCATTGCAAGAAGGTGGTCAGCGTCCGTCATTCTGGGACAAGTTTGTCAAAGAAAGACATAAAGATGATGATGAGGCCGTCATGGGCATCGCATAATATTCATAGAAGACGATATGGGCCGTAACAACAGCATCAAACAAAAGCAAAACAAAGAGACAAAAGCAGAAAAAGGGAAGAAAGGTCAAAAAAGGACGACGTATCCTGTTGCTAAGAAAAGTAAACATGAAGAAAACATAAGCAATATGAAGCAGCAGAGGTATAAAATAAGCAAAAATGCAAGAGATACATGGGTTAATAAAAGAAGAGCCTACAGTAACATGAACAAGGAGGAACCAAAAAAACATTTCTTGCACATAAAACCCAACCATGGTATCCCAAAAGCATAGGTAGCAAAAACAGTCTATCAATAAATAATATCGCTGCAAAAGTAAAAACGAGAGAACAAAAGACCAACACCCTTTAAAAAAATCCAACTACATTGTCAACCGTCTCAACTTTGTCTCCTCCTTATTAAGCGAATACGACTTCTTGAGTAACGGTATAAGCACGTCCAATGGCACACCCCCCATCGTAATACTTCCTGTCGGATTCGGTATCGCCTCCCCAGGAGCCGCAGCAGCTGGAGCAGGGGCAGCAGCAGCCGCCGTTTCCTTCTCCTTCTCCCCACCTCCAGCCTCCACCAAATTCAAGTTTTTCAAAAACTCTGGCGTCAACTTCAATCCGTCGTCACGAATAATAATTCCTTGGTTCTTCTGCAACTGTTTCGCAACATCCTTGATACGTGATGGGATGCTCTGCACGATTTTCCGGAGTTGCCGGACCGTAAACCCTGCAAATGTTTGATGGAGAGCTTCTCCCATCCTCCGCATCTCATCCATGGTCTGCTGGAGTTGTTGGTAGACTCCACACACTGTTGCATCAATCGACAACAGTTTCTGGAAAATCAACTCAAACTGCGGGAAATCACTCTGCAGGTAATTCTGCTTACGGATATTCCAATCCTCCCATTTTTTACGATTCTCCAATGAATTATCTTGCGGTGGTTCAGGCTCGTTAAATGGCGGTGGAGCACGTGGGAACTTCTTGGTCTTAACGAGCGCGATTTCATCAAGCGTGTGTTGCTTCAGAATCTGATCAAACCGGTACATGTGGACCCGTGCGACAATACCACTTGCATCCTGGTACCGGTCTTTTAAAAGCTGTTCAGTCACGTCATCCAACTCCTGCGCTGACATCCATTCACGACCAGGCCATACAGTCACTTTGGGTGCTCCTGGGATAACTTCCGGCACAAGTCGACATCCTTCCAGCCACCCCCTTCTTACAAGCGTGTAAATAAAACTGCGACAAGTGTTGGTCGAGTTCTTGCATTTATCAAGCAACTCTTCAATGTTTCCGTTGGGAGCTTCCATGTACCCGAGCAGCTCGATAAACAGTTCTTGTTTCTCGGCTTCATCCTTCATCTTGAGTTCTTCTTCGGTGACGGTGGCAACTACCTCAATTTTCTTTTCGGGCTTGTCGACACGGCGTTTAAGCTTTTTACGCAGGTTCGGGTCCTTAAGGGCGTTCATAAGCTCGCTTTGCATGTCGGCGGCAGGTACTGCGGCCTTGGGTGCGGAGCCGCCTGGAGGAGGAGGTGGGGGAGGTGCGCCGCCTGGAGGGGGCGGGGGAGGCGGACCACCTGGAGGAGGAGGGGGAGGAGGAGGACCACCACCAGGAGGTGGGGGTGGTGGTGGCGGTCCACCAAACATCGGGGGAGGAGGGGGAGGTGGAGGAGGTCCACCTCCAAGCATTGGAGGAGGCGGGGGAGGAGGTGGGGGTCCCCCAAACATTGGAGGAGGGGGAGGGGGAGGCGGTGGAGGCCCACCAAACATGGGCGGTGGTGGAGGTGGTGGTGGGGGTGGACCGCCAGCGGTCACATTGTCCAAGACACCTCCCCGAATCCCAGTGGAGGCGGCGGAGGCGGAGGAGGAGGTCCACCTGGCGCAACATCCAAAATCCCTCCAGCAAATCCAGCCGGAGGAGGTGGTGGTGGAGGCGGTGGTCCAGCTACCGGCGAATCCAACACACCCCCCGCGAAGCCAGCTGGAGGAGGAGGAGGAGGGGGTGGAGGCGACCCAACGGCTGTTGGAGACGGTTCTATGGGACTTGCGGCTTCGATGACGATAGGAGGTGGTGGTGGGGGTGGCGGGATCGCGGCAGCGGCGGGAACGAGGTCCTGCATCCATTCGGGGACAGGTGAACTGGCGCGCGGGGCCTGTACTTGTGTATACCATGGAACCTCTGCTGTAGGAGTAGGGTCAGATTTAGACTCTTCCGTTATAGTCAGTGACGGTGGATCCTGAGACGAAGCTATTATATAGACAATTAAAAAAATGTAAATAAATGTGAGCTCCTATTCTCATCAATTCAAGCAGCAAAAAACAATACAACAAGCTCGACAATTGAAGAAAGGTAACTGATAATTGTAAACGTCGCATGAGATCGAGAAAGACTTTGAAAAAGATTTTACCAGAAGCCAATGACGTCTCCGAAGCCGTTGCCGACTTTGACGCAGCCGCCTTCTTCACAGCCACAACAATTTGAGCCAACGCTTCCGCTAAAACCAGAAAAGAAAACCGAGAAAAAAGCGCAAAAAAAAGTAATCGCGTTAAGACAACAGACCGAGATTGACGTAAACATAAAACGTGTGAAATGAATCGCTAACTTACGATCATCGGAGAGTGGGCCATTGACTAGAAGACCAGAGGGGTCTTGAGGCGATAGAAGCACGGGGGTTGGAGGAACGTCGGAGGCTTTAGGTCCACCTATTTAAAGTAAGGTCTCAGCGTTAGCCATAATAGACAAAAAAAAAATTTGCTACAACGCACCGAACCCAAGCATAATATTCATAACGGAAGCTTTCGTCAACCGTTTAGACTTTCGCTCCTCTCGTTTTCGTCTATCTTCGTCATCTTCAGTCGTCTTCATATCATCTTAAAACAATTTGTAAGTGTGCAAGGGTTCTGATGACACGTACCAAGCAAATCTGTATCCTCTAACTCCACTACCGTAACGGTAGTTGTTGACGTCAAATTCCGTTTTGCGGGCTCATTCAACCTTTCCGTAGAGACTGTTGTTGAGGAAGCAGTAGATGTTGAAATGTCCGGACCACTTTTACCAAGGTCTAAAGAAAATGATAAGTACAGCCTATCATATCTAAACGCGCAAACTTTCAAACATTATATTCAAAAACCTCACCAGCAACCCAAGAATCCAAATCATTCATCACCCCATCTAAATCCATCTTCCTCTGCAACGACATCCTCGCCATCTTCTCCCTATCCATCACGCCCTTCACCGCACCATCCGGACTCATGGAGCGCCGTTCCACAGTCGTCCGCGTCTTAGCATCAGGAACACTCGGGACAGCAGGTGCAGGCGCAAATGACGCCATCTCACCGGCTCGTACAATAGTTCGACGACGGCGACGCGGTTGTCCGCCTGCGTCTGTCCCGTCAAGGCTTTGAATGGATCCGTCGAGGGCGGTTGAGGAAGGGAGGGGTTTTTGGGAGGAGAGGGAGGAGGTGGACTTTGTGGGACCTGAAGTGTGGGAGAATGCGGTTTGAAAGGCGGGTGGAATATTGCAGACTTCGTCGGCTGTGATGGCAAAGAGAATCTAAAGTAACGCATATTAGATTATCATTCCCATACTAGTCTAACAGGTAAGGTCGCAAAGGTACCTTGTTCTCACGACACACGCTAAAAATCTTTTCTTCGTCTCTCGCCACTGTTCCGTCAGCAGTCCTAGCAGCAACAAGCGGATTTCTTCCTCCCGCGTTCGCGCCACTTCCAGCCATCAAATCTGTCGCCGCCTGCAGTGCCCAAGACACCGTTGCATCGGAAGGACACTTCACTATAAACGTTCCTCGTGACGTCACCACCACCACCTCTTTCATGATATCCGTTGTATAAGGATTCGCCCATTGTTGAGACTGGTATTGCTGTGGTTGCGTTGGGGGGACCGGAAGAGGGATATTTGAACGACCTGTTGCACCACGAGACCCTGAACGGCCCTGTGCTAGTGATGGGGATGATGGGGATTTCGATTGAAGCAAGGACGGCGATGACGAGTTTGGGGATTTCGAACGTTGCAATTGCGCAAGGGACGGCGAAACGGATCCTGGTGCTGAATTGGGGGGAAGAGGGGATTTAACTCTAGATCCTGGCGATCCTAAGCTCGCTGCACTGCTTGATTTCGAAGCGAGCCTTGCGTCTCTTGACTTTGATCTCGACATGGCGGAGGTGGAGGACGATGGGGGTGTTGCGTTGGGATCTCGAGACTTTGAGCGGGAGATGGCAGCGGAGGATTTGGAGCGGCCTGCTAGACTGGATTGGGGGGATGGAGGTGGGGAGAGGGATTGGGAGGAACCGGATGGTGGGGATGTGGGAGAGGGTCGACCTCTTGCGAGGTTGTCCGCTGATCCTGTTCCAGCAGACGATTTCGACCTTGCGAACATGCTGGCGACCAAGAAGGTGGGTCAAGTTGAGCAATTCAGACTCCTTGTTCGAGATGGCCGGGTAGCGGAGGCTATGTGCCTTTAGTGCAAGTGCAGGATTTAGCACGCGAGTGTTGACGGATAACGTCCGATTGTCCAAAAACCGGTATCCTCTTCTCTGTTTTCCGTCAAGCTAATAAACAAAGGATGTTTGATATTTTTGGTTTATCGAAAACGATTCTCCCAGTATAATAAATATAGACGCTTCAAAGTTGACTTTTCGAAGGTTCCGCGGTGAGGTGAGTATTTTATCCAACAGACGCCTTCTTTCCAGTTTTCTAGCAATACAAAACGGCAAACGAAAGGGGATAACTTGGAGACCAGAAGTTCGTGTGAGGAGGATAGCTTATTGAACTGGAATCGACGAGATGACGATAGCACGGGTGGAGGGGAAGATTAATTAAAAGAATGACGGGAGGAAAGGAAGGCAGAGAGACGGCCGACTCAAAGGCGACGACCGATAATTAATTTTCTTGTGTCCAAAAAGAAACAGAAGCCAAAAAAGAAAGCTCTGGAAGACCTTTCTGGACATTTGATTGGTTAGCTTGATGCATTAACAGCAAACGTCACCACCAGAGACATCGACCTGGTGCAGCGTCATCCGTTCGCAGACTTTCCAGGTCGATTCATTTCCCTTCTGCGAGGGTACATGGCAACGTATCTTTCTTCCTGAATCAAATTACTATAGTGTACATGAGGCATCCTAATGACTGCCGATGATCGGTTACTTCAACTGATCATCGGCAGTCATTAGGATGCCTCATGAAGAAAAAACCTCCTTCGCGCATGCATTTACGTTAAACAAATCTTTGAGACTTGCACCCGTGACTGCTTTGAGCAAGAACTTTACTCTCAAGATATATGGCTTTGCCTAAAATTGTTCTCGCCTAAAAGTATCATGGCATGATCGTCCGACCCTACTAGACCTACCTTTGATTCCTAATTTTCTTGCGGGCACACTTACACACACCATTGTTGAATCTCTAATTATAATAATGGATATAACATTTTGACGAAACGCGCGTTCATGGTTAAAGTTATGCCAGTCCAGCTACATTAATAAACCCGGAAAGCACACACATTAAGTACGAATAAAACGCGATTCCGTGAACTATTTCTAGAACTGGTATGGCATCCTTGCACTCTGCCGGACGTATTTTGAGTTGCTACCTGAGCTTGGGCACGGAGGAGTTTGGTGCTGTTCGCACCGTCGGTACAATGTCAACCTAATACATATATAGTCGGCGAAATTGAAAAAAATATCGACGTTGAAGAAAGTATAGAAGAATACAGACATGCGTGCGTGCGTGCGAAGTAAAGGGGATAGCATATTATCCAGTTGGATGAACAACACGTCTGTATCTTTCTAACGCCATATATACCATATTGGACTTATCCACCATCTAAAACGTTTATAGCACTTACCGTTACGAACTGACCATATTCTAAAAGACATACCAGCATCCATATAGATGTGACTACAATAGCGAGATGGTGAGATGTAGAGAAAAAAGTTTTAGCAAGATACCCTCGCAAGGGCAATGACGCAGAGATGGGGTGTCTAATCCCATCTCGTGAGGTCGGGGATGCTATTCCCCATTAAGATCTGTCCGTCTCTGTCCGAGGGATTGCCAATGGTCTCTCCTTTGGTTCCACTTAAGGACGATCTAGAGAAATGTGGACAGTGTTTTTATATATACAATTTTGAAGAAGATAATCAAGTTGTGGGTTTTCTATTATTTACATTTATTTAGGGTCCACGTGTTTGTCACATTTGGCAATAATAAAGAAGGGTGTGGCGCAGGAAGACTATTAGGTAACACTCCATGGGATGACAAACCCTTCCTTTAGGTGTGACTTGTAATAATGAATGCATCAATAATTTCATTTTTTTTATTTTATTTCTGAAAGAAATTATTTCATGTAGTATTTATTACAAGAAAGAAAAATAACTAAATAAAGGTAAGAGCCATAACGCGCCAAAAGCTGACGAGAAACACCACGTTAAATAGAAAAACAGATGCGTCGAAACAGAAAGCGCTCGGCAACAGCTTCACAAAGAAGCTCATGTTGTTGATAAACATGTTGGAGGCGTTGTGACAAGGAAACTGCAGCACACGCGGAGCAAGCATCTTGATGTTTCAAGCATGTACGTTGGCACCAGGGGAAAAGGAGCGCACCTGGGAGGTTTGAAGGGGTGAGGTGCCAGAAAGATCAACGCAAACATGACGCCCATAAGACCAAGTTGGGAACAAAACATCAGCAGGGCGGAGAGCGACGCCAGTGGAGGAGGGGAAGGAGAGGTGCTCAGGGTCAGAGTGAACGGGATGCCAGCGGCACGCGCAATTGCAACCAAACAAATCGGGTACCATGTGATGGCGCATATTAAGCCCAAGGGAGCCGTGACAATGGAGGGCATGGTCGCCGAAGGGGTCCAGGGGAGCCTGGCAGGAGCGGAGGGGACAGAGTGAAGGGAGGGGGAAGATACAGCCAGAGGGAGAAGGGGGATAAGAAGGCGATAGCGAGCAACCACACGAGATTCAGCTGGAGTCATCGTCTGACCAAGGCCTGCAATAGGGAGAGCAAGCCAAATATCAGAGGCGTGGGGAGTAGAAAGAGAACGGAGGAGGGCGGCGTGACGAGGGAGACTAACAATGTCAGTGTGAGCCTGAATGGTACGGAGTTTGGAATCATAGAACAGGGTTGCCGAAAAGTGTTGAGGTCTGGGGGAGGCAACCATGCCTGAAACTAACTCCGAACCAGACAGCCCAATGAAGGACAAAGGGAAGCCTGTCCAAGGGCAGGGACGACAGCACAATGGGGGGAAGGATGAGAATATAGCAGTAAGGATTGAAGAGGGAGGGTCTGATGGACAGACGCGAGGTATGCAAAGACAGAGAGATCCGCTGCAGAACAAACCCCAAGGCCCCCCTATGCCAGAGGAAGAGTGGCGAGTTCAAATTGCAGGTCACCGAAACCCTCTGCAGAATGAACCACAATATTCTCCAGAGCAGCCTGTAAACCAGCGTCAAAGACAGAAACAACGGAATGCAGAATATTGGGAGGGGGTGGTGCGGAGGGCGTATAAGAGCTTCTGAGCTCCAAGACAAGACAAAGGAGCAAGAGCTGAAGTTGGGGGTCAGCAAATTCAACCAGACGCGAAAGAACGGCCACAGTTTTCACGACTCTACAAAGGAGAAGAGCCTGGCAAAATGACACCATCAGACTTGACTGTAAACTGCTGCAACGCCAAAGGGAGGGTGGAGGAGAGGAGACCAGGCCAGAAGAACTCTAACTTAAACTCATTGGGGTGTAGACGAAGGGGGGGGGCTGAACCGACGGAAGTAATCTAACACGTGGACCAGAACAGCAGCAGAAGCAACAACAGTCCCATCTAAAAACCAGCCAGAAAAGAATATAGCAGAAGGGGTAGCAAAAGGCATGGCGGTTGCCAGGTGGGCGAGAAGACCAGAAGTAGGAGATGGAGAACAAGGGCAAACAACAAAGCCCCAGAACAAAAAGTCAGAGCCCACGTAAAATTGAGCGGCAGAGCCATAGCAATACTTGACCCAAGCAGCAATGGAAGGACAGAACTGCCAAACCGCAGTAAGAAAGCACTGCGGTTAACTTTATTAAAGGCATAACGAAAGTCAACGAGGAATGCCGCAGTGCCAGGGGAACGTTGGACTCCAGAAGCCGCTGTAAGGAATGAAGCACCGCCTCACCCCCACCAGGAACACCCACCCCAAGTTGGTGGTGAGCTTGAGGAGCGTCGACCGTGGACAAGGCCAGCTTGGAGACAAAACTGTGAGATTATGCGATAACCTCACCAAGAGGAATGAATGCGTCGCTTATATAGACGTCGTGCTTTTATCCCTATTTCCTTGTTCCCGTTCCATTCTTTTCCCTCTTGGGGTTTTCATAATTTTTCCCCATAGATACGAGAGAGTTTTTATAGAAGGAAGGGCGGTCAACGTGGTATGCCAACTTATGACATGCTACCACGTTGGTCGAGATGCCTGTTGCTGTTATCTGATTCCCCTTTATGTTTTGTTTTATTATTTGTAGAAAGTTTGAATAGATTTACGTACACCTCTTTAGTCCTGGATTAAGCTGTCTGCATATTCAGGCCAGCCCCTGGTGGGCTGTGCTTTCATCTTTCCCTTTTTATTCACTATCGTGTGTTGAGTTGTACTAGCGGGTGCTCTGGTTAGCACCCGCCAAGGGAGACTGCGATCCGAACCAAGACATTGTCTAAGAAGGTAAGAGCCATGGGAATACGCCTCAAGGGCATGATTCCTTCGAAGGTTTGGTCAGTATAACTACCTCTGTTCTATTCTCGATGGCTATGACAGGCTACATAGCTGCCTGTAAGTGGGAGAGCGGCACGAGCAGGGCCATTGGTAGATGAGATTGCGATAGAACATGTTAGAAAGGCTTATTGCGGCGAATATGAGGCCTGGCACACTCCTCGAAGCGGGATGGAATCCCTTCTCATAGACCCCTTTCCCTTAGTCAATTTAGATCTAGTCTCTTGGCATTTTCCTTCCTTTTCCCCATTATTATTAACTATTAGAACGAAAACCACAGCAAACTAAATCCCTGCTGTCACTAAAGGCAGAATAGGGCTTGATTCTTGATCTAGGAGTATTCCTAGACTCTAGTCTTGTCACCTATTATATGGTTCTATACCTCTGTATGCCGGGGCTTAGCAAAGGGGGCCATAGAGAGAACTTCACAAAACGCCATAAAATCAAACCCACCGCCATGGTGCGAACGTCTTGAGCTTGAGAAGGGCGGTCAGAGGAGCACTCACAACATACGGGGCAAGAACTGCAGGTGCCTGGCGGGCAAGGGGTAAGTTGCTGACATCCACAAGGCTGGCGAGAAACAGCCCGCACGTAGCAACAGCCGCAGAGCTCATCGCATCCAGAAGCTACTGGGCCTGAAGGCCATCACGACCGCAAGCTGTCCCCTTGGGGAACGTCTGGAGTGCGCGAAGGGCAGCAGCAGCATCAATCTTGGCGGGAGGAGGGGACTGAGGTGACGAGCGGGCAACGGCCGGAAGGGGTTCTTCTCAGAAAGGCCGAGACTAGGAGGGGCAACCCCCGCGGAGGAGAGGGCACGGACAGCAGCCCCAAGTTGACCATTGTAAATCTTCAGGCGGGCACGAAGGATTTGAAGGGCAGATGAGGAGAGGGAGGGAGGGACCTGGTGAGGGAGTGGGGGGAGAGGGAAGGCAGCAAACACGTCAGCAAGCAGGATAAGGATGCTTTCTGAGGAGGCACTCCAGGTGAACATGGCGGTGCGGATGGAGGCAGGTTGATGACTGTGGCCACCACAGCAAGGGACCCGGCGCAGAACACACATGGGAAACAGAAGCCAGCAAACCCAGGCGGCGACGGAAGTGGGAGAGGCAGAGATAGCATCCAGACAAGCACGTTAAGCATCAGCCACAGGAAGGCGCAGAGCACAAGACAGGCTACAAACGCTTGGGACCTGACAACAAAGAGCAGTTTTCAGAAAAGAGACATCCAAGACCAGAGCGGGGAGGACCAGCAGGGGCTAGTGGCACTGCAGGGAGGAGGGAACCAGTAGAAGGAAAGGGGAGGGAGAGACCCTGAATGCTCTGATCAGGGAGCCAAGCCAAGTGACAACCAGGGGTGGAAAGGAGTCCGGAAGGCAGCCTTAGGGAGCCCAAAAGCAACGGCAACGACAAAGGAAGGAAGAGAGAACATTAGCTGAGAAAAATGAAGAGAGAGGTTATTGGTTTGATGGGAGGAAGCGATGTGAAGTCAAACACCCTCCAAACCCTTGAATCCACGGCCACAAATTATGGGCTCAATGGGAACGGAAAGGACAATAATGGAGACTTAGGTCATCATTGTCGTCACTTCCCCTTCCTCAACCTCCCGCAGTGGAGCCTGACTGACCCCACCCGGCTGCGACCAACGCCAGCAACGAAACTGGGAAAAGCGCCACGTCCGCTGTTAGTTGGCCGAGGTCGTGGGAAGACTGAGCTGAAAGCCCTTGGTGACCACTGCCTGCTGCAACGCCACCGGAGGGTTGGCGAGAATTGTATCCGCGCTGCCGGAAGTCGGCCGACCGGTAAATCCGAGCCCAACGCAGCACAACAACCGCAGCAATCCGGGGGAAGTCCGGGTTGTGAGATGCCGGCAGGAGCGGAGACGCCTTCTCCTTTGCCATGGCGGCCTTCTTGCGGAGCGTAGCTGGCGAGAACATACATCTCCACGGCATGGGGGCGGCGGGACCCCACAAAGGAGAGCATCTTGATGGCGGCTTCGGGAATCCCAACAGCATGGGTCGGGAGAGTGATTATAGCAGTCCGAAGGTCGTGCTGAGTGGACTGGGAAAGGCAAGGCAGAGGGAGGATCCCGTGAAAAAGCGCTTCTGAAACAGGAGCAGGGGGGGTATCCCCAGCAAGGATCAGCAATAGCTTCGCGTTTAAAGGAATGATGGCATCCATGATTCTTCAATTTCCATTGATGCTGTGATTCCAACCTCTGCCTCTGCCTCTCCACTCGTTGCGCTTGGCCTCCTGGGCCAGCCGGCGAGTCTCTTGCTGCTGATGTGAAGTTTTAGTGGTTTTTCACTTCACACCTTCACTTTAAGGACTAAAGTGATTCCTATTACTTTACGTAAATGGACGCAACTTACGCGGTCCCAAGTATAAATACACAAAATCCTCTATTATTTTCCCTTACGTTATAGGGTTTTTACCGAAGGAGGTGACATAGACTTTACGCGTGTTTGAGGTATCGGCGTTGTGTAAAGCTGTGTGTTCTGTGTTTTGTTTGTTTTTGGGTTGTATAAGTGTTTCCAATTCATGTATTACGTTAATTGATGAATTCTTGACCTTAAATTCTGCTCTTTGAGATTTGAGGCTCCTCTAGGGCTCTCTTGCCCATGATCCCCCTTGCCATCCACCATTAATATATTCTGGGAATGCCTGCCTACCCCTCTGCTGTCGCCGCCAGGCTATTTTTCTCGCAGTCAGCTTACTGGGCTGAACCCAAGGAACAAAGGCAGCTTTGGAGCTGGTTGAATCCCAGTATTTTCGCCTCCTGAGCTGAAGCCTAGTTCTGATCCCCTATCTATTGATGGCAGGATCACAGCATGACAGGCTAGCCATCACTCCTTCCTATGTCCCCCAATGACGTTATGCAGTGAGCAGAAGCTGCATGCCCTGTGATCTTCTCCTGACCCATCCCTCCCTACCTAGCTTTGACTAGGGCGTAGGGGAGAAGAGTAAAGGAATTGCTCCAGCAGAGCAAGTCCGCAGAGCACCTAGGGACAGGATGTACTCCTGAATCTAAGTGATGTTAATGTTGTTTGGCGATGGTGTAGGTGAGTGATCGCGAGATTCTGCTTAATAAAGGGAGAAGGGAACGTGTTTAGTATCTTCTATGTCGACTTACCTTGCTAATAAACCAATATGAGCACCAGATCGTCTCCTGGCGATCGTGGAGGGCTGAAAACATCCTTGCCTTCCTGCTATGGCACCTTTTGGAACGTGATGATCTCGTTGCCTCACGAGCTGGCACAGGGTAACTTCACTCATCACCTGCCTGCAGCATCGATCACCGACTCAGGGATGGAATGTAGCCAACCAAGCCTAAGCCAAAGGACACTGACAATGAGGAGGATCCTTAGGCTCCAAACGCAGCCTTCTGCTTCAAACAGCTGGATTGCGGCTTTACCAGGTGGCAGGGGGTAGAGGGGTGGGCTGCCATCCAAGAAGGAGTGAAGGGAGATCACGGCGAGGCCACGCGCGTGAGATAGAGGATGGGGAATCAACTCAATATCAACTACTTAATTCAACAGGTACAAATTAAATCAAGAAATCTCTCATATTAAAGTAATACACAAAATACAAATAAATAGTAGACACAACATATGCACACACACATAAACGGCGCATACGCGCGCCACCTCCTTCAATAAAAACCTTATAAACGTGGGGAAAAAGTATATATAATAAACCCAAAGGGAAACGAAGGGAGGATTCAATATGACGCGTAAATATACGCGTCCACGCGGGATAAAATGGAACTCAACGGACTTAGACAAAATGTCCTTATGAGCCATAGGCCATGTGAATAATGTAATTCTTCACAGCCCTGCTTTGCAACGTAGGCTGGAAAGGAAGTGCACATACAACTGGTGAAAAGGTGATTGAAGCATGGCGGAGAGTGGCTCCCCAACGGCGTGTTCTAGGACGCCAGGTGTATAAGCTACAAGGTATGTTATATGTGTTATTGCCCCTTTTATTACTATAAACCCTTGATTGTGAGATGAGAACCCCATCCCTTGATCAGTTCACGAGAACCAAGCCAAATTAACGTCTGCTGGCCGAGCATTGAGAGTACATCGTCAACGCCAGAAACCAAGCAGGGACTTCCTACCTACAGAAAGGCATGACCCATGTTCCGCTGTAGGCTTGGAACTCTTGAAGACATCTACCCCATCTCCCCACTCAAATATGAGGACATAGGGAGGGCCAGGTGTAAATAACCAATGATGTCGTACTGACGGATGGCGGCCATCTGGGCTTGGAAGGTCTGCAACGGCCTTGTAGGACCCTGGGAGCGGCGGAAGTGGGGAGGACAGAGGTGGAAACGCTTGAGCATCCAGCAAGGGTGGCGGCGGGAGCGGGGGTTTGGCCGTGGGAATAGACGGCCCAGAAGGTGGCTGAAGCGGACGGCATTCCAATTCAAGGATGCGGGCCAAAAGATCCGCCTCGCGCTATTTCCAACGTCTACGCTCGAGCTCCCATGTCTGCAAATGATCCTGGAAGGCACCCTGCTGAGTGGTAGCCTGCTGCTGGGCCTCCTGAAGTTGAGACTCCATGAACTCAAAGCGGGCAGTGATGGCGGCTTCATCTTCTTAACAGATGCCTCCATCCGGGATTGGAGTCTCTCGACAGCTGCAGTTAAAGCTTCCAACCATTCTGACATGGGGATGTCAACCCTGCAGTGGTGGTGGGGGTAGATGATGCCAGTGTTTGGAGTTGTCAATGTCGTAAAGCCCCAGAATTTTGATTTGATCTCATATTCAATCAATTTGTCAGCTTTCTAATTTAATCCATTTGTCATCTTTTATTTATTCACTTCAATAATAAAAAGAAAACTAATACCCTGATAGCCAGTAGAACGCTTTCATTCTATACTCTCCTATGAGATATGGCTATTCTTGGGATCCCGGCACTCATCATTTTATTTATTCCATTCCGTCAGCATCATCATCTCTTCTTTTTCATGCACACTGTTTTTATTATTAGCTGAGAGGGATTGAGCGATTCAGTCATTGATTAAGTGAGAGCAGGGACACTACACATACCTACACCCGTCATCCCATTCCGAACAACTGCTACTCCTCAAACCCATTCTCATCAGCAAACATACTCCTCAAACCCATCATGGCTCCCTGTGCTGTCGTTGCTGCTCCTAAATCCTTGTCATCCTCCTCGTCTTTGTCCATAAAGGCCAGAAAGGCTTCCATCGCTGCAGCTGCTGCTGCATCAATCCCCTCAGCCAAAGCAAGTGCTATTTTGTACAGGAAAGATTGCCAGATCAACTGTCCATATTGGTGCACATCCATCCATTTGCACAGCCATCAAGGTAAGCAAGCACTATCATATAATCACCTATCAACGCCCACATAGCTTCTTCACTTTATAGTGAATATCATCAAGTCACACACATTCACTCAGCCCCTGCCTCTGTCGAACCCCCCCCCCCCCCCAGCACCAACCCTGTTCTTCACCTTGGAAGCGTCACACCTCTTTCGGATGATGCAAGAGATGAAGTTGACGTTTCCGGTAAGATAATGTTTCTCTGCATCTTCTCTTCTACAGTGTAAACTCAACCGCGATTCTTTTCTCGAGCCATTCGCCTCACATTGCAAAATTTTTAGCGCTTTACAAGTTCAGTTAGTGGCAGGAGCCCTCATCAACTAACACGCCCCATTTCACATATCCAGGATCTTTTTCACCCACCACTCCAACCCCAAACATGTCCAAACTGCCTACCACCACGTCCTCCACTTCTTTCAAACCGACTGTCCTGATTCCTTGACCGCACTTGGACTCCATCGGCGCAAGTCTTCCACTCTGTGCGCGAGGATTTCCCTGTTGGTGAGCATGACGTGCTGGCTGGTGTTCTGCCATTTTGGGAGGCATTGGACGAATGCCGCAATAACGGAAACATCCAAACTCTTGGTGTCTCTGGTTTCTCTCAGGAAGGACTATGTATGGTCCTGCCGTCCGCATTGACAACCTTCCATGTCCATGTAGGGCCTAATGAAGTCATTTTGGCTGAGCTCAAGAGATTGTCGAAAGAACTAAACTTTGATATTTATGTCCAAGTTAATTCGTCTGGTTAGTATTTAATAACTTTCTGATTATCTGTGAGGTACGGTACTTACTTTAGTATCGCAGAGGTCCTCTCAGCAAGCTCGATTCAGGAACTTCTTAGCCAGTTCAAGCCTGAAAGCACTCATCACCACGCAACAATCAACCCAGAGTGGGTAGTGAAATACAAAGTCTTTTCCAAGACAAGAGGAGTGTTGCTAAACAAAGGGTGAGTTTCTTTTGTAACTTCTCTCAGTCATGTTGACAATGTTAACCTTTCCTTCTTCCCTCCAGATATTATGTTATGACCACGTCCGAGTAGTTGTCTTTGCAGCTGTGTATCCTAGTCCATAAGTGTCCATCCCACTTCATTCCCTCAACTCTCTGTATTTTGTCGTTATCGTCTGTAAATCTCGCTTTTTGTTTTCTCCTATGTCGTTTTTTATTATCTCTTCTCTCCTAGTTTTCCTCTTTTAAACATGTGTATCGTCTGTTTTATATTTAATGGGTGTATGCCCTTTTCTTTTGGGTTTTTGTGTATATTAGACTTTTTTTGGTCTTGAGTTGATAAACCTTGGTGCAACCTCCCCAGAGAGTTCATGCGATAGAGAAAGTGATCAGGGACATACCGGCTGGGTATAAAATTGGGATATTCAATGCAGCAAATTTCAATCTACCATTTTTTACCCGTGTTCTTGTAGTTTTTCTCATTGAACTTACCTTAAAGCTGGTCTTTCATATCGGAACTTACCTTTAAGCTATTGTGCACTAGTCACTTCTAGATGGGCTCTTGCACATTGTATCATGAATTGAGCTAACCTTCTGTGATACCAGTGAGAAAAAAGAATATTGGCACTCACATCTTGGCAAATCAATAGTCTTGTGGATGAAAGTAAGCCCCACATCACCAAGTGCAAGACATATGTTTCAGTATCTTGAAACGGAGGGGAAAGATGGATAATGCGAGTATAAATAAGATGCTTACTGCAGGAACTTTCAAAGTTTTACTGCGGCTGCAATTAGACATGATCATCTGAGTTAACTGCCGCATCAATACCTATCATTTATTGAGTCGCAACTCCTCAAATACACCAAAATAAATATCTATTATCGGTTGGGTGAAGCTGGGTGAAGGCAACCTCAACCAATGAAAAGATTTGTTTATTTTTTTTTAAAAAAAAAGATTTGAAAAACAATTATTGAAAAATTGCCTATGGGTGAAGGTTGGGTGGAGGTCAATCAACGACCATCATTCCTCACGACGCCGCCCTTCTCCGCCATCCACCACCACGAACACCTCCCCAGAGGGCGCTCCACCGCCACCCGGCCTCTTCACCCCCACTCCGCACTGGCCACCCTTCCCCTTGCATCGGGTCCTTGAGAACGTTGATGGTGCAAAGTTGCCCCATTTGCGGATGAAGAGCTCTTGGTCACCCCCGCAGTGATCGCGGAAGCAGAGGAGGATGGGAGCCATGGTCATGTTGCAGAAGTTTCTTGCTGCATCGGTAAGAGTTGAAGTGTCACGGTCATCAGAAGTCCAGGATCCCTCAGAGGTAATTAGAAAGTTTCAGCTTATCTTCCCCTGATTTCTGCTCCGCTAATCTAAACCTCTCAGGTAAGTCATTTACCCCACCTCTTCGTTTCCTTTTCTCCCCTGTATTCACCACAACATCATCTTCCCTTGATCTTTTGAGATTTGGAGATAGGTGTGTGGATGAGCGGGTAGTCTCAAGTTCCATCGTTCCCTCCCCATCCCTTTGCTCCTCTTCTCGTAGACCCGTCTCTCCACCTCCATCCACTGCTTGAGCGACGTCTTCCTCCCCTATCTGTCCCTCTTCTTGTGGTTCAATTCCACTTGGATTGGATTTTGTTGCATTGCGTCGTTGAAGAACGTAGAGTTCAATCAAGGTGAGTAGATCATCCGCCAAAGTTTGGTTGAGGTGCCCCTTCACAATCCTGTTAATGTTGTCGCGAATGGTGGGTGCTGAAGAGTATTCCTCTGCAGAAATGAGGGCCCGTCGGATGGAATAATCGGGTCGCGCGGGATTGATTTTACAGTGGTCTGCAAAAAAATTGTTCGGCTAATACAGGTAGCTTCGTAATATCACCGTTATTAGCTATCCTTTGAACGATTTGCAGATCTTGATTGTAAACTGACGTCCACTTGAGCTTAGGGATCACAGATTCGGAGTTGTCCATTTGAGTTTTTCGTTTGTATAGTTCCAGGAGTGTGCTCGCGTCCTTCCTGTACTTCGCTGAGCTGGAAATGGATTTGTGCCGTGCGGAGAGCATGATTTCTGCCTCTCCACCATCACCCCAAACGGCAAAGAGGTAGCCTGTTTTTCGATTTGAGTGAGTGCCAAAAGGTCCCGGTCTCCAAGAGACTTGTGGCAAAGATTCTTGTATGCGGTTTGGTAGGCGTCATACGAAATATTATTCTCACGCTCTTGTCTGGGTTTGGTGAGGCGAGAAGAGCCGTTAATTGATCCTTGTCAGGGAAAAGGAAGCCGGAGACCACGCCAAGAAGTTTGACGTAAATCAGGAGGTGACGAATAGGGCATAATTGAGGAAATGTGTCGTCCCGCCATAAGGTAAGATAGACTGGGCTCTTGTCGCTCTTTCCCTTTGCAACGCAATAATCATGTTAGAGAAATAAAATATATATAAATTGTAACCAACCTGTATTTTGATGACCAAGCTCTCCAGCGTCAAATCTGTCGTTATTAATGAAAGATTCTCCTGAATGTCCTCAAATTCAATATTGATGACTTCATCACACCGCAGGAAAAGACGTATCGCGATGAGGGTGCAAACCCACAGTTCCAGGTCCCACAAGGTTGTAGCTTCAGAACCGATTAAGTGATCGCGAATGTCCAAGAGTTCATGCGGTAAGATGGCTGAATCTCCAGAGGCCTGGTAGGATGATCCATTCTTCGTGTTCTCTCCTTTGGTGTGTTTAAGAAGACGACTTTCAGTAGGATTTCCTGCACTCCACACCTGCGGCACCAGCGGATGCCATCGGCATCCTTTTGGAATCTCGTGAAGAATGGCATTTGCAGCACATAGCTCGCAAACCTCCTTGTAGGGCCCATTTTGCTTCCGGGTAAGATGTAAATCTCCAATCGCCGAGTACAGTTGGTCAAGGTTGCGCGGGTCCGACCATTTTCCGTCCGTTGGGATTGGCTCCCCCAAAACATCCTTCACAAGATTATCATCCCGGTCCAAAAGCAATGGATACTCGTCCGGGTCCCTCCTCTTCCATTGGACGTAAAGGTCGATGGATTCCGGCCTCATGGATGGGCAAAAATGCTTCGGAGGCTTCTCTTCCAGAATGATGAGGCTATCATAATCCCCAATACGCTCAAAAACTTCCTGAGTCCACGGAAGTGTTTCTCGTACGCCCGTTGAGTGTTGGGCTCGTGTTTCATGGAGGTCATGGTCTTGGAAGTCTCCTCCATGACGCATCCTATCCTCTGAATGGCTGCTGCTAGACCCGCATCAGCAAGCGCCTGGATGGCTGTTCTTCTCTCGTTGTTCATTTTTTCAACTTTTATTTGCCTTGCCGCAACTTTCGTCCGGCTTCTCTGGAGTTTTTTCGCTTTTGGTGTCAAAGTTTAAAAATTTAAAGTCCGAATATTGGGTGAAGCTGGGTGAGAGTGGGTGAAGCAGTGGGTGAGACGTGGGTGAACATATTTAAGGAAATTGTAGTTTATTTTATTTTTGGGTTTATAATCAGATAAATCAGTTTATACGAGCCAGCATTTCAACTAACCGCTCTCATTTTTTCCAAGTTTCCATCTATTGTATCCTTTGTGCGCACAAGCGTGGCCTCTGTAAGCAAAAATCTTTGGTGGACCTAATACTGTACACGTAAGCTCGAATATGGATAACTTTCAATAGGGTTCCTTGATATAATATGACAGTAAAATGGGAAGCGCAATGTTAGTTTCTTTTTGGTGCCACCTGTACTCTAAATTCTTGCGACATTGAAGCTGTTGTACGTGCGAGTGAGGTCAGAAATGGGTAGAGGTTCGTTTTGACGCAGGCGGCTCGTCTAGTTGTGGAAACACTGAATGCATAATATTCTAATCGTTTACGCACCTTCGCAATGGGTGCATACTAGGCGTGTGATGGTGCCATGGTTATGTTTTAACTATGAGGTGCTGGCAAATACACACCAAGATACCAAAGTCAAAGGATCGATCTCCTCCCCCAAAAAAATATACTTAAAAATAGCTCAGCCTAAATAGGAGACACGGAGAGCTGATATATTAGCAAGAAAGAAAAAAGAGCAACGCACGAATTTGAGATAGTAAAAAGATTGCGACATCAAAAGAAAGAAACAAAGCGAAATAGAAGAGCAAACAAGAAAATATAGCTGCAAAACATAACACAGCAGACATAGCAGCAGAACATCAGCAGGAACAGAACCAGCGTCCCAAGTCCTTTCCAGCGTTACGAATATGTAGGTCCTTTGAAAAAATTTCAACACAAAAGCTGTCGCTTTGGCGGAGTGGTTAACGCGGTGCCCTGCTAAGGCATTTCCTTCGGGAGCGCAGGTTCGAATCCTGCAGGCGACGCAACTGTTAGACAACGTGGCCGAGTGGTTAAGGCGGTTGACTCGAAATCAACTTCTTTCGGGAGCGCAGGTTCAAGTCCTGCCGTTGTCGCTAACACTGATCTGATTCATTTTTTTTCCTTTTTGGCTGCGCTGAAAACCGTTAATTGATCGTTAAGAATGTATGTAGAATGGGCGCTGGCGTTGTTTTCAAAAGTGACTCACTTAAATTTATCAGCGAGCAAAGGATGGTTTTGCTTGTCCGATTTAGGAGGTGGCTTTTTTTCTAACAATTCATTACATTTGTTTTCCTTGCAATTAGCTCGACGTATTGATGGTTAACAACGGCGATGAATAACGGCCTGGAATTTGTTGGATGATGACGTCTCCACCCAACGCATGTAAATTGCACAGAGTTAGTGAACTCATCAACATTGAAGGAATCAGTTTTTTCATTGAATTGTGCCAGCAATATGGTTATTTCAAAGAGCCTCTCTTTCCCCCACGACCTACGATGCTCTTCGTATCTGCAGCTGTGGAAGGGGCATCAACCATCCTCCACCATGCGATGTATCAGATACCGTTGTGATCGTGTCGGCTCCATCTGAAGACCCCACATCGGATGCAAGTCCTTGAATCAGACTACTTCGGAAGCAATCTGCTAAATGCAAAGCTTCCTCGCGCGTGAACCCCGTATACGATCTTGTTGGCCGGTTGTGGTATTGAAGTGATGTTTGAGCTGACGCGTAATGTGTAGTTAAAATTCGGGATCCAACAAGGGTTGTATCGAAATGCCTCGAGTTAGGTACGGTGATTGAGTAACGCGGATGTGGTACTGGAAGGTGAAAGACTCTATCCATATTTGCTCTTTGATTTTGAATTGCATGGATATCAGTTGGTTCCAATGCTGGGAACGATCCAAACAACCCCGCGATCATCCCTCTCCTTTGACGCATTCGAGAAACACCTCTCAATCTCCATAACAAAACAATCATCGTCTTTAGTGACTTGAAGCAATCCAAAGGCTCAAGTGCCGAAAGAGATAAGCATTCCGTGCTTTTACTCGTCGTGATCGTAGCCCTACTTGCTCTTCGATCCAGGGAAGAGTTGCAGCCTGGTTTGTCTTTCCATTCCAGCTTCGGTTGTAGTCGGCTTCGTCTCATGAGGAGACATACAGTGATGATCGCTGCTAGGAAGGCGGTTGATCCGATCACGGCGAAGGTAATGATTGTGGTTCGGGAGGGGTTAATTGTTGAGGTGTTGTCAGTCAAGATTGTTGTTGTTGTTGCGTTTCCAATAGTGATGTCTGTGCTGAGCATGTTCGAAAGAGAAGACTAGACGACACCAGAATCAGGGAAGCAGCATAGACGAGATGCTGTGAAGTTGGTAAGGCATGCATGTTTTTAGTTTTTAGAGGGCTGTGTTGTGCGTTTGTTGCATCGATTCACAATTTTGGGAACTTTGTCCAGGGGTGCATGCAAATGCCTGTCAACACGATATTTGGTATAAACACGACAAGATAAATTTGGGAATCGAAAGTAACAGTACTTCTTATGAGATTAAGACAAAACATGCAGTTCTGATATACATGCAACAAAGCGCAAACTTGAAAGAGAAGTTAAAAAAAAAGAACGTCTTCTGAGTGCCTTTAGCCCTCGATCTTAACAAGTTCGTGAACTTTTCATCTCCATGTGCTTCATCTTCAACCTTCCCATCATCTTCGCCACAGATGACATCGCCCTTCCCCGCTTCCCCCAAAGGCCCAACCATTTGATCAGCCTCGTCATCTCCCAACGGCGTAATATCTACTTTAATTCTCGACGGCACCCCCTTCCTATCCAACGTCACCACTCTCCGCACAATCGACACCACCCTCCTTCCCTTCGCGACAGCCGACTCCTTTTTCACAGGAGACGCGGACCTGCTTCTAACATAGTCGGGCATGACTGTAGCATCAGATCCACGCCGTTGGTCGGCTGACTCAGGGGTAAGAGAGCAAAGCGACAACTCATCCACAGAAATGTCATCGTCGGGGATGGTTTCGCGGGTGAGTGTGGGAGGTGGTGACCGGATCGACATTGAGGAGCCATCTATGGCGAAAAGAGCTTTCGTCTTCGTCGTCCTCGTAATCTTGAAATCCTTCGGCCGCGAGAATATCATCAAGAGGTGAGAAACCTTCACTAAAACTCCTCATCCACGTCTTCGTCGTCCGCTCGCGGCAGAGTCCCAGATCCAGAAGACGTTGGTGATAATGGAAGCCAATGCTCCACAATGTATTCATCCACAAACGTTTCCTCAACCCCGTCCTCCATAGTTGGTGTGACAACCTCATCCTCCTTCACGTCGTTTCTGAATTCCACGGAGAATGGCGTGACAATGCGTGTGGACGGTTTGCGGTAAAGTTTTTGATCCTGTTCTTGTGCTGCTTTAATATCGGCCTCGGCGAATTGCTCTAGTAGCCTCTCCATGTTCTCGGCCGCCGAACCACCGAGGAGGTCTAACCTCCTTCGATCTCCAATTCCTGGAACGAGTTCCGCCAATTCTGATACAATGTCAGCATATGTCTCGAGGAGGATTTCGCGGGCGGGGCGTTTCTTGTAGACACCTCCATTTCCTGTCCCACGACTTAAGGAAAGTGACGTGACTTCTCTTTTCAAAGTTCGGATGCGCTTTAACGTTGGGACACGGGTCCCTGCAGATGAAGTGGACGAAAAGGCATGGATGACAGTGGATGGGTACGAATCCTCGGAATCAGAGTTGATGGATTCGGATCGGTCTGTATCTCGACGGCGAGGTAGGCTGTGGAATGGGAGACGTTGCTTTGAAAACCCAATTTTGGCGCGAGGTGTTGGAGGGCAAGAACCGTCATCGTCATCGACGGGGTCGGTTGTTTGGCTGAGCGAGGCGTGATCAAATTCGAAGGAGAAGTTGTCGGAACTAGAGACATCGGAAGTGATAGAGTCGTTTGTTGAGGAAGTGGAGTAGGATCTGACGGGCTCGATACTGTAAATGGAGCTGTACCAAAAAAAGTACATTAGTATGACACATTAAAATATAAACCACACATACCTGTAAGAATCAAGCCTTGTCAATTTATCAAGCCCGTAAGCCCCTCGTCTCCTCACTCTCCCCTGTTCATTCACAGTCGGTTTCCTCATTTCCGCCGTATTTTTTCTCACGAGCCGTGGCAAGCAGTCCTTGCTGTTGTTGTGAACTTTTGGCGGACTTGCGGATTTAGATTCAACCTTTGTTTTTACCTTGACTTCAAGTCTTTTCTCTGGTTCAACTTTCGTCATGGGTTTCTTCTCAGGTTCCACCTTCGTCATGGGTTTCGACTGAAGTTTTTCAGCTGCAGGTGCTACTGATGGAACAGGGGACAGGGTGATGATCGGCTTGTCGAGTGGCGGGAGCGCGAGGGAGGGAGCGGCGGTTTGAGACCTTTGGTCCAAGGGGATAGCGAAGATGTCTGAGGTAGAGTCGCTCTTTGAACGGGTATGACGTGAAGATGCAGCTGAACTGGTGGTGGAGGGGGAACCCTTATCTCTCGATGAGCTCTGACCAGTCGCTACACTCTTTGATCTCGACATATCAGAGCCAGATGACGATAATGACGATGAAGTTGATGATGGTGATGAGAATGGTTTGAATCCTTTATCTTTAGGTTCGCTATGATCTTTCATCATGAACATTTGAAGGAATGAGCGTCGTTGTTTCTTGCCATCCTTCTTTTCGTGTGATTCAGAGGGTTTCCCCAGGTCTGCGGATAGACGGAACATGGGTTTGCTAACTTGTGGCTGGGATGACTTTGTGGGAACTGGGAATGAGGAGATTGAGACGACAGGTCGGGACGATTTAAAAGGTGAATGACTGGTGCAGGATGGGTAGGATGTCGATGCCGGTGTCAACGTCGGTGACAATGACGATGATGATGATGATGAAGACGATGACGGATCCTGAGATGCTTTAGAACTGTGATGATGAAGGAGGTCAAGTTTAGTGGAAGGATTTTTGATTTTGGGGTTGTTCCGCAACTCCTGGGCCTGTGCAACGACAAATGAAAAAAGTAGGTACAGGGAGCAAGGAGCCAAGAATGACAGCATTTGTAACAGCACAGCCTCGCGCCTCATCCTTCACTTGCGTGGTATCCTCGTTGATCCACCCACCCAGCAACGTCCATCATGCGGGGCCAGGGGGGTTCAGGTAAATGTGTCAGAGAAAGACATCCGTCGATATACGTCCTAGAAAGAGAAAGACTCACCCTACTTTCCCTGTCGACCTCCTCATCCTATCGCCAGGTGGAACACGTCCCTTACGTCTCTCCTTCTGATCCGTCACAGCCCGTCTCGGCATCCGCATCTCCCTTTTTTCCCATATGATTTCCTGGCGGCACAGCTCCACCTCCACCTCCTCAGCCAAACCGCACCGTTCCACTCTCTGTGAATCCTTAACAGGTTGAACAATGACGCCTTGCATGCATTGTGAAGGAGAGGTGGGGTCCTTGATCTTGATGGCGCTGCGGCGTTTAAGCATAGATGATAGTGAGTTGGTGAATTTGAAAGGTTTTATAGTTGTTGGATGCAGGTGGTGTTGTTTAGCCATGTTTCTGGGTTTTGTGTCGTATCTCCTTTCAGATGAGGAATGAAGTGACAGCTGACGCGTGATGATGCGATTGGAGGTGCCCGTAATGCCCTTTCTCTCTCTTAAATTCTCCTCGCTTGCGGATATTTATAGACTTTATTCTGAAATTGATCGGAAAAGTTAAAAATTGGGGCTGAAGTGAGATTTGACATAAAGTCTTTTTTTCAATAAAATAATGTCACAGCGATAAATGGCAATTTACACGACTACCGCAACATAAACAAAGAGGCCCAACATCAACATCAAAATGCCAAATCCACCACCTTCCCTCTCACCGCCAACACTTCCACAATTCTACTCCGTTCCTTAAAATATTTTCCAAGCGTCACCCGTCTCTTCACCAGGGCCTCATCCAAATTCCTAAATAACCCAACCGTATCCCTATCAAATGTGTCCGGATCTCTTTCCAACGCTTTACGGAGGGACGCTTCTGAAATTGCCGCAATGGCCTCTACTGTTGGAGGCGTTGCGATAGGGTTAAGTCGCGGTGATGATGCAGATGATGACGAGGAGGAGGAGGTTTGAACGCGACGAAGACTGAGTCGAGCGGGGAGGGTAGGTGAGATGGTTGTGTGCATGGAACGTGGGAGGACGATTTGTGGACGGACGAGGGCGTCAAAGCTGCTGCTTCGAACAGGAGGGATAGGCGAAACAGGTGATGAAGTGACGGAAGTAAAGGTGGAATCTTCCTGGGTATGGTTGCTGTAAATTGACGGGTGTTTTACGGGTTTGCGGTAATGTGTGTCTGGTGATGCTGGGAATGCGGGTGTGGTGGGTGGTGCCCGAATACGATCCAATGTATCGGAGTCTGAAGTGTAGCTCGGCACGAATTGTAAATCGTGAAGGGAGGGATCATTTGATGATGGTGCATGCATGGATGTCGCAATCTCCCTTGATGTTTTTTCGAGATCTGTGAGGTAGGCTTCTGTGAGGACTTTCTCGAGAAGGGCGTTTGAGGAGAGACATTTTAGCGGGAATACGCCTTGGTGCAAAGATGTTAAGTTTGTTCCTTGTCCCCATCCATCTTCAAACGTGAAGCTATAAATATAAAAAAGTTAGATTTGAATCACTAAATAAAATAACGCACTTCAGCAAAACCTGATCTCCTTCTTCTAACGCAATCTCATCCTCCATTCCCGGCGAAAACTTCTTCAAAACTCTATGCAACGTCCCCAACATCTTTTCATACCCTGGAGGCAAGACGCCAGCATCCAACTCCTCCATTTCTCTTTGCATGACGATCCCAGCAGCATCCGCCGTCTCTGCAACCCACCGTCCAGAAGCTTGCGGTGTTTTCGTGCTCCAACTGGTGTCCGATATGCTTTCAGCTCCCGGGTGTTCACCTTGATACCGAATATGGGGTTCTTCACGCATGCCGAAAGGTGTCGTTACTGCTTGTGCTGACGCAAATTCGGTTGATAAATGACGAGATGGAAAAGTCCCTGTACTGATCCTCGCTCCTCCGCCCAAAGCATACCAGACGGTGGAGGTGCTTGAGGATATGGCTGGTAGCCCCGTGCAGTATTCTCCATGTAAGACATTGGGTCGGGATGCCATTGAGCTGCCGACCGAGTGACGCCATCAACAAGCTCCGACGCTGGCGGAGATGTCTCCAGCGTAGAAAGTGTGCGAGCAGACTCTCCCCCTCGTGACCACTCTACCTCATGTTGACCACTCAATCTCGCATTTCGCATTCGTTGACAGTTGCCGTTGCATACCGAGTTGCCTGTAAGCCCGCATGGACATGGACATGACGGACGGTTGAGTGAAGATGCTGCTGAGGCTTTCTGGAGATTAGCACGGGACCGACTAATTCTGTAGAGAATGATGGTGATGCAGGTGATGAGGAGGAGAGCAGAGATGGCGACCGTTGTTGCTATTACCACAGTGTGGGCCATTATTGTCGAAGGCTTCCCTGACGTCTTTTAAGTTTTTTCTTTGTGTCTGAAGTGCAACAAAATTCTCTGCAACTCTGCAAGCCATCTGTATCGAGAAAATCAGGTAAACCATATTAAGGAACGGACGCATGGTGCAGCGTGCTATGCAGTATGATATATTATTAGACTTGAATTGATGGAATCAGGAGAGGGAAGTATCGAACAGACACGTAAGGTCAACGGGCATTTAGCTTAACTATATAGAAAACTCGGGCTTGCTCAAGCTGGTTGACCGTTTCGGCAATTTATCGCTTGATATCGTCGGCTTCCTCATAATTGCAGTTTCAGCCTGATCAGCCCGTGAGATATGATTTTCTGTCAGCACTTTATCGGAAAGGGCCTTTTCGCTTATACACATGACGGGAAATACTCCATTCTTTCCAGTCGTTAAATTAGTTCCACGTCCCCATCCATCTTCAAACAAATGGCTATAATGAAAAACGTTTAATATATTAATACCTAGTGCGAGAAGAGAGAATAGGAGGGCAAAGGATAAAAATGAATATAATTAATAACTCACTTGAGAACGACTTCATCGTCAATGTTAAGGTAGAGTTCATCCTCAAACGTTGGAGTGTATTCCAAAACAACCTTATGAAGGCTTCCCACAACCTTGTCATATCCTGGCGGCAACGCACCAGCCTCAGAAACGACTCCCTCATTTTGCAACACAACCTTTACGACGTCAGCTGCGGTTGGCTCCTCGTCGTCAGATTCTTCTTCTTCCACCGGCCCAGGCATATTCCTGGAAGATTGTTGCGACTGCTGTGAGTACCTTGACAACGTGCTAGCTATCACAACCGCAGGAGGAGCAGGAGCAAGCTGTCCACCGCTTGCCACAGTCATGGCATTCTCAAGCTCATGTCCCGTCCAAGATGCAGCCGGTGACGTCTCCACATGAATCGATACAAGCGACGGACTATTATCGTCATATGCCTTTCCACGTTGCAACGAGCTGGCGGCTGGACGATTTTGGGGAAACGCTACTGCTGGTTTGGTATCGTCAAAGGAACCGAGAGGAGGGGGCTTAAGCTTTCTTTGACGACTTCTTATGATGAGAGCGGATACGATGACGATGCAGATGGCCAGGAGACCGCCTGCGATTCCAAGAATCATGGGGAGTTTTGAAGATGAGGAGGAAGTTGTTTCAATGGCGGGGCTGCTGGAATCGGAGCTTGATATTGAAGGTGCTGCGACAATTGCGATTGAAGAGACAGTGGATTCGGATGGATTTGTGGGAACGGATGATGTCAGAGATGTTGATTGTGGACTTAAAGTGGAAGTATCTTGACCAGGAGGACTTGTTGGGCGTGGGAATGGGCCTGGTGGGCCTTGCCGCCGATCCAGGTGGTGGTTGAAGTTAAGTGACGCCTTTAAGTTGGAAGAGATTATAGATGAGAATCTGAAATGCATGGATGCAATCAAGCAAGCAAGCAAGACTAAGGCAAGGGCAAGTAAAGACTAAACGCACCTTGCCCAACGCAGCAGCGTGGTACCGGAATGATGATGGAGATGAGGACATTTTCAATGTCAAAACGAGGGGGTGGGACGTGAATGCCTTTGATCAGTTGAGAGTGAATCGAGTGCGTAGATGCGGATGGAGTAGACGGATTGAAGGGGATATCTAAAAGGAAAGAAACATGAGGGGAATGTTTCGCCCAGTTGGTGGTATCAGAATTCTTGCTCTCAAAAGGCTGGGCAAAAAAGCCAACAAAAGTAAAGGGCCCAAAAAGAAAAGATTTTCGAGATATACACATGCTGGGCTGGGCGGCACACTGGCAGGCATTCTGATAATTAATAGTTAATTATCAATATCAATTAAATAATGGAAATGCCAAGATTTCTCACAAGGTAGTACATGGAATATTCATTATTGATCAAAATGTCAGCATCACCAAAGCCACCACACTCATCCCACTCCACACCCACAAAGACTTCCACAATCCACCACCTCCAAGATATTCATGCCCTCCCTTGGCAGAGCTGGGATCTGGCATATATGTACCTCCTCCTCCAGTCGCTGGAGGTCGCGTGGTTGTTGCCGTCACTGCCCACGGGTCATTCCCAAACGTTGCAATCACTGTCGACGCATTCCGTACATTCGGTTCGGGATCTTTGACCTGGAATTGCGATGTCATCGCTCCAACATCATGACCGCTGAATGTATTGCCGTCAATGATTGCGCGGACGCGGACAAAATAGTCCTGTTTTAACGAAATGTGTCAGTATGTATTAAATGCTTGTAACGGCATCATAAAGAGAATACTCACGAATGCGTTGATGAGTGTGGTGGGAACGTTGATAAGAGTCCATGTGGTGTTGGGCGGAAGTACTTCGGGGGTGAGTTGTTGGAGGTACTTGTAAGGAGCTTTTTAAATTGTTTGGTATCAAAGTCAGCAAACTAATAGAAGATAAACGATACAAAAATTATGTTCAAAACGCGTCTACTTACAAGTATTTTTGAGAAGATCAATAACAAATCCATTTACACTAACATTGTCGGCCTTCCTTTGAATCAGAAACGTGACGTTCGCCCTTCCACCCTTACTTAAAACCACGTCAGATAAATCAATACGTGGCGATTAATTAAAGCTACTTACGTAAAGGGAGTTGCAGCAGCAGCAGATATTCCTATAGAAAAAATTATAATCAGCAAACTCGCGTATTAAAGTCAAACTTACTCAAATCCGGTCCACTCGCAGTATTTGTAATCGTAAACGCATCTGACATTCTACTAACCGGGTCCACATCTGGTGAAATCTTGTCCGAGTCCTTGAACCCGTATATTCTCAAGAAGTACATCCCAGACGGAAGTTCCTGACTAACGTTCCAAGCAAACGACGATGACGAAGTAGATACTCCGATCGTGAGACCTAATGGAAACTTGCTGGCAGGACCCGCACTGATGAGATCAACATTCCATCGGGAAACTTTTGATGTTCCGGTATAAGTGTAGCGGATGGTTGTTTGGCTCCCTGTTTCGGCGATACTGGGGATGGATGTAAAGGTGAGTTCTTTTTGGTTGAAGACAGAGTTCTCAAATAGAGTGAACCTGGAAGCCAATTTTTAGTCGTGGTTTTTTAACAGATGAGTTTACCCTTGTGACGGTAACGAAAGTCCAACTCCCGAGTTTGCATCGGATATTGCCGCAGAAGGACCATCATTTGGCAATACTCTTAAAAAGTAGAACTAGATAGTGCGTTTAGCATTGAGTCCAGAGAATAAAGCCTCACCTGACCCTTTTGAAAGTAAGGAGGGATATGCCAATCGATAGTTGTATAGGTATTGGTAAAGTTGACCGGAATGCTGTTGATAATAACCATGGATTTTGGGAGCACCGCTGCCGAAATTTCAACGCGAACCCTGAGAAAAAAATTCAGTGATGCCGTAGATTAAGTCGCATGGTTTAAGAATACAGGAAACCTTACATTGTCGATGACATAAACGGTCTTCCAAGCGTGAAGTTCAATTTGATTGTTCTTCCACTGTATAGCACAGTCGAGCTATCAGGATACACCCAACTACCTAAAATCCACCAAACCACGCGTAAACATTTCGCTGTTGTCCCAAGACCGCTCATGAAGCAAAAACCTACCGGCATTCGGGTCAATAATCGAGAACACTTCGGACCTTGGAAGGACGAGCGGTAACCCCGTCCTGCGGTCTGTTCCCGAAATCCTAAGCACGTAGACAGCCCCAGTTCCAACATTCGTGGAGAGAGTGAAAGGTATTTCGCCTTGCAGTGACATTTCGTTTATGGCTTGAGCGGCGTCCACAGTGTTCAGATTAGCCACAAAACGTTCTTCAGCCTTCATTACGGAAAACGTCAGCTCACGTTTGTGATATATATATATAGGAGATGTTACTACTCACAGCTATCGTGTAAAGATCTAGTCGAATAGCAGTCCAATTCCACATCGCCGCCGTGACGAACCTCGCCCGATAAGTTACCCCAAACGTCAATGGCGTATTCGTCGTCGGAAACGTAATTCCATTCCCATTCGCATCAATAATTCTCTTCTCAAGCCTCCTTCTACCTTCAACCTTCTCTCGTCTCTCCGCCTCGCTCTTCCCATACACGTCCACATCATCAAGTTCCTCCTCTGATATCCATCTCGGCACAACCTTGTCATCAAGAGGTTGTTGCCGTGGCGGGGATGGACGTTGATGAGCGTCGTTTTGGAGGATAGCGTAGTGATCGGGAGCTGAGTTTTGATGATGGACGGTACCCATGACGATGGCGACGACGAGAATAAGGATGCATGCGATGAGGGCTACCATGCCGTTGATGATGGACTGGCCGCTTGAGCGTTTTGAAAGCCTGGAGTAAGATGGCATCTTGAATGATGTGACGGAACGAAGAATATTCGTTTCGTTGTTTTGACCGTGGACTTTCTTGGGTCTTTCAAGATTGATCAAAGGGTGGTTGGTTGACCTTTGACAGCAATTTGAAATTGTCAGATTCTGCAAGCCTGAAGATGGCAATCCCATATCGCATGTCCACATGATTAAACTTCTAACAAGAAACAAAGAGGTTCGCGTCTTTTTACTTTTTGCGCATATAAAAATCGCAACAAAAACATGTCTAAAACTCCATGTTCAAACATCGTTAAATCGCAATGCTGTTGAAATCGTTTTCGGCAGAGTTCCTTCCAAACCAAAGAATCATGGATCTATATAAGAATTCAGTATAATGAAAGAACCGGAAAGAAAGCGAAAAAAAGAATGTTCGAAGTCTTACCCAACGAAAATGAGCAGATTCTGAACGGTGACTGAGATGCCGAAATAGAAAGCATCGCCAGTATGTCCAGGAATAATATATTTGAGACTGAGAATAGCCTTTAATGATAGTTTAAGTTAGCAAATATTACGATACGAAAAAGAAAAGAGGATTCAAATACAAAAGAAGCGATCTATTGGCGAATGGATTCTAAATTTACTGACCAAAGCACCCCCAATAGCACCAAGAGCCATAGTCACGCCAATAAAAAGCAGCCGCACGTGCCTTGCAGGCTATGTTGGATCCAGAGTAGCTAAAGTCATCCGCAGTGAGTGTGTCCTTGTTGATCAGGTTGACGCTACATATGACAAGCATCGGTTATCAAAATTAAAAGAAAAGGAAAGGGGTGTAATATAATAATAAAAGGACCGCATTAAATTCAATCAAATTAAGAAAATAATAGACATAAACAGGAATAAAATATGCAACACACTTACATAATAAGTGAGATGGTTGAAAGAATCCCGGGAAGCCAATCTTCGAAGCGAATGGCGTTGGGAAGAGCTGGCTCTCTTGAGCTCGAATATGTCACCCCATCAATAAAGGCCCACCACCCCATCGCGAACTATTGCAAGAAACGCCGCGTTATTAGTATGTTTCGAATATGTGATGGAGGCGAATATGTAAATTCCAAAAATTCAAGGAAAATGATGGAAGCCGCATGACTCGTCAAATAATTGATGCGATGAGTAATAACTATAAGCCGTACGGTTCGTCAAATAGGTGTTCTACACTGTTCCCAACAGCACGAAAGTATCCGATATACCAAGCGGATGGTCATGCCTCAAAGCCGGAATTCCAGACCACCCGACAACTTCAGTTCCTTCTCTCCTCAAAATGTACTCACCAATGCCCCAGAAATGTACCCAACAACCTGTGTCCTCTCTGGCAATCTATGCGAAAGGCGGTCCCATGCATCCCCAAAGAAGGCGGGGACGCAAGAACAGTAGAAAGCGGACCTAGAGGATGAACGCATAGATGAGACGCCTGGTGATAGTCCTGAAGTGGAATTAGAGGGACGGTATGTGGCGCCGCTCTGGTCCACGCTGAGAGGTTGGTATCGAGGAGGCATCCTGAGGGTATGTTACAATGTAATGGCAAGTTCAAAATTGAAATTCGCCCCTCCCTTTGTTGACTTTGTGGAACGACGAGAAGGGCTCCCAGTGCCTTCACGACGAAAAACAATAAGCGTGATGCATCTTAAGGTGCTGTGCTTTTTTTGAGAGCTATGTATACATGAAGACGATGTTCGTTTAAAGAATGCAAGTATATTTACGTTAATAAACGCGAGATACTTCCAAACCGTTAGTAATGGATTGGATGATGCCCTCATGTGGGTGTGTGATAGTGCCTGCCATCAAGGCAACTACTCTCAAATTTCTGACAGTAGTATTTGTTTCTAATGTTAGACCTTAGACGTTGTCTTTGGATGACGATACCGTAGCAATGTGTTGCGATATCGCTGTGAAAGCAATTGGACGTTGCACAACATCTGAGCATGCCAATATTCGTCGATGCGGCCTTACATCTCTCCTCAACTTCAAGGCCGCCATCAACCCCAGACATACAACAACTTTCTTTCTCCAGCAATCTCGCCTCAAGTCTCTGCGTGATCCCAAAAGCAACTGGAGGGGCGCCTTCATCCCGCCATCTTATCGCTGCAAACCTTTGCGCAAATCAAAATAAATTCTCAAGAAAATTTTAGGGCTTTTTCGAAACTGAAATTCCCCTCAAAAAACGCACCTTGAACCCACCCAAACGCATCAACCGCCCATCATCTCTCGCTCAAGCCTGCCGCCATGAATGATCTGGAGCGGCAGATGATACTCCAAAAAGCTCTTCTGCAAGGCAATCCGGCGTTGGAGGGAGATGTATCTGCTATGGTGGGTCTCTTACGGATGGAGGCGGGTTGGGAGAAAGATGTCAACTGTTTGTACGAAACCTGGGTGGCCCTCCTCTCTCTAGACAAAGCGGCGAATGGAATTGAAACATCGTGTGGGAAGGAAGGAAGCAGGTGTCCGTCGTTGCGAGATGGATGTGTCTGTAGATATGGGAGGAAGTGTGCTGCTTGACAGAAGCGGACAGAGTCCGAGGTTGAGCCTTTTAGGCGTGCCTAAAAAGTCCCCTGCAACTTTGAACCTGCTTAAGTTCTCGTACGCATGTGTCGTTTTCTAACACTCTCTCTTCCTCTTGCTTTTTTGGTTGTTCTATTTAGGCCAGCAACATGCTCCTTGGAATGCAGCAGCAAAACTTGGCAATGAACCAATACACACTTCAACAACAGCAGATGGCAATGCAACGTCAAATAGTAGGCGGCTACTGGAACACATCAGGATGCTTCCTACAACTTTGACGGTCGCGGAAACGGTGCAGCTTTCGTAAGCATCTTCTCAGCGCGGTTGCTCGTCTCGACTTTTTGAGTGCTTGCATGTTCAGTTCTTGTCATCTTACATCTTGTGTTTTTGTGAAAGGGTCGGCACGCGGGTCTGTCTCAGTCTGCCCCACCAATGAATTTAGGTCTCCAGGAACGCCTTTACTACGGAGGTGGAATGGAACCTAATAATTTTGATGACATGGAGGACAGTTCTATGCGTATGGTGGATTGGGTTGTGGGGAAGGAAAGTCCGCAACCGCCGTCGGATGAGGAGGAGGATATGGAGAGAAGGATATGGATGGCTAGAAACGCAGGAAGGGTGGCACCAGAGGACGCTTTTGCGAGAAGGTATGATTATACTAAGTAATTTTAATTTTTTGCATTCAAGTATGCCTTTTGACATTGCTAAAAAATGCACTTCGTTTGTTTTAAGGTCTTCTGCAAATGCTCCTACTGCAAATGGTCCCCGAACTTTCGCGAACGTAGCGGCTGGATCTTTAAAGGAATCCGATCTATACAAAAAAGTGAATGGTGTCCCTGCGTCTTCATCTCCTCAAGCAGGATTCCGCCAGCGTCCTATCCTCCCAGCCTATTTAGCGGATGCACTTGGACCGGAAAATATCGCCCTTCAGCGTGAAGCCGGACGCCTCCGCGCCGGATCTATTACTCGATATGGTGGTGGGGGCGATATGGACTCAGACCTACCTTTTGAGATCTCGGACCTCGATATCAACGAGCAGCCAAATCCTCCTCAAAGATTTCTCCACCAATTCCCAGTCCGCATTAACGTCGGCTCTCACCGCTGCGGGACTTGGCCTCCATAATCTTGACGGAGATTGATTATGAGGGTACACCCACGACATTCAGCATGGCGCGGCACAGGCATCGTCGTCTATGAAGTCGGTGCCGGAAATGATGCTTCCTAATTCATACTCGGTCCCGTCTCCGTATGGACGGAAAGGGCTTCCGATTCCGTCATCGCCTGGATCTAATATGGGAGGATCTTATCGTGAAGGATCATCACCTATATCGATTGGATACAGGTCACAGCAATATCCAACGGGTCTTCTTGGGCTCCTTCGAGCTATCAATCTTCTATGGGTGGGCTCCGTCTAGTGTGTCCAGTGACGAAGGTGAAGCGTTGGCGGCAAAATATAACGCGTCGTTCCCGCTTCCAAGAGCACCTACGCATCAGCTGGAGTTTTGAATGATGATAAAAAGAAGGCTTCACTGAGAGGACGGGATCAAATGGTAGTGGGTTGATGACGGAGACGGCGGAGGATGGGTGTCCTATAATCAAGGTTCCGAGATTACCCGTTTGGGGCATTGATGGTGATTAATACTTTACCTCATCATTTTTAGTTTGCATACTCCGGGAAAGTGTTTTTGCTGATCTGGTCTATTATCCAGGGACTTTAACTGTTCCGCATCGTGTGTGGAAGAAGGGTGGAACTGAGAAGGCGGATAGCCGTCATTTCATGGTCATGTCATATAATGTTTTAGCGCCTATGTACTGTACGGAGAGTCGATACAGCAAGAGTGAACGAAAATACTTGGATTGGGAGTACCGCCGCAAAAAGATTTTGGATGAGATCGCGTTTTACGCACCTGATTTTGTTGCCTTCAGGTTGGTTACTTTCTAACTTTTCGAGAAGACAATGCCATTTAACTTGATATTGCAGGAACTCCCTCCTTCAGACTTTAAGGAGTGTTCTTGACCGAGCTACAAAAATTGGCTACGATGGTCATTTCCAAGCCAAGAAGAAGATCACGCCGCAGATGGATGCGCCATCTTCTATCTTGAATCGCGCTTCAGTCTGCTCGCCGTTCAAGCCTTTGCTTACAGCGACCAAATCAATGATGATCCCAACTCAGATCTTGCCTCTCGTCTAGCCCCATTCCCCAATATCGCCCTTGTCTGCGTCTTCCAAAACCGTCAGGCGCGGAGTTTGAGAGTTCGTGTCGTAAACACACATCTACATTGGGATCCCGCTTTTGCTGATACCAAACTGCTCCAGGCAGCGATTCTGATGGAATGGTTGGAGAGAACGCATCGGGAGGTTCCGACTGTCATCGCGGCGGATTTAAATATAGGGCTGGGGAGGCTGTTGTTGACTATCTTGTTCGAGGAAAAGTTGCGCCTGGAGCTTTGTTTGGAGATAAGGATTTTGGAAGATTTACGGCCTCACTTGTGACGAGAGTTGCTGGAGGTGGGGTGGTTCCTTTTAGCTCGTTAATGGGGGCCGGTTATGGCCACTTGGATCGACAAATCCTGCAGATTACTCAAACTCTGTTCCGAATATGGGTGGCCTCTCGTCATCACTTCCAAATGGATCAGGCTTTCCAGGGATGGTTGGGTCTGCACCGAACGGCATGCTACCGATGGCTGCAAGCTCTATGCCCTTACTGAGGCATGGTACAAAACTTGCGTCAGCATATGATAGGAAAGACCTTCCTTTTACCAACAAGACACCTGATTTCGAGGGATCTATAGATCATATTCTGTACACAAGTGGTACGTTGAGTATTAGAGACGTCTCGCGGACTTAGATCCTGGCCCCAATGGAAACCAATCTCAGCCGGTTTACCCCCCTTCTACGCTTTCTCCCAACCCCGGCTACGTGTCTTTGGACGGACAGCCCATTTTCACCTTAAACTCTGATAGCAGCACGACCTCACCTGTCGTAGTTCCCGGAACTCTAGATCCTGATCGTCTTGGTGCGCAGAACACGGATGACTCTACGACGCCGCGAACTGCTTCTCCTTCTGATGTGGAAGGATCTCCGCGTCCTTCTCGACGTGGAGACGGGACAGACACTGCTGAATCCCTCACACCACCAGCATCGTCTTCTTTACTCAACCAGCCCTCTCTGCAACAGTCCGCAAATCCCATGTCGCCAAATCCCCACCCCAACATCACCACCACAACGGCTATTTTACCCGTCTCCCATCCCTCCCACAGAATTTTTCCCATCAGATCATATCCCTCTCGTAGCCTGGTTAAAGTGGAAAACTGTTCCCGTCGGTTCCGGACCATCCCTTGGGAGCAGTCTCGGAACTTCCTCTGGTGCAAACCCTAGCGGCATCAACCCCAACGGTGTTGAACTTAGACCTAGACCTCGAGGTGGACGCCGTGGAACAGGAGGTGGGAATAATGGGAATGGGGGAAACCCTAATATGATGGGTCAAGGCGGAAGTGGATCTTACGGTCAAATCTTTACCGGTTCCGCTGCCGCCGCTCATCTCCTAAGCTCATCCGCACCTGGTGGAAGATCTAACATGGGCATGGCCCATATGAATGGTGCTGGTCTTTTAGCATCAGGACTTACTGGGAGCACTGCGATGGGTCACATGAATGCTGGTGGTGGATTTGATAATCGACCCCCGCTCCCGGGATCCACTGCTAGTCTTTTGCAGTTGCAGCATCAGCTTCAGCAGCAGCAGCAACAGCAACAGCAACAGAGGGGGATGATGTCGCCGTCTGCGGGGATGCAGGGGCTCGGAATGAGACAAGGGATGAATACGGGGAACGCGTATTTCGACCCGAATGGAGGAGGGTCGGCTGGTCGGAAGTTCAGTTTGCCTGGAGGGCTAGGGTCGCCACAACAGATGATGGGAAATCAGGGGATGCCGCCGACAGCTCCCCGGAAGTGAAGGAAATGTTTAGGCGAAAAATGTACTGGTTTCCTTGTTGATAATTTTTTTTGAGCTTTGTTTGACTGGCGTTGTCACGCGGCAAACGGTTGTTTATTTTTTTTCTTGTCTCATTCATGTACCCCGTTTATGCTGCCAATTCTTTTTAAAGTCTACATGTTATTTTTTTCCCCTCCTTTATTATTCTCTAACGTATGGACTTCTCTTTACTGACGTCTCCTCGTACTTTTCCTATGCCTTTTTTTTTGTAGTTCCGTCATCCAACGATTGATATTTCGTGGACGGAAAGTACATTTTTGGTTAACGCTTGTTGTTGTTTTCCTTTATTTACACCTCTTTCGCCTTGTTACGAAATGCTGGGTTCTGCGGTCCCATGCCAAGCTTATTGTGGTCTCGTTATGTTTCGTACCTGCCTTGTTCTTCCTGTTTTACCTTTTCTGAAACCTTGTGGAATGGGTAGTTTAGTTGGATCTCATTGTTAAGTCCAATAAAAGAAAGAAAGTAAAAAACCACTATCTATATTGGTATTTGAGCTTGACTTGGATTCTAATAACGTGTTTCAAATGGTCGCGAAGTTGTGCTGCGGTGGAAAAGGAACCAGGATTGAACCAGCCCTATTTTCCTTTTTCCGATTGGAAGCAAAAAGCGACAACGGCAGGATTTGAACCTGCGCTCCCGAAAGAAGTTGATTTCGAGTCAACCGCCTTAACCACTCGGCCACGTTGTCTAACAGTTGCGTCGCCTGCAGGATTCGAACCTGCGCTCCCGAAGGAAATGCCTTAGCAGGGCACCGCGTTAACCACTCCGCCAAAGCGACAGCTTTTGTGTCGAAGTGTGACGGAACGAGCCTAGCTAGGGCGAAGGTTCGTCAAAGGGGAAATATTGAAGGAATATTTGAAAGGAGAGATGAGAGTTTTGAAGGGTTTTTATTTAAGAAGAAGAAGCTGTTCAAAGTAGAAATGTTGATGAAGAAGTAGATGTTGAAGAAGTCAAAGAGAGAAGCTAGCCTTTTATAGGCGAAAACACGAAAAATAGAGTTGAAAGTTAAAGAAAGTTTAAGAAGCTTTTAGAACAAATAAAGAAGAATTTCGAAGAAAAGAAACATTTAGAATGAAAAGGAAAGTTCGAGTTTTAGCTAAGAATGGTAGAGAAAATAAAAGAACTTCGAATAAAGTTGGCAAAGTTGGGGCTAAGCGCGGCAACTTGCGGAAAAATAAACGAAGTGGAAAAATACAATAAGGAAGGTAATACAAGAAACATTGAAGTAATACAAGAGATATTAGGGAAATTCCGTCACACCCCCCTACAAGAGCCTAAGCGAAGTGAAGGCGATGATGCAAGGAATTTCAAAAGAAGAAGGAAAGAGAAGTTAAAGAAATACATGTAAAAGAAGAAATAAAAGTGTTAAAGATCTTCAAAGTTTGCAGGGATAACAACGTCTTTTTCCAAGAATTCTCGATCAGCTTTGACGCGTGCACGAAGTTCAGCATCAAAGGGAAGCCAGGTATTGTAGATCGGCGAGTGATTGAGCCATTTGACGAGGGCTTGACGCTGACCTTTGAGGGTGCGAAGGGCAAGTAGTTTTTCGACGCGTCGTTCAGACTGTGGCAGGGAGGACAGAGGATGAGGGCCGTCGAAGTCCCAGTAGTATGGTCGAAGTTTTTCTGGGTGGAAGACTGGGTGAACGCGCCATGATTCAGGGATGGCAAGGCGGTAGGAAGTACCAAGTTTTTCTTCTATGACGTAGGGACCAGTGTAGATAGGGCCGAGTTTGGCAGAAGGGCGTCCTTGGGCGTTTGGTGGTAAGACGTCTTTTGCTGAGAGGAGGACCAGATCACCAACTTTGAAGGGGTCTTCAAGGCGTTTCTTGTTGGCTGTAGTGGCTTGGCGATCTTGGGCTTGCTGGATGGCGAGTTTGGCGGTTTTGTACAAGGCTTGAAGGTCACGAATGCTCAGTTGGTCTTGAACATTGAGTGAAAGGTCCAAGAGTGAGGTAGGATTGCGACCAGTGTCCAGCATAAAAGGTGTGTAGCCTGTTGACGAGTTAACGGTGTCGTTGATGGCGTGCTCGACGATGTGAAGGTACTTGTCCCAGTTGTTTTGGTAGAAGTGAACGTATTCCCGAAGGGCGGCGATGATCCACTGATTCTTGTTCTCTGTCTGGCCGTCAGTCTGAGGGTGGTAGGATGAAGAGATGATTTGCTTGACGCGTAGAGACTTCATGAGGGCTTTCCAGAAGAAGCTGATAAAGCGTGAGTCGCGGTCGCTGATGATTGTCTTGGGAAGGCCGTGGTATCTCCAGATGACTTTCTCAAAGATGTCGGCGATGTCTCCGGCGGTGGCGGTGTTGAGGGTTGGCTGAATGTGAACTCTTTTCGTTGCCGAATCCACAATGACCATGATGGTGTCAAAACCCGTGTTGAGTGTTGTCGGTAAGGGACCCATGAAATCCATTGAGATGGTTTCCCAGCGGTTCTCAGGGACTTGGTGAGGCTCGAGAAGACCGTATGGAAGGCGACGAGCAATCTTGTTGCGTTGACACGAGTCACAGCGGCGTACATGCTTGGCGACGTCTTTGTGGATATTTGGCCAGTGGTAGTGTCGAGTAAGTTTTTCTGCTGTGCGTTCCCAGTTGCCGTGAATACTTGGTCCGTCGTCATGGGCGAGATTGAGGAGTCTTTGGCGAATGGCGGCAGGGACAAAGAGGCGGTACTGGTTGGCGGCTTTGTAGTACAGTAGTCCTCCACTGAGAAGGTAACGGTTGATCTGAGTGCGACGTTCCTTGGGTACCGGCGGAGGATTGAAGTTTTCTTTTGGGGTGATGGTGTCGTCCAAGTACTGTTCAAGTTCCTTGAATTCGGGATCTTCTGGTAAGGCTTCTTTGATGGCGTCCAGGATGTCGTTGGTGATGGTGGTGATGGCGTTGAGGCTGATGTGAGGGTCTGTTGCTGCATCTTTGGAGTGAGGGCGTCGCGAAAGAGCGTCGGCGATAGTGTTCCAGTTGCCTGGAGTCCACTCAATGACGAAATCTTGGGCGAGGAGATCTGCGAGCCAGCGGTGGTGCACAGGGCGGAGCTTGGGCTGGTCCAGGATGTACTGAAGAGACCTGTGGTCCGTGAAGACTTTGACTTGTCTGCCGATTAGGTAATGCCGATGCGTGCGGAAGGCTTCCACGAGGGCAAGGATTTCACCGAGGTAGGGGTGGTACTTGCGTTCGCTGCTGTTGCACTTTCTTGAGGCGTAGGCGATTGGTGCTTCATGATTATTTTCGTCTGGCTGAGCGACGTAACTTCCAACGGCGGATTCTGACCAGTCTGTGTAGAGGTGAACCGGCTTGGAGGGGTCGAAAAGACTGAGTACTTGAGGTGAGACGAGGGCTTGCTTGACTTTCTCGAAGGCGGCTTGATTTTCAGGTGTCCACTTGAAAGGTGCAGGATGTTTCTTGTTGCCGGCGCCACGAAGGAGATCAGTGAGAGGCGCGAGCAGGCTTGCGTGATGGGCTATGAACCGGTGAATGGTGTTGGCGAGACCTATGAAGGAGCGGAGTTCTGTCCAAGACTTGGGCGTTTCGAAATCATGAATGGCTTGGGTTCTTGACGGTAAAACTTCCAGGTGTCCGTTGGCGACGTGAAAACCGAGATACTCGACTTGAGAGGCGAAAAATGAACACTTGTGAAGGCGACAATGAAGCTGGTGTTCTTGAAGTCGAGCCAAAACCTTGCGGAGGTGTTCTTCATGTTCTTCGGCGGTTTCTGAGAAGATGAGAATGTCGTCCATGTATGCGATGAGAAACTCATCAACATAGTCGTGAAAGATGCTGTTGACCATGGACTGGAACGTGGCTGGGGCGTTTGCAAGACCGAAGGGCATGACGACCCATTCAAAATGGCCGTATTTCGTTCTGAAGGCGGTTTTGTCGGTATCTTCTGGGCGAATGCGGATCTGGTGGTAACCGGATGCCAGGTCAAGCTTGGAGAAGAACTTGGCCTTGCGTAACCTATCGAGGATTTCCGTGATGTTGGGAAGAGCCGTGCGGTTCTTGACTGTGTTCTTGTTGAGGGCGCGGTAGTCAATCACGAGTCTGAGCTTGCCTGCTTGGGCGATGTAGAAGATTGGAGCGCCGTATGCTGAGACCGAAGGCTTGATGCGACCGTTTTCCAGGAGGAATTCAAGTTCTTTCTTGAGGGTCTGGAGTTCTTCTTCCGAGAGAGGGTAGATTGGCCTATGTGGTGGCTTGGCGGAAGGATCTTCAAGGTCGATGCGTGGTCTGATGGTCTTGAAGGCGGGATTCCTTTGTACTCTGAGAATACTGCAGGGTATTGCTTGACCATGTTCTTGATGTTGTCAGGAAGCGAAGCCAGAATTCTTGCGTCTTTTCGTTGGCGTCAGCGGTGGTCTTCAAAACCGGAGCGTGCGCAGGGACATGAGTGGGGACTTGATGGCCAGAGGAAGCTGAATTGCAGGAAGGTGCTGAGTTGCTTGAGGCTAAGCTGTCCGAGAGGATGTCCTTGAGGTGGATGAGTCCAAGTCTGATGTTGGGGAACCTTGCGAGGCGCTTGAATGTCTTTGCCGAAATGTGTTCCACAGTGACGGGAATCTGTTCTCTACAGATCCAGCGGTTGTTGCCGAAGGTGACTGTGTTGGTGGTCCAGTCTATCCTTGGGTTGACCCGTGTCAACCAATCCTTGCCGAGGATGACGTCGTACACGATTGGTGCAGAGATGAATTCTTGCTTGGTGACGTAGAGGTCAATGTTGAGTTCCAGGTCGCGAAAGAGGCGTCCTTTGACTGCTCTTGGTGTTGAAGCGGCGAGCTTGATGTCGAAAACTTCTTGGTTGGATGGTTTGCTGATGGCGAAGGCGAGAGAGTCCTTGACAAAGGAGTGAGTGGCTCCTCCATCTATGAGAACTTTGGCGTGCCGTCCGTTGATGGTGCCTTGAATGACGAGAAGGTCACTCTTGGCGTCTTGTTTCTCGACGTGGTAGATCTTGAGGATGCGATCGACGTCTTGATGAGGCCTTTGAGGTTTGGATGTGGATGGAACCGTCTTGACAGAAGCCTCCACGGAACTCTTGTCAAGTGTAGCGCGCTCGACCTCGGGAGGTGGTGAAGACTCTCCCGAGGGAGCGCGCAACGCCGTGTCTTGATCAGGTTTGAGAGGCAGATTGCCTCTTACTGTTGCCGACCGTCGGTGCTGTCGTTTCCGAGACTTGCGTGTTGTTGACCTTGACTTGTTTCCGACGGATTCCTGGGGCGTTGCATTGCTCATAGCGATGTTCGTGAGAGCGGCAGTAGGTACACCAACCATTTGCACGGTAGATGGCCTTTTCTTGATCGGTGAGCTTGGACCGGGTTGCTGTGGTGTTGTCGATTTCCATGGGAGTGGGACCGTTGTTGTGCTGTTGCTTTTCTTGCCTTTGGGAACGAAAATTATGGTCGCGTGGCTTGTGACGGTTATCATTCTGGTTGCTGCGGCGTTGGTGGTTTCCTTCTCTCCAGTGGAAGTCATCCAGGCGCTCTGCAGCACGCTGGAGTCTCTGGAGGTCGTCTTGAATGTCGAAAAGATCTTCATTGGTCCTGAGGATGGCCTTGAGTCCGCGGCGGTACTTGAAGCAGAGGATGACTTCTGGGTAGACGATGCCTGATCCTTCAATGGCGGCGACGAGCTCGTTGAACTGCTGAGAGTAAAGAGTGGCGGCACCCTTTTGCTCTATCTTGTCGAGGGATTCAATGGCTTGCTGAAGGGTGAGTGATGAGGCGAAGGAGTCGCGAATCCACTGACAGTACTCTCTCCAGCCCATGTGGTGACGGACGTCTGGAGAGATTCTTCTCCACTGAGTGAGGGCGAGTCCTGAGAGGCCTGTGGAGATCCAGTCGACGTAGGTCTTGTGGTTCTTGAACTGAGGTTCTTCATCATCTCCAAGGAAGCCGTACAGCCTGGCGTCTTCAGCGGCTTGGTGGAGGTATTCATCAATTGCTGCTTGAGCCTCGTGAGCTGGTTTCTTTGCGAAGATCCCCAGAGAAGGATGGTGGCTTGCGTGACGTGATCTTGAATTCAGGAAGTTCTCTGGCTTCTGGTGAGAGGCGACGAGAGGCGGCGACCAAGGCTTCTGAGGCGTTGAGCGTTCTTGGAGCTGGGCTATCTGCTGCTGAAGGCTTGCAAAGGCCGAGGCGATGTCACTGTGGAGACTTGCTGAGGGAGTTCTGGTGTGGTTGACATTGTGAAGGAGAAGGGAGAAGTGAAGAGAGTGAAGGAGGGAGAGAGAGCTCAAGATTGAGTGAGGGAGCGAGAGAGGGCTCGAAATGGAGTGAGGGAGCGAGAGAGGGCTCGAGAGAGTGAGGAATTTTGAAGTGCTACCAAATGTGACGGAACGAGCCTAGCTAGGGCGAAGGTTCGTCAAAGGGGAAATATTGAAGGAATATTTGAAAGGAGAGATGAGAGTTTTGAAGGGTTTTTATTTAAGAAGAAGAAGCTGTTCAAAGTAGAAATGTTGATGAAGAAGTAGATGTTGAAGAAGTCAAAGAGAGAAGCTAGCCTTTTATAGGCGAAAACACGAAAAATAGAGTTGAAAGTTAAAGAAAGTTTAAGAAGCTTTTAGAACAAATAAAGAAGAATTTCGAAGAAAAGAAACATTTAGAATGAAAAGGAAAGTTCGAGTTTTAGCTAAGAATGGTAGAGAAAATAAAAGAACTTCGAATAAAGTTGGCAAAGTTGGGGCTAAGCGCGGCAACTTGCGGAAAAATAAACGAAGTGGAAAAATACAATAAGGAAGGTAATACAAGAAACATTGAAGTAATACAAGAGATATTAGGGAAATTCCGTCACACGAAGTTTTTTCAAAGGACCTACATATTCGTAACGCTGGAAAGGACTTTGGGACGCTGGTTCTGTTCCTGCTGATGTTCTGCTGCTATGTCTGCTGTGTTATGTTTTGCAGCTATATTTTCTTGTTTGCTCTTTTATTTCGCTTCGTTTCTTTCTTTTGATGTCGCAATCTTTACTATCTCAAATTCGTGGCGTGCTCTTTTTTCTTTCTTGCTAATATATCAGCTGTCCCTGTCTCCTATAGTATAGCGCTGAGTCACATGGTATTGCTCTAGCAACTAGTCATTTTGAGGTGTTCTGCATCCAACTCAATTAAGACTCATTTAACATCGTGTATTTGTGCTTGTAAATATCATTGTTTAATCATCCTGGTTGCTTTACTGGAATCCGAAGAAAGACCATACCAGAACTAAAGACGGCGAGTTTGGGTGCGCGATGACCGACTGAAGTCAGCACAATTACAAGATTATGGATAATTGGTTAGAACAGTCGCGTTCTCAAAAACGGACTACTTTGTAAGACCGGTAGCTATTTAATGGCCCCTGTGAAACTACGGCCTCCTACCACGTATCCAATTTCAATAGGACTAGTACTGTCTAGTGGTACTTAGAACCTGTCATCACAAAATTAAAAGGTTAGTGAATATGACAGTGTATAACCAATGTCCAGAGGATGAAAGAGAGGATCTCAATGATGACCAGCGGGAACAAAAGAAAGGTAAAGGGAAAATAGGTATACAAGCATGGCAAAGGAGAACGGGAAGGGTAACTTAACCGGGTTTTCTTAAAATAGATCTTCGCAACCTTTTTTACCCATTCCATCGTCAGTTGTGGTGGTAAGGGCGTCTTCTAGCAATCCCAATCCTTAGACCAGTCTCCAACCCGTAGCGACAACAATGAGGAGGAACTGCTTTTTACTCCATCGCACCGGCCGTGAGCTGAAGGGCTTGTTGATCAGGGCCTTGCAGCGGCCAATAACCCAACACCACGGAGTATACGCGGTGTATCCTGAGACGGGAAAGAGGCACTTCCAGGTAACACTATCCAATACTCACCGTTAGGCCAGCGGTTGGCGCGCGTGTACTGGAGAAGGCCTGGACCTGGAGCTGGACAGGACTAGGAACAGATTTAAATGGGACAACTTCTCCAACCTTTATTGTACTCCCCACTCGCCAGTAATAAATAAAACATGTACAAAGATAAATAGGGTATAAAGAGGCGAGGGAAAAAGAAAGAGATAAATACATATAAATACAAACACTATTAGTCAACAAGAAGGGAAAACTCGGGACAAAAAAGGTAAGTAAAAGGCTTACCTTGACGAGTCCCTGGACTTGGTAACGTATAAACAGGAAGGGGTAACGCTATCAAATAAATGAATACGATACTGATAAGCATTGATGAAGAGGATGTGGTGTGAAGTTCTAGTGGTTTTTCACTTCACACCTTCACTTTGAGTACTTAAGTGATTCCTATTACTTTACGTAAATGGACGCGACTTACGCGGTCCCAAGTGTAAATGCACGAAATCCTCTATTCTTTTCCCTTATGTTATAGGGTTTTTACTGAAGGAGGTGACATGGACTTTACGCGCGTTCGAGGTATCGGCGCCGTGTAAAGCTGTGTGTTCTGTGTTTTGTTTGTTTTTGGGTGGTATCCATTTCATGTATTAAGTTAATAGATGGATTGTTGACCTTCATTTCTGCTCTTTGAGATTTGAGGCTCCTCTGGGGCTCTCTTGCCCATGACTCCCCTTGCCATCCACCATTAATATATTCAGGGAATACCTGCCTACCCCTCTGCTGTCGCCGCCAGGCTATTCCTCTTGCAGTCAGCTTACTGGGCTGAACCCAGGGAACAAAGGCAGCTTTGGAGCTGGTTCAATCCCAGTATTTCGCCTCCTTAGCTGAAGCCTAGTTCTGATCCCCTATCCATTGATGGCAGGATCACGGCGTGACGGGCTAGCCATCACTCCTTCCTATGTCCCCCAATGACGTTGGCAGTTGATGCAGTGAGCAGATGCTGCATGCCCTGCTTTGCAACGTAGGCTGGAAAGGGAGTGCACATACAGCTGGTGAAAAGGTGATTGAAGCATGGCGGAGAGTGGCTCCCCCACGGTGTGTTCTAGGACGCCAGGTGTACAAGCACAAGGTATGTTATATGTGTTATTGCCCCTTTTATTACTAGAAACCCTTGACTACATTGTCGACGCCGGAAACCAAGCAGGGACTTCCTACTTACAGAACTTCATGATCCATGTTCCGCTGTAGGCTTGGAACTCTTGAAGACATCCACCCCATCTCCTAATTCAAATATGAGGACATATGGAGGGCCAGGTGTAAATAACCAATGATGTCGCAGTGGTATATAGCGGTATCCATTAGATATTGATTAATCTCCGCGGCAGAACGTGTGTAGAAGGTATACCTTTGACAGTGTGGACACGTAATATTATGTTGTAATAATATTTTGAAGTTTGCTATTATTGCTGACGCGTCCAGTTCATCTTTTTAGCGCGTCAATATATTGTCAATATGACTTTAACGCTTTCGTTTTGATTGTTCCTCTATCCATTGTTCTTCTATTTGCATCACCGTCATGTTTAGTCAAGGGCTGACTACCCATTTTTCCGTTGATTCAGTGTAGTTTTTTTCAGCTTCTTTAGTTCACATTGTCTGGGCCACAACATTTAAATGTTTAAGGAAGATAAGATTATTCCATATGTTCTATTCATTAGTTTACTGGGAAATACGGAGAGCATGCAAATGATGTTATTGTACCTTTTGGTATAAAAGGCGCTGTTTATTATATTATGTAAAACTACTTGATTAATCAAATAAAAGGAAGGAGCTAAAGAATAGAAGAACTTCAAACATCAAAAGTTTTAGGGTGAGTCCTCATGTATTGGCTTTATTTGAGTTTACATGTGTACGGCAACATAATAGTGTGTATAAAATATTTGCGTCTTGCTCAGCATACACTTGTTCTTCACACATGCACAAAGAAAATATTGTTTAACTGCATTTTGTTAGAGCAAAGCAATAAACAAAAATAGAAAGTCCCTCCAAAAAGTTCATGGCTACTTTTATTATTTTGTTCTTTTCCTTTAAAGATATACTTCCCAACAAACGCTCACAGATATAATGCTCTATATTGGAAGTTAAGAATTACTTATTCACTGGCCTATGGCTCATAAGGACATTTTTTCTAAGTCCATTGAGTTCCGTTAGAGCCCGCGTCGATGCGTATATTTACGTGTCATACTTAATCCTCCCTTCTTTTCCCTTTGGGTTTTTTATATATTCTTTTTCCTCACGTTTACAGGGCTAATATTGAAAGAGGTGGCGCGCATATATGCCGTTTACGTGTGCGTGCATATGTTGTGTCTATTATTTATTTGTGTTTTGTGTATTACTTTAATCTGAGAAATTCTTGACTTAATTGTACCTACTGAATTCAGTAGTTGATATTGAGTTGATCCCCTATCCTCTTTCCCCATGCACGTGGCCCTGCAACGTGATCTTCCCTTCGCTCTTAGTTTGATGACAGTCAACTCCTCTGCCCCTTACCACCTTGTGAAGCCGCAATCCGGCTGTTTTTAGACAGAAGGCTGTGATCAAACTCCTCCTCATTCACAGTGTCCTTTAGTTGATGCTTGGTTGACTACATTCTACCTCTGGTGCTCTCTGACCCAATGATCAGGCTCTAATGGCAGGCAATGAGTGAGGTTACCCTGTTCTAAGCTCTGAGAGACAAACGAGAGCCTATGGTCCAAAAGGTGCCATAGTAGGGTGGCATGGAGACTTATAGCCATCCCTGATCGCCTGGAGATGATCTGGTTTTGATATTGGTGTAGAAGCAAGGTGAGTCGATATCGAAGATACTACCTTAGAAAAGCAGAATCTCGCAATCACTCACCCACACCATTGCCAAACAACAACATCACTTAGATCCAGGAGTACATCCTGTCCGTAGGTGCTCTGTAGACTTGCTCTGCTGGAGCCACTCCTTTACTTTTCTCCCCTACCCCCTAGTTGAAGCTAGGTAGGGAGGGATGGGTCAAGAGAAGATCACAGAAACTAATAATTGAAGAATTTTCTCTGTGCCCTGTTGATAGGAACGTTCCAAAAAAGAAAAAAAAGGGTGCCAGAGCGCAATAAAATTTCGTTTCTCAACTTTCTGTCTCTGTATCATGATGAACCCAAAAATATTATAATAGGTGGGTGAAGAAAGCCGTTGGCATATTCAAGTTGTATTTTGGCACGCGTAGCGGCTTTATCAATCAGCCTCATCACCTTGAAAGAGAGTAGACTATACTGTAAGTGATTTTGGGTGTGTAATCGGGTGTGCCCTGAAATATGACGTGTAATGAATATCCCAATTCCAACCTCATAAATACAGTAAACATGTCACATCAAATAGATGTTTCAAAGTGGTTCAACAAATGTTAAGTCCCAGCTAATTGGTTTTCTTAGGAAAACACGTACAAACGGGTCACAATTCATTAAAATATTTTGAATAATCGACTGATAAAAGTCTCGGCTCTGTTGCCGGTTCCTTTAGACACGAAAATACACATTCAGTCGGCGTTCGACGCGTCATAACTCTCGTCCCCTCCATCAAATTATCACAGCGTCACAATTTACGAAAATATTCTAAACACCTCAAATAAAATGTCTCAAAGGTGTTAACCTGCTCGCTAAAACACACCCACTCTCAACAATGACCACAGTAAGGAAACACGCGCACTCTCAACAACTGCCACAGTCAGGCTACGGTAACATCCCAACTGTTCCCACGCGTTATAAATAATCAGGGGATTTGAAGACCTCAAGCCTGAATGCTGTCAGTTTCTCAAAACACGTAATTAGCAAGGGTGCTCCTCACCAAACCGTGCTATAGTTAGTCAGCCATTTAGTAATCCCAACGCTTTTCCGAACGCTTGTGGATCACCTAAGAAGGTCGCAGATCAGACACGTCAGTCAAAAAAGTTAAGAAAATGAAAGCAAAAACCTCCTGACTGACAAGGAGATCTTCCGGAGGAACAAGCACCACAGGCTTCAAGACAGTAACTTGCATTGAGTCTTCACAAGTACCAGAACTAATGCCATCAGGGGAACAGCCGCAGAGCAATCAAGGCAACAAATGTATTAAAAATCCTACTCATCCTACTCACCCTACTCACCTACACTCATAGATAAAAAAGCTCCAATAGCGTCGCCTGCAGGATTCGAACCTGCGCTCCCGAAGGAAATGCCTTAGCAGGGCCACCGCGTTAACCACTCCGCCAAAGCGACAGCTTTTGTGTTGAAATGAAATTTTATTGTGTATTAGAAAATAATGCCTTCGCGGAAAAAAAGTCAGGGAGCGGTTGAAGCTTTAGTAGTTATGCTGGTACTGTAGTTGTGCAGCTACATAGCTGGGGACAGTGAGTTCTAAGTATGTTTTGGAATACGGAAGATGAACGTGAAAAATATGAAAAAAATTCATGTTAAAAAAATCAGGGACTCCTAGCATGCAATTAAAACATGTATACTTACTCTATACCATCACATCACAAAACATTCATTAAAGAACGTTATTGTGTTTACGAGAAAAAGTAGTGAACATCAAGTCATAAACAGTAAGACATCAGCCATCTTTATTCTAGACATCAAAGAGATCCCGTTCAGCGTTTTTTTCGAGCTGGCAAAAGAAATAACTCGAGTTCCAGAGAAGCCATTACAACCATACTCAAACCCAAATGTGTAAAGTAGACGATGGGTGAGTTTTTCTCAGGGGATAAAAGGGGATTAAATCGAAACGAATGTAATAATGGAATGAATGACGATATACCGCGAAAGAAAGACCCCAACACTTAAGTTATGCCAAAGTAAAAGACCCGAAATAAAAAAGATAAAAAAGAGTTTAAATGAACCAAATCACCCCTATACAACAAAAATCTAGCCGAAAACAAGAGGTCTATGCATGAAGTCTATGGAAATCACCCCATTATAAACCAATGGCAGCGAAAGGATTGTTAATTAGTCGCCGGTAAAACACTCCCCGGAAACACTCCAGAAACCCCAGACCTCCAATTCATCCCATACACCCAACCATCCTCGAACCGATGATAAACCCCGATAGGATCCTACAGCAATCACCACCAAACAAAAAAAAAAAAAAAAACGGCATTTCAGTATATGTTTAAAAAAGGGGGGTATGATAGAAATAAAGAATTCAAATGAAGAAAGAAAAAAAAAAGGGGGTTATCACTCACCCCAACTCGAACTCCAACCTCATCCTCCCCTCTCCTCCTAAACGCCTCCACAGCATTCACAGGTGGCCCCGCCAATTTCGGCGTCACAAACCCACACCCCCCACCCCCATTCACAGCCTGTGCCTGAGCTCCCGGCAAGACATTCCGACTATCACTCCGTTCCTTCACCGGTTCCTTGACGGGTGGACTGAACGATGTGATCATCTGCGAGATCCTCGATTTGGGTTTCATGGCGGGTGGTGGGGGTGTGGGTGTGTCTTTTGCGTCGATGGTGATGCTGCGAAGGGTGGAGGAGGGTGTGGGGGGGGGTGGTTGGGGTTGATGACGACGACGGTGGTAGAAGATGAGGGATGTTGTTGTGATGAGGAGGAAGAGGGCTGCGACGATGAAGATGGCGATCCATGCTTCTTTTGATAGTTGTGAAGGGAGGGACATTGGTATGGATGTGGATGCGTTGTGGGTGTGGTTGGTATGAGGGAATTGCTGTTTTGGACCCGCGATGAGGTTGAGGAAGGTAAGACGGTGGAGAGGAGAATCGCTAGAGTCCTGTGTGATACAAAGATGTGGATTGTCAGTGAGACGAAAGCCGTTTGTGCAACACATTCATTTTGACTTTTTCAGCTTTTTGTTTGTTCATCTCAAAGTCAAAGAAATGTCAAAAAAAGAACAAGGTTTTTCGATAAACGCATATAACGAGCTATATTCAGAATAATAACTAATTCAAAGAAAAAAAGTAGATAAATCACACCGAAATATACATCCCACACCCCACACACTCTCACCGCAAACTCCCATCTCACCCTTCCACCTTCTCCTCCTCCCCCCGCGCCCCAACCCTCAACTTGATCCTCTTGACCTTTCGTTCCTCCTCAGGCGTCACCAACCTCTGCCGTCCCTCCTCCTCCTCCTCCTCAAAACAAGGATGCCTCCCATCCCCCTTCTTCGCCTCCCCACTCAAATGTCGTTTCAACGCATCACTCCTCGCAAACGTCAACGGACAGTGCATGCATTTGTAGGGTCTGTCCCAAGTGTGGAGGGACCGGACGTGTCGCTGCAAATCGTGTTTACGGGAAAAGGTTTGAGGACATTCGGGGCATGGGTAGCCGGTGTGCGTTGGGGAGGGGGGCGTTGTTGGGGAGGTCGAGGAAGGGTGAGCGGGCGGGGAGGAGGAGGATGATGAAGGTTCGTCATTGTCAGAGGGAGTTGCGTCTCGTTCTTTTGTGACAGGAATGTATGTGGGGTGGTGGGAGTCCGCGGATGAACTTCGACAGGGCTCTCCTCCATCAAAGGTCCTTTATCATGGGAGGGTTTGCATCGTCTGTACACCCTGAAAAATCCCATGTTCCTCTTCCCACGTTGCTGGATTGAAAGCAGGTGGATGCGGGTTCCCTCTCGCTCCATCCAAACCACTGGCGGCGCGTTTCGCTTCACTGCTCAAATGGCGCTTCAAAGCATCGCTTCTAGCAAACGACAGGTTACAATGTCTGCAATGATGTGGTCTATCCTCGAATGGAGGGACCGGGTGTGTCGACGGAGATCATGTTTTCGAGAGAACGTGGCGGTGCAGAACCGACAGTTGAACGGTCGTTCACCGGAATGACAGCGCAGATGGGATTGGAGGTTGTAGCGACGCGTAAAGGTCTTGTCGCAGCCTTCGTGGGGGCAGTGGTACATTTTGACGCCGCTTGATGTGGAGGCGGTGTCAGGGAGGGAGGTGGTGGGGGTGTTTTCGATGGGACCGGGACGTGGAGCGATGACGCCAGTGTTGGGGATGCTGTCGGAGGGGTGGGTTGGAAGCGCTGCCTCGCTTCCCGTCACGGGGTTTTGAGGCAACGACGCGTGGGGCGGGTTTCGCAGAGGGTGGGGCGGTCAATGGTTGTGGATGTGACATGGGATGGCTCGACATGTGCGGAGGAAGGGGGTAACCGGACGGTGAAGGATGACGCTGCTCGGACCATCCTTGAGGAGGTGGGCCTCCTTCGTAGGCGGGTGCTCCTGAAGGCGCGTAAGGGTACCGAGATGGGTCTGGGGAGGTTGGTGGTGTAATGCGGCGACGGGTATCCTGGTTGTGGTGGATAACTATATCCAGGGTGAGGAGGAGGAGGAGGAGGAGCAGCGGGAGCCCCAGGATGACTATTGTAATAAGGCTGACCCGAATGGTGAGCAAACTGAGGAGGCGGGGGTTGATGGTAAGATCCTGGTGGTGGGCCCGAATAATGATGCAGTTGCTGTGGGTGCGGCGGGGCAGGATGGGAAGCGGAATGAGCTAGAGAAGCCAACGCGCGCGCAGCTCCGTTCGAGTTGTTCGGAGAAGACGGCGGGACTCCCTCAGGTCCAGGTCCGGATAGTACGGCGGATGTTGCTGGTATGGCTGCTGCACGCTGCATTGTAAGGGTACGATGGCCTCCTCTCACCCTGACGCGGATCCTGAGGCCATCCTGGAGGTGGTGCACTCTGATAAGGAGCTGATGATGCGGGATGCCTTTGAGGTGGCGCAGGTCCGGACCCTTGGTGCTGCGGTTGCAAAGGTGAAGGAGATCTCATTGGCTGCCCATTGACCATGGTAGGAGGACGCGTTCCGCGGGTGACAGATAAGACTGCCTATCAGGTGACGGCAACTCTCCGCCAGCGTGGTGAGGAGTGGAGGCAGTCCTGCAGACGGGTAGAATCGACGATCGGGAGAATCTGCATACTGACCACCCTGGTGATGCTGCTGTGGCGGGTGCTGTGCTTGCTGCTGGTGGTGTGTGGTGGTGGTGGGTTGTGATGATGCGTAGGGTAAGAAGGGTAAGGTTGTTGCTGTTGCTGTTGGTGAGCAACCGCTGTAGCAGCAGGAGGAGGTGGAGGACCACTCGCAGAGGGTGTTTGAGAAGAAGCAGCCGGCGCCACCAGCAGGACCACCAGCATTATGCAAAGAGTGTAGTAACGGAGGAAGTACGGCCGCATTATTCTAAATGAAAAATAAATCGTGAGAAAAAATGATATATAAAAAAGGTTGATGGAAAACCAACGGAAAGACTCGGTCCGAAAAGAGAGTTGAATGTTACACAAATGAGCCCCCCTTTCGTCCAAACACTTGGTACCAAGACAAAAAGACAAAAAAAGAAAAAGAACGATTCAGCAGCTGTCTTTTTCCTTCTTCTTTCCTTCCTCTTTCCTTCTCCTTCCTTCTGTCTTTGCCTTACCCTCTCTCGGCTCGGCGCCAGGGCTATGCAACCTTTTCTGCGATGTTTTGCACCCCTCAAAACTCAACGCTCAATCACTGGATGGCTGACTGCCTCCAGCCCTATTTGGCATTTGCTGCTGCTGATGCTGCTGACGCTGTTCTGCTGGCAAAGGCTTCTCCTTCCACCCCACACAAAACACACCACCCACCACCAAACAACGCCCCCTTCTCATTCTTCGCCTTTGCCCATCCATACCAAAAGCCTCAAGGTATACATAAACCCCCCCAAAGACAAAACAATATAATAATACTGAGAGAGAGAGAGAAAGAGGAGATACCCCAAGAGCGAGAGAAAAAATAAGATGCGACGTGTGCGTCTAATAAAATATATGCAACTTTAAAATGAAGGAAAAAAAGGACTTACCCGTCCATGACCTGCATCCAGGGGTGCGCCACCGCTATTTGACGGAAACCTAGATCGCGACCCTGCTGTCTCATCAGAAGGCGAATCCTCTCCATTCGTCGAAGATCTCGGTGTTGGGAGGGTGGGGCCGGTTGATTGCAACTGCTGACCACCGACAGGGTTGTGATGGTAAGGGTTTGGAGGCGCATTAGAGTAAACAGGACGCTCATGCAGCGGTTCGGTCGTGGGAGGACGGGTTAAAGAGATGGAGGGGAGAACGGGAGTCCAGATTGGGAGGGGTCGATAGGTTGGTAAGGAGGATACCCGCCACTGGGTTGAGATGGTGGATAATGGGGAGGAGGGTTTGAGTAGTGTGGTTGTTGATGTTGAGAAGGGTTGGATGGAGAGGGAGATTGATAATGTTGAGAAGGGTATGCGTGTGGGTGAGGGTAGACGCCCCCGCCCTCAGACTTGACTGCGGCCTGCGCAGGATGATAGTAGGCTTGTTGTTGTGGCTGCTGTTGTTCGACTCTTTGATTGTCGTGTTGAGCCCGAGGGCCGTTCTCTTGGTGGTAACCGGCAAAGTGAGGAGGGTAATGCTGCTGCTGTGGCTGATGTTGTTGTTGGTGGTGGTGGTGATGGTGGTAGGGTTGCGCAGTCGATGGAGGAGCGGGGTTCCAGTGTTGGACTGGAGCAGGAGAAGCACTTGAATGATGTGCCTGCTGTGGAGGAGGTGGAGCCATTGTAGTGGCAGTGGTGGCGTTGGTGGATGTAGTTGCGGATGGAGAAGGTGGACTGTTGTTGGCTGCTGCCAGAGCGGCATCAGCGACCATAGACAGAGCGTCCATCTTTTTACGTTATTTTTTTTTGGTTGTTCGTGCGTAGTTGGTTTGTAATGGACGGGCTGAGAGAGATGACGGCTTTCCACAGGCAGATGGAAACGTACGTCTAGAATGCGAGGCTGAGGTGAATAATTGATTAAATAAAAAATAGTGAAATGTGAAACGGGGAAGAAAGGAATGGCTGCTAATACTGCTGCTGCTGATGGATGGATGGATCCTATTAAATTCCTAATTGTGAATTCTTTTTCTTCTTTTTCTTCTTTTGAATAAAAAGAGAGTTTGTCCGAACTCACAAACAGGCGGTCACTGCTCATTGGTGGTTTCATTTATTTTATTCAATATTCAGCCAATCAGCATGCTGCTGTATGGTAATAAATAAGGCGGTGGCGCAGATCATTAAGAAAGGGCTTTTTTTTATTTTATTTTATTTTTTTATTTATTTATTCTCTGTGCGCAGTTTATTTATTTATTATTTATTAATTTAATTAGAACTGCGGCAATAAATAAATAAAATAGGGCTTGGATAAAGAGCAAAGAGGGGATTGCGCCTCCTTCCTCCTCGCCATAAAAGGTCCCCTCTTTACTCGGACGGAATCTCTAACCTTGATACAGAGGCAGTGCTACCACGCCTATATTATTATTACCCAATGAATGAAGAGCCTTGTCAATGATGAAGATGATGACGTCCTTTTATTTATTTAACCTTTGCCTTGATACCCCTTTCTTTTAACATGTCAGTCAGCTGTTCTTTATTAGGTAATGAAACAAAATAAAAAGACAAATTCATGTGTGACAGTGGCTCCCCCCACCCCCTGTCACTATATAATAAAGAGAGCTTCCATGTCTTCCAGAAGCTCACATTTCCACAGCTGTCCCTTCCTCTTTTCTCTTCATCAAATCAAGTGTAAACCATGTGCATGTGTGTGTGTGAAGGAAAAAAAGATCTTCCGATTTATTCCTTGTGCCTTGGTAAATAATAAGCCACACAAACTTTCTCATTATTATTAAATATTTACTTGTAAATCCATTAGTCAACCATACAGCAAAGGACTAAAGTCATTATTGCATACTAATAAAAATGATCTCATGTCCAGGAAGTGTGTCGTTTAATCCCCCAAACTCCCTAAATGAAATGAATGAATGCGACGCAAAAGGATCGGTTGCCAGCTATTCAACCAGAACAACATGAAAAGCTTTCCCAAGCAAGAGTCCATAAGCGCCAGGAACAAAAAAAATTCTTCTTGAACGCGTATTCAATGCATATATCAATACTGGCAATAACGGCTTCCAATGTGGAGCAGTTGAAATATCCAGTCAATCAATACACCACCATCTAGTTACCAATTCCATCCATCCGCTACCAACTAGACTTCGAAGGGAACAGCATCTTGTCACCTACCTGGTCACAGACTTTTCAAAAAATCAAAAATCAAAAATTGTCACCACCACAATTTAATCCCAGCAAGCAAGCAAAACGCTTTGCTGACGGCCTATTCGACCAGGACTCCGCTGATGACATGGTCGACCGCTTTCAACCCAGACCAAAAAAAATTCAGAAAAAAGCATGCGAAAGCCGGGAATCGAACCCGGACCCTCAGCTTGGGAAGCTGAGATTCTGCCCTTGAACTACTTTCGCGAAAAGATGGTTGTGTCAACAGTTGACAAAATAACTATTTATATTCATTTTTGCGAAAAAAAAACCATCAGCTTTGACGATCTACGACATCCGCCGGCTTCGCCATCTCAATCTCACCCATCATTCAGTACCAGTAAAAACAATCAATTAAATCCTTTCAATCCTTGATAACTCATGTTAGGATTTTTAGGGAAAGAAAGCATCATGTTTGCCGTTCGCAAAGGTGACAACATCCGCGTTGGCGCCTTCCGCGTGTTCAATGTTGGGCTCGGTGAATATGAAGAGTGCTTTGGAGTTGTTGTGGACGTAGAGACAAATGCAGATGTTTGTGAGCGGAGGCGGTGACGAGATGGATACCAATATTGCCAGCTGAGCCTGTGATGAGGGATTTTCCTTAGACATTTTGATGGAGTGACTTTGAATATGGATGTTAGTCTTTAAGGGGTTTTGAAAGTGATTCAGAAGCTCTATTAATTGGCTCTAAAGACAAAGACTTGATTAAAGGATGTCACCCTTGTAATGAGTGTCTGTGACATGTCGTAACGAGGACTACAAAGGTACCTAAGTTTATGAGAATTACAAGAATCTTATTATTGTATTGCAATAGATTTAATTGCTCGACTTTGTTTGGTGTCAAGACTCCCGTATGTCAAATTTAGCGATGATCTTCCATTTCGACTGTTTTATAATTTAACAAAGGCAGAAACATTAAATCATTTTCATTTTTCACGCGTTTTATTAAAATGCAACATTAAACAAAAACAGCCTTATTCTCCTCCAAAAATTCTTTAAACGACTGCGGCTCCCTTCCACTCAAAAAACTTGACCCACCCCGTCGTAAACCTTTGTCCCGTCGGCAACCTCTCCCGATACGTCACCCCCAAATACGCAAGCAACAACGCATACTTCCCAGGTATCCCATATCCCAACAACGTCTCATAGACAGCCTTCTCATCCACATTCACATGCTTGACAACCCTACCAGAGACTTGACCAATGATGGTCGCGAGATCGTCTTGAGTCAAGGATTCGGGACCTGTGAGGGTGTATCCCATGCCAGCGTGGAGTTCAATAGGGGCGAGGAGAACACCGGCGGCGGATGCGGCGATATCTTTTGGCGCTGATGGAGGAGATGGCGGCGGTGCCATAGTTGGAGTAGATGGCTCCAGTTTTCGCGGATGCGGCTTTTCCGAGGGTATTCTAGTTGAAGTAAATATTTTACGCAAAAGTTTGTTTTTTTACCTCCATGAAATCGTGGGGTCTAAGGTAGGTGATGGCGACTTGTTTACCAACTGCTGCGGTGATGTCGTATTCCGCTTTGCCGTGTTGTTGCATAATGGTACCCGTTTCAGCACTCAAATCAGCAAATATGCAAGAAAGCTTGACGATATGTTTGACCCCCGCCGCAGCTGCCGTCTTTGCCATCTCAACCTCAAATCCATAATTCAGCGACAGCAAAAACAACCGATCGATTCCCTTCAAAGCTTTGCAAAAACGATTAGAAGCGGGGACATGGGGGGTTGTGAAGTGTTTGAGTTATTATACCATTTGCAAAGGCGACGAGATCCTCGTTGGCGCCTTCCGCGTATTCGATGTTGGGATCGGTGAAGGTGGTGAGAGCTTTGGATTTGTTGCGGACGTAGAGACGGATGGAGGCACCTTTTGAGAGGAGGTCTTTGACGAGATGGATGCCGATTTTGCCGGTTGAGCCTGTGATGAGGATTTTTTCGCTAGACATATTTTGGGTGTTGGGAGCAGATGATGGGGACGATGAGGATGAGCTGATGGAGTGAATGGTAGGGGTTTCCAAGCATGCAGATTGCAGGTTTTTATAGGGGAGCAAAAAGCTGGGGTTGTGAAACAGCTTTGAAATGCGGTTGACAAATTCAGTGATGGCTGCTTAGAAATGACAACTTCACCCACAGCATTCTCTGAATCCCTATTATTAGTGCATTTATCAGATTTATAAGTACAATTTATTATATATTAGTGATGAACAAACGTGATGCTATTTGTAACATTATTCTCTACGCAATTTGTCAGTATCATCATCATCATCATCATCATCAAGAACCATTAAAAAAAGAGAGAGAGCTGATAAATCACTAGTAAACTACCGTGACGGTAACCACGAATGAAAGAGTAAAAGGTGTGCCCCTCACATCATGTATATTTGATGAACCGTTAGAGCGTGTACTGGCAGCGGTTGAGGATCAGCAAAGGTTGACGGTTTTGGGGTTATTTGTCAGGTCCCAACTGCGCTTGGAGAAGGCCAAGGCTTTGTGTAACATCTATAATTGACCTGTTTTCAAAGTCCGAAGGCATATTTCAGTCGCTTTTTGATTTTCCGACATCCTTTTCGGTCACTGATGAGGCCGTCATCGATACGAACTCCTCCCTGAAACCTAAAGAACCGCCGGCGAGACGAGACCATAATCAATCAGCGATAGGCTATTCAAAGGCATTATTGCCATAGAAATGCCTGCAGAGAGACCTCCATCTGCAGTTGCCACGGCCGCCACCAACCATTACGTTGCTCAAGACCTATCGACCTCATCAACTCAACCACCACTATCAACCTCATCCATCACGTCACCCCAAACAAGCCTCTTACAAACCAACCTTATCACCTACGGAACCACACCACCTACCATGACCTCATCCACCAACCCCGTCGACCTGGAACTCGGCCTCCGCGATCCCCCAACCCTCAACTTCCCCTCCCTCCACCCCTCCAACCAACTCGACCACGCCTTCCGTCTCTCCCGTATCTCCACACCTCCCACCTCCCACATTCGTCGCCGCTCCCTCGCCCTCGTCCTCCACCCCCCACCCTACATCCCCCCTCCACCACCCCGCTCCATGAACTCCCTGCCCCCGCGGCACCTCCCACCACCTCAACCCCCCCACCTTCGACTTCCCTGAACCCCACTACATCGCTCCATCCTCCCCTCCTCGTCTCCCAACAACCTGGTCATGGTGGCCCCCAGGCATAGGTATGGCCTCCTGGGATGCGCACAACAATCCACGACCCACCTCCATCCGCTCCTCCCCCTCTCTCCCCTCAAAAACAACAACAACTCCTCCTAGCTTACCGCCCCGCATTCCCCTACGACTACGTCCACGCATCAGACTGTCGCTGTCCAGACGTCACCAACGACGACTCCTTCATCCCCCCTCAATCCCCTTCCATCCCTATCCCTCTTCGCGATACCGCCGTCATAGGGTCCGCGTCTTCCTCAACCACACTGATCGGATCACCCCCCGTTGAGGACATTGACACCATCCAACCCTCACCATCAAGCCCGATCTGCGCATGGGAAGGCGACTGGGACGCCATGCTCTGTCCACTCTGCGCAACCGTCTTTGATCGCGTCGCAGCTGTTGGATGTTGCGGCGCCGAAGTCTGTGTGAACTGTGTTCATCATTGGTGTAAACACAGAAAGTAAGCCACATTTTCTCCTTTTGTTTTACTCCCATCCTCCCACTGACGGTTTTTTCTTTGCGGGGGAAAGGTCTGAGAAGTGCCCGTTTTGTAGACAGAGCATGTCGGAAAAGATGTTGATGAGTGCGGCGGATAAACAGGCGCGGGTAGATGCGTTGGAGGTGAGATGTCCTTTTGCAGTATTGGGGTGTGGATGGACGGGGGCGAGGGTTGCGGTGAAACGACATGTGGGAATGTGCAATGTTGGATGGGGTAAGCCTAGATTTTTGTTCCTAATATCTCATGTTCCATAACTCGGCAATTTCTTTATATTATAGTTTTATGTTAACGTCGCTATTTCTCCGTTTGCTTTTTTTTTTTTTTAAATAAATATTTATGTACATCTATTTTCAAAGCGTACTTACATTTCGTGGTATACAGAACACTCCAACCCCACCCAAGTCCTCCAAGAAATCTCCCCGCCCACCTGCACCCACCCCTTACTGCATCCTCACCGCCCTCCAACAACAACAACAACAACACCATCTCCCCACCTCCCAACCCCCTCCCACAACCTCCTCCGCCCCCATCGACCTTCACGTCCCAGCCGTTTCCTCCCCCACGCCCCCCTTCACGACGCAAAATGATCATCCTAATAGCCATGGGCGCCGCGTTTGCCGATTCTCGCCGTCAGCTTCTTAGCGTCCACCGTGCTTAGTGGTGGTGATAGGAGAGGGGTTTTGGATGTACCAGAGTGGGAGATGCCGACGGAAGGGTGGACGGAGGTGGTGTGGAGACGGGAGATGGTGGGAGAGATACCGACGAGGACTGTGGAGAGGAGGTGGAGGTGGAGGGAGGATATGCCGACAAAGACTGTGGAGTTTGGAGATTTTAAGATGGAGGGACGAGTTTTCATGATACATAACGCTTTTTTCATTTCCGTGACTATTCACTATATGACCTCATAATGGCTCCATTTTATGTTCACATTTAGTATCAATCAGCTCTTCATAATTTATCCTCTTTTTCTTTTCCTGTTTTTTTATTATAAGAAATTGTTGTGGGCTATTTATATGATGGATCTAATTTGTCCCTACCAAATGAAAACATGAATCCTCCATCTAATATTGTTTAAAAAATATGCCGCCTCTCATTACTCAAAAACGATATTAATATTCATGTTTCGTCCCCCTTCCCTTTTCCGGAATACTATTATGTACATATCTCCAAGACAAAAATCACGCACGTAGAAACAAACACCTTGTCCAGACGACAATAAATTCTACTTCCCACTTTTTCTCCTCCTCGCTCCCCCTCCTGTCTCCTCTTCCTCGTCTCTCCCCCTCTTTTCCCCCCCAACACCTCCACTGTCCCTCCTCCGTCCCCGTCCCCGTCCCTCCACCATCTCCGGAAAAAAAATGATCCCAAACATTCCCAAAATACGTTCTCAACTTCCCACAAGCCTCCCGTTCCCTCCCCTCAAAACACTCCACCATCTCCTCAAACTCTCTCCGAAATACTACTACCGACGTGTAATACCCCTCTTGAACGCGGGTCTCGAGTAACGGGAGATGGAGGGAGCATTTCCGACAGGGCGGGATAAAGACTTCTGCAGAGTTGTGGGTGAGGAGGGTTGGGAGATGTAGGTTAGGAGGTTTGGTGATGAGGGGTTAAGGGGGGTAGGGGTTCTTTGCTGGTTGGTTTCGGGAGTTTGGCGGTGGTTTTGGTGATGGGATTAGTGGCGGTTTTGTAACGGGGGGAGCCATTTTTGGTTTAACGATAGGTGATGCTGGTTTTTGGTTGACGACAGGAGATGCTGGGGCTTTTGATGCTTTCACAACTGGTGATGCCCCGCCCTTCTTAACAATTTTCCCCGGTGAACCCGCATTCTTCTTTACTTTTAAAGCAGGCGGTGTGGTCTCCCTCCCTCCCTCCTCTTCATTCTTTCTAGTCAACACGGCCTTCCTCGTATTAAAGGCAACAGTTGGAGCATACGTCTTTACGGTTTTCTTTTCCTCCTGCGCGCTGAGTGGGGGTGTTGGAGAGGGCTGGGAGCGGTCCAGGGCGGAACGGACGCGACGGGGACGTTCGGCTGCAGAGGTTGTTATGGGTGGCGGTTTGGTGCGGGACGTTTGAGGAGAGGGAGGGGGTGTTTGTGAAGTCTGTGTAGGAGGTGAGGAGGTGGGAGGGGGAGGGAGAGGGAGGACGAGGTGGAGGTGAAGGCTTTGGGAGGGTTATTGTGGGGTTGATGTAGTGGAGAAGGGGGAGAAGGATGGGAGGAGGGAGGAGATGGAACAGGGCGAGGATGACGGTGCGGGGTTGCAGGCTTAGATTTGTTGTATTCGGTTAGTGCCGGGATAGGGAAGTAGGGAGTGAAGACGGGAGACTCACCTTCCTTTCGAGTATTCGATAAGCAGGTCAATCAAGAGCTTGTACTTTCCCTTCTCCTTTGAAAGCGCTGACTTGACATCGTTCAAAAGCTCAAGCGTTGATTTTACTCTCTTTAGTTCCCTTAAATTCCCAAATCGGTATCGACGAAGACTCGGTCAACATGAAAGAAGTGAAAAGAAGCCCTTACGTCTCTTTCGTTTGCGTCTCAGCACCCGAATCCTCACTCACAGAGGCCCCAACAACAGACTCCCCCGTTGCACTTCCCCTGAAACTCTTTAAACTTCCTCACCAACCTCCTCCACCAATCCACACCAACCATCATAAAACTCATTCAGCCCCGTCGCTCCCGATCCCCCTACATTCCAAGGCGCGGCTACACCCCGTTGAAGCATGAAACACCCCAAGATGGCTAATTCCTGCGATGTCGCTGTGGCTTCCTTTTTCAGTCTCTGGAGCGCGATGGAGCCGCTGATGATTTCTTGGATGTGGATTTCATCTCGAGGATGGAGGCGTTGTGGAGAGGGTGGGAGACGGGGACGAGCGTCGTGAAGGGTCGATGACCAAGGAGCGACATTTCTTTCAATTTCAGAGTCAAAAAAAACATTATTGAAGTAAATAAAAGGTCGTTTATTTCCACACTCCTCCCTCCCACCTCCCCCTTCCACACATAGTAAACACGTAACGATGAATGAGGCCAGCCCTCATCAATGCCGCCTCTTCTCATTCTCCGCCTGCTGCCTCTTAATCTCCTCAATCTTTGCGTTGTTCGCAATCGTAATGGGATCATCCGGCAACACCCCTGTCGGCACCCCAAAGAACTCGGGGGTACCTCGGCAACAGGTATTTTATCGCAACCTTCATAGAAGCCTGCATGCTGGGAACCCCAAACGCCATCACCGTCGGCATCCATAACAACGTTGCCCAAAGAGTACCCTTGCAAAGACGCAAAACACTAAAGTGAGGAGGGTGAGCATGCCGTTGATGATGACGAGGGCGATGAGGAGACGTTGTGCGCCTTGCAAGCCAACAGCAGTGCGGGTGATGACGATAGGGACGGGGAGATAGGTGTCGTCGAGGAATGCAACTGAGAAGGCGAAGATCCAAAGGAGGGTCATGAAGAACATGGTGACAATATCGGGGTGTTCGTAGTCGGGTTTCTTGCGTTTGTCGTGACCGACGGGTTTATAGTTTTTGTCGATTTCCTGTGAGAGATGGTAGGGTGAGGCTAACATAGAAAGAATGGGTAAAGTAAAGGGTGTGTTTACCACTCCGAGGATGAAACGCGCTTCTGAAGTCATCTTTTCAATCATTTCCCTGGCTTCTGCAGGGGTTTCTGCTGTTTCTTGAACTGCAATCGAAGCTCATGCTTTTGGGGTTTCGCCCCGAGGGTGTATTGGATGTCGACGCCTTTCAACGTCAACGAACAAGGATTGGGTTTTAGAATCTGGTATGAATGCTGGATCGCACATGCAGGAAAGCTCCCTGCAATCAATTACACACCTGATTCATCGACGCTGATGATCTTGCCGGTTGTGACGCCGCTCATGTTTCCCCAGTACTTGATGAGCATTACCTGAAAAGAAGAGAGAAGGAAAAGGTGGTGTGATCAACCCTCATGGACTACAGACACGGCACAACAGGTAGCCAAGGAGGCGAGATGAGTCCTTACAGCAGCACCAGGGTTTTTGTCATTGATGCTTCTCGTGAGCTGTTCTGAGACGGGAGCGACCGCATCCTTCTTCCTATTCCTATTACGAAGCTCTGATGACATTTTTTGTTCAACAATTCTTTTGCTGATCAATTTGCCGCTCCTTTTTCTTTTTATTTTTCACCTCATCAAAAGCCCACCTTCGACCATTTCCGGTCCTTTGAGGACGCTGCTCCAGTTATTGTGGGGATGGTGACGGTGCTTTTGTTGCGGGGTCGGGTGTATCCGTGATCGCTGGATGCAATGGATATGCTGGATCCTGCGTTGGATGCTCTATCCAGGGAGACGAAACTCATGTTGGATGCGTTGGCGTTGACAAGACGAGAACCGAGAGATCCAAGCATGAGTCTTGATCCCAGGGATCCTCTGACGCTTTGGGTGGTGTAGGATTGTTGAATGTCGATTGATGTTTTGAATGTATGCAGCTTTCCATAAAGGCTGAGGAGGTTGTTCAGAACCGCGAGTGCCTGAAACCAAATGAGTGTTTGAGGATCACGTAATAAGCGTTACGAGTTATCACATACCACATCATGCTCTTTCTTGATTTGATCAAACTGCTGCTCAAGTGGTTGACGTTCCAACGACGTTTTCTGTGTGTCCAAAACAACCTCTGATATCTCCCTCTCGAGTCGCAGAATGTTAGTTACAACATTCTGCCTCTCCTTAAGATCCTGCATCTTTGACTTTTCCCTTACAATCTCATCCTTTCTCTTTGTGATTAAGATACTATTGGCGTTCAACTTTCTAATACTTTGCTCGACAAATTCCTCGGCCGTAAACTCCTTCACTTTCTTCACCACCTTTCTCACAATTGGCGCTCCAGGCTCAGCCTGCGCCCCCTGCATAGCCTTCTCTGGCCCTCTAAACATGTTTGCCCTCATCTCATCCTTCATCAGTTCTTGATCCCCCGATATGACTTGCGTGATCTCCTCATCTTGATTCATCATTTCCAACACGGTGTTTCCGTCATCGTCGATACGGACAGTGGCGATCCCGACATTAGCTTTGTATTCATCGCCGAGACGTTTGATACGGTCGCGAATGGCGCGTTGGGTAACTTTTTCGGCCGCTCCGCGGAGAGACTCGCCGATGGGGATAAAGGAGCCTCTGCGGCCGACGATGACCATTTCAGGATCTTTGCGGAGGGTTGAGGATAGAGGAAGGTCTGATGTAGATGGCATTGTGGAGACGGAGGGACGACTTGAGTCTGATGAAAAGCCGTTGTCCATGTTTCGTATGTGTTCCCAGTGGTTGATTGAGGAGAGCTGGGAGTGCCGTGGAATATGTGGACCGACAATGATGAGCAGTGGCTGGATGGAGACCTAAGCTACGCATGCAGCAGAGTGAATGGATTTCTTTTACGTCTTATTAATTTCCTGAATCTTGTTGACGCCCTTTCCGCGTGCTCTTTTTTCAACATATTTTCGTTTGTTCATTGTTGTCACAAAGCAGAATTATATAATACAGCAAACTTGCATTTCTTGACTTTAAACGTGCTTTTCCATTAATTACGTCACATAGCACGAAATGCAGGATCACATGGGGTGATTTTGGTATTAGAGTTGGTTGGGTTGGGCTCAATCTCTTTTTCTTTCCAGCGAGCAGCACACACACGCTTCACCCCTTCATCAACCCTTCATCAACCCAAATGACGGTCACAGTGTCTGCTGGAGGCCATGCTGGGTACAGGGCTCTCATCAAACCATCACAGAGCAGATCCTTGCAAGCAGGAGCACACAGATCGCTGCTGGAGCAACAGCCACTGCCGTACTCGTAGCAGCAAAGATAGTAAACGATTTGATCCGTACAAAGAGGAACGTGCTCTCTGTTCAAGCAAAGATTGGAAAGAGTGCTGTCAAGAAACCGGTCGATGCAGAGGATGATGGACCCTTGAGGGTGGACAGACAGTCTGTGAAGGTTGCTGTCGACGGAAAGTTCTTTAAACAGTTTCGCTACCTCCTTGCCATCGCTGTGCCTCGATGGAGGCATAAGACCAACTTTATCTTGGTGATGCACACGGGTTTCTTGATCTTGCGTACCTACCTTTCAGTGGTTGTGCGAGGCTTGATGGAATGCTCGTTCGTGATCTGGTATTTCAGGATGTCTGAGTAACTCTGTCGGTTTGCTGACGATGCATGGACGTAGATTGCAGCCGACCCCAAATCTTTCCTCCGAAGTCTTGGATACTGGTTCCTCATTGCTATTCCGGCAACCTACACCAATAGTATGGTGGGTTATTAACAGACTGGCGATGGTGCTGATGGTTTTTGCAGATCAAGTACCTGCAGTCAAAGCTCGCTATCAACCTTCGTACTGAGCTCACCAATTACGTTCACAAGCTCTACATGGAGAACAGGACCTACTACAAAGCCATCAACCTCGACAACAGAATAGATGGTGCCGACCAGTGAGTCTTTTGAGCCTTCGTCTCACGTTCATTCTAATCTCGACATCTTTCAGGCTCATCACCACCGACATCAACCGTTTCTGCAATGCCCTTGCCTCTCTCTACTCCAACCTTGGAAAGCCCGTTCTCGATCTCGTCATCTTCAACTACCAGCTTGCCCGCAGTATCGGATTTACTGGAACCGTTGGTCTTGCCGTCAACTACATGATCACCGCTTCCCTCATGCGTGCCGTTACTCCTGCTTTTGGAAAGCTTGCCGCTCAGGAGGCCAAGCTTGAGGGTGATTTCAGAACTGCGCATTCTCGTCTTATCACCAACGCGGAGGAGATTGCGTTCTACCATGGAGGCGACCTTGAAAAGTCGATTTTGAACCGGACCTACCGTGCTCTCATCAAGCACATCAATAGTAAGAATATCTAATATCTCGATGATTGAAGTACTAATTTTATTGCAAAGCCATCTACAACATCCGCATTGCTTACAACATGTTTGAGGATATGATCATCAAGTACAGTTGGTCTGCCGTCGGTCTTATGATTGCCAGTATCCCGGTTTTCTTCCCCAACCTTGCTGGAAGCAGGACTAAAATGCAGGAAGCCCGCATTGCGTTGGAGGAACCTGCTGTTGATGTTGTTGCTAGCGCTGGTGGTGAGTCCACGGTTGACAAAAGGACTGGCGTTCGCACACAAGGATTTATCACCAACAAGAGGTGGGGGTTTCTGCTATTTTCATCCTCTTTACTTGTTCCTCATGATATATTTGCTGATTGGAATGAAATAGGTTGATGATGTCTCTTGCCGATGCTGGTGGTCGTGTCATGTACTCTTACAAAGAGCTCTCAGAATTGGCTGGATACACTTACCGTGTTTACACGTTATTCCGCGTTCTTGCTGACCTTCATGATGACAAGTTCGTCAAGACCGGCAGTCTTGAAACCTACTCTCTGGAAAAGTTGAACGGAAATCTCATTACTGGCGAAGGAGGTATGATCACCTCACAATTTCCTTTTTTTACTTTATTCATTCTTTTACAAATCTAAACATCTTCGGATAACCCAGGCATCAAATTTGAAGCCGTCCCCGTCGTCACCCCCAACGGCGACACCGTCCTCGTCCGCGACCTTTCCTTCCAAATCAACTCTGGCGATCACCTTATGATCACTGGTCCCAACGGTTCCGGTAAAACCTCTGTCGTTCGCCTCCTCTCTGGTCTATGGCCGCTCTTCACTGGTACCGTCTACCGTCCTGAAGCCAGTCTCAGTGAAGTCGTCTACATTCCTCAACGCCCTTACCTTGCCATTGGATCACTGAGGGACCAGGTTATTTACCCACACAGCGTTGAGCAGATGAAGGCAGCGGGGAAGACGGATGATGATTTGGAGGCGATTTTGAAGGAGGTGTTTTTGGATTATATTCCGGCACGAGAGGGAGGGTGGAATGCGGTCAAGGAGTGGAAGGATGTGTTTTCTGGTGGAGAGAAGCAACGTGTTCAGGTAAAAACAAAAAATTGCTGTTTATAATTATATCCTTTTGCTATATGAGTATTTTTCTTAACCTTTCTACTTTTAGCTTGCGCGTCTCTTCTACCACCGCCCCCGTTTCGCCATTCTCGACGAAGCCACCTCCGCCGTCTCCACTGACGTCGAAGCCCTCCTCTACAGCCGCTGCAAAGACGCCGGCATCACCATCGTCACCATCTCCCACCGTCCCACCCTATTCAAATACCACCAATACCTCCTTCGTCTCGGTGAAGGATCTTCTGGCGAAGAATGGACATTTGAACGTATCGGGTCCAACGCGGGACTTATGGAGAGCGTTGAAGCCGAGATTAAAAAGGTTGAGGCACAGCTGCAGGGAACGACGGTGTTGAAGTCGAGACTTGATGCTATTAACAAGGAGTTGAGGTTGAATGTGTCGCTTGGTGGGGATAATAAGGATAAGGATATGAAGAACGCAAAGAGGACCTTGGTGTAGTTGGCTTCCTTTCGGACACGTCTTTCTGATTATTGTTGTGGCATGTCTTTGTTCGATTGAAGATCTTGTTTGGAATGAGGAGAATGAAAGTCTCATATGGCCTGTATTTGTTTTTTTGTCTTTATGTTTCGGTTTTCCTTCTTTAATTTCTTTTATGCATTGAGAATAAATAAACACATCAGCGGCCTTGGCCGCCTTGCCATGTCGGCGGCGGATAAGCTTGTGGATAGCTGCAAAACATAAGATGTTAACTTTCGTTCAAGTAGCATGAAGGAAAAAAAAAAATATTGAATAATTGGCTTACCCAGGTTGCCCATATGGCATCTGCGGAGGGTCTTTTAAAAACAAGAAAATCAAAACGTCAGTAAAGGGTATGAAGAATCCAATTCTGCTATTATACTTACTTCCATACATCGGCGGCATCCCCGGCGCTCCCTGCATAAACTGCTGCTGCTGTCCATACCCAGGCGGCATCCCACCCATCGGCATCGGCGGCATTCCCGGCATCCCTTGCATCGGCATTCCCATTCCCGGCATCCCTGGCATCCCCATTCCCGGCATTCCCATTCCAGGCATTCCTGGCATTCCCGGCATTCCTGGCATTCCCGGCATACCCGGCATTCTCGGAGGCATACCCATAGGTGGACCGTTCTGGGCGGCAACGGGTAAAGGAGGAGGAGGAGCAGATGCACCGGCTGTTCCGGGAATTTCGGCAAAAAGACGGTTGGGGAGTTGTGTGGGATTGTTTTTTGTTGCTTGGGCGGCGAGAAGACGTTCTTGGTGATGCCAGAGAAATGGGAAGCAGTTAGAATATTGAGCAAGAATGGCCACTCAAGAACAAGCAAGAAAAATGATAAATGCTTCATACCGGCAGCAGATCCATGCCGTTCACCCTTTCCGTCCTTCTTAAATGCATAGCTCACTGTAATAGGTTTATTCGACAAGAACTGTCCATTCATTGCCTCAATCGCCGCATCCGAAGCATCGAAATTATCATAACTAATGAACGCATATCCCTTTGAAAGTCCCGTATCAGGGTCTCTAGCAATCTAAAAAAGTAAAAGTCAACGTCACATATAAAACCCCTCCCACAAACCTTTGGTGTTTGAACCAACATCCCAAAAGCATTAAAAGTGTCATATAGGAGTTTTTCTTCAACGTCAATATCAAGGTTTCCGATAAAGAGGGATGCCCCAATTTCCAGTTCCTTCTTGTCGGCGGTGGCTTTATTGACTCTGATGGGTTTACCGTACAGCTTCACCATATTCATGACCTTTTGAGAGGTTTTAGATAAAGATTTGGATGCATGCAAACCTTCATTGCGTAATCTGCGTCTTCTTCTGACATGAACTCTACAAATCCATAGCCTTGGTGCATCATTGTCACGCGGTCCTTGGGAAGATGGACGTTGACTGCAAAGGATGATTAAGTTTCAAACGTCCGAAAGCATTCGAAGGAAGTAACGGACGGGGTGGATGGAAGTGCTGACCTACTGGCCCTGCTTGAAGCATCATCTCCCAAAGAAGTGCTTCAGATATTTGCTCGTCCAGGTTGCCAACGTAAATGGTTGCTTCCTGGTTCCTGTCCTCGGCCTTCCCAGTGTTCATCATTTTTGCGAAGTTGAATGCCTGCCCCCGTACGACAATCTCAAGTCCCAAACCTCAATTGATCAGTGAGGTTGCTTACGGCCGCTTTCTCCAGCTAAACATCACGAGCAGTGGACGGATGTGTCAGCTATTCCACCCTTGATCCATGGCCGGGGTTTGGTTCTCGATGATGAACTTTTGAGAAAGAACAATATCACGCGGACGGCCCACAGCTGGATGATCATAGAGGCTTAATTCAAACATAGGACAGTCAGAATATTAATGAATCATTCAAATGACATTTGGATATCAGTTTCGATACTTCTACGTTGTCAATGATGAAGCAACGTATGATGATTCATAAGGCATTCTCCGTTGTTCTCTGGAGGAGTTGACAGCTCCTGCCTCAAAACTTTCAGAACCTCTTCCGGTTTCCTAAGGTTCAAATGGAACTAAAGAACGATCCTTCGCTTCAACTCTTGCGAATGCCTTTAAGCACCAGCCGAGCCTGTCCTGACACTATTTTTGACTTTACAGATTTTGAATAGAATTTCTTTTTGCTCGTCCGTTCGCTCAAATATCTTCCTGCTTCTTGATATCCGACTCGAGGCGTTTATTTTAACAGGGCTACCTACGTGAAAAAACAAACCATTTTAAACATTAGCTACGATATGAGAGATTTCGTGAATGTTTCGTTATCTTGGTGTTCAGCAACCTTTGACAACTTTCAGCATGCTTCGAATTCAGAAATGCAGGAGACCCGTCCTCATCGCCGTCCGGCCCTACTCTACGACCAGCCTTTTCCGTCCTCATTACGGTAACTGGATCAACGGCCAAGAAGTCAAATCAGGCGGCCACCTCATCCCCGTCGAAAACCCTTGTACGGAGGAAGTCATCTGCAAGTAACCCATTCAGATAAACTTGAAATCTCACATGCACTCTCCAGCGTTGAAGAAGCCTCCGCCTCCACCGTGGAGTCATGCATATCCTCTGCCAAAGCCACTTTCGACTCTGGTATCTGGTCCCGCGCAGATCCCACCGTCCGTTCCCGGACTCTCCTTAAGATTGCCGATCATTTGTCCAACGCCGTCCCCCATCTCGCCCAACTAGAATCCCTTCAAACCGGCCGTCCAATTCGTGAAATGAATACTCAACTCGGTCGTCTTCCTGAATGGTTGGAGTATTTTGCGGCAGTTGCAAGGACGTACGAGGGAAAGGTCACTCCTTTTAAAGGTGACATGATCAATTATGTGCGTCGTGTTCCTTTGGGTGTGGTTGCGCAGATCACGCCTTGGAATCATCCATTGTTGATTGCGGTAAAAAAGATTGCACCAGCGATTGCGGCGGGGAATTCTGTGGTGGTGAAGCCATCTGAGCTGGCGCCAGTGTGCGTGCTTGAGTTTGCGAGGATTTGCAAACAGGCTGGATGTGAGTCGCGTGGCCTTAATATCTTTCTCTAATCTGCTGCTCATTTCTTTTAAAAAAAGTACCAGATGGTGTCCTTAATGTGGTGGCTGGACGAGGCAACGTTACAGGGAGGGCGATAACGGAGAGCAAGCACCTTTCAAAAATCGTACGTATCTATTCTAAGCTTGGTGCTCATACTGGAAAATGAAAAGGATCTTACCGGAGGCAACGAAACTGGATCCCTTGTTGCGGCGGCTGCTGGACGGAACCTCATTCCTGTTATTGCAGAACTCGGAGGTTAGACCCCACTGCCAACTCTTTTGTTGCTTATATTTACTTGCAGGAAAGGCGCCCGTCGTTGTATTCGAAGACTGCGACATCGATGCAGCAGTCAACGGAGCTGCATTCGCCGCGTTATCGCGTCCGGGCAGGTATTTTTATTCGTCACTATGCATATATTTAACGGAAACCCAAGACTTGCGTCATGGGATCTCGTATTATCATCATGGACACTATCCATGATGAATTTGTAGCAAAACTGAAAACAAAAAGCCTCATCCCTTAAACTCGGTCTCTCCCTCGACCCCGCGACTCAAATGGGGCCCGTTATTTCCCGTGCCCAGCTGGATCGTGTTGAACGTCTCGTCGCGACGGCTCTTCCAGATGGAGCAACGATACTAACAGGAGGCCGAAGGTCACCTGCGTTTCCCTCTGGATACTATTATGAACCAACCATTGTAACGGATTGTAAACCAGCGTCTACATTGGCGCAGGAGGAGGTGTTCGGACCGGTTGTGGTTGTTATCAAGGTCAAGTCGGAGAAGGAGGCGATTCAGGTGGCGAATAATTCTCGGTATGGGCTCGCTGCATCTGTGTGGACAAAAGACGTGAAACGGGCCCATCGTGTTGCCGATGCGCTTGATGTGGGAATAGTTTGGATAAACGGACATCATCATGTAAGCTTCATTTGTGTTTGACTTAATGGCTGCTGATACTCTATGTCAGAATGACCCTAGTAGCCCATGGGGAGGCATGAAAGACAGCGGTATCGGCCGGGAGAACGGAATCGAAGCTTACGAAGAGTACACTGAATCTAAATCAGTCGTCGTAAACTATGGTGACTCTGTCGACTGGTTTTCAAATGAAAAGGCAAGATACGGCTAAATAAAACAAGACTGAAGAAAATATCCTTATACTAGTGAACATTTTGATATATATTGATAAATCAGACTCCATTTGTAACCCCGTTCACATGATGAGTCCCATTCTGCGCACGCGCCATAATTAGGCGATCTCTCTCCTCCAGCAACCCCTTGTACCTTTCCTGTCCATCTCTCTCCCGCCTCTCTAACACCGATACCTCACTCCGTAACTTCTCAACACGTTCTAATGCCGTTACGTCTTCATCCGCCTTTCGAACCTTGAAGCTCTCTAATTTGACAGCCCCTTCCTCATCTCACGAACTAAGGATGCAAGATCTCTCCTCAATTTAGCGGACCTCGTGACATACCCTCCAAGCACAAGCCCCAACCTCTTTTCAAGCTTCTGTGAGGCACCATGCTCCTTCTTCATCTGCTCACGGGCAAATTCAAGGTCCTTGGTATGCTTCATAACGAGATCTTCTGAGGTGACCTTTGAGATAGGTTCAAAGCGACCAGGAACGAACGGGCCGCCAGCGGTAGTCTGAGGGCGAATAAAAGTGTAACGAGAAATCTCGTCGTCGTGGGCAGACACAAATGCATCGATTTCAGGAATAACTAAAACAGAAAGCTCAGCGTCAATCAATGATTGCGCGGCCCTTAGCTCCCGAATCGAACATGTTTCTGGCTCAATGTGGACGCGAGGATGCGGCAGCTGACCAGGAATGGGGAAGTGATTCACATCGCGAAGAAGCATGCGTTTCATCTCCTCCAGAATCAACTCCTCTGGGTCATTCGAGCCCGTTGGATTCTCCAACAGAGTCTCAGGGGTAAACAGAAGAGGCCGCGGAAGTCCCCGTTGTACAGCAGAAGAGCTTAAAAGCCTTCCCACTGCTTCCTCGTCAGCCTCCTTCTGGCGTCTTCTAGCTTCAATATCTGCCATATCCTCCTCCATTCCCTCCACGGCCAAAGAGCGCTTAACCTTGGTGAAGTCTTCCTCCTCTTCAGGTTTGTCGACATCCGGGATGACAATATCGAACTCATTCTTAGGGGAAGGCAACGTCTTCCAGATAGAAGATAACTGTTGACGAATCAAACCTTGCCGGCTTCTCTCGCCACGGGGTGTTTCGTCAAATCCGTCCGCGGACGATCGTGGAGTGTTGATGCCGATTTCATCACGAACGGGAGTTCGTCCAAAAATGCTTCCACGAGGGGTTGACCCTCCGTCCAGAGTTGATCGGGGCGTTCCAGCGACCGAACCAGAACCTCCTCGTGGTGTAAGTTGAGCGGCAAGAGGGTTCGGTGTGGGCATAGCAGTGCCTCGGGGAGTGGATCCTGGCTGGTAGATAAGGGCTTCTTCTCCCTCAAAAGTAACATCCCCACCAAGGAGTGGTGTTTGTGAATGCTCCATGGCTCGAAGATTACGGGCCTGCATCTTTAAAGTATCACCGACTGCTGGGGTTCGCGGCGTGCGAATATTTCCACCGAGCTTCATGGCCGAATAATCGCTCAAAAGAGCCTTGGATGCTGCGTTATCATCCGTGTCCACGATAGCCTTGGCTGCCTCAGCAACGGATCCAATCTTCAAAAGTTCCTCGATTTCTCCGTCTCCCACCTGTGGAGCGGGCAAGCTCAGCTTCATCCTGATACTTGTTTGAGCGCTCAACTGAGCCTCACGAATGGCTTGAGGAGGAACGTATTCACCTTTATCTTTCAATGACTTATGACGTTTGGCATCTCGTTTCTTGTCATCCTCCTCCACGTCCTGGCGTCTCTTTCCTTCGAGTTTTGAAAGAAGCACGTTAAGTCCAGATTCTTTCTCCTCAATTTCTCTAGCTTTCTCATCACCAACATCGTAAAATCCGATTGGAGCTTTGGCATGGAATGGAATGTCCGCATTGTAGTCCATGCCCCTCTTCTTCTTCTTTGCGTGTACCTCAATCCCAGCTGCCTTTAATTCGCGACGTTTCTGGAGAGATGCGAGACGTCTAGCCTCCTCGAGCGCCTTCTCTCGGGCCTTCCGCTTGGCCTTCTTGCCCTGCGTGTTGGCGAGACGGGCGCGCGCTTCTGAGAGCATCTCCTTCTCTAAATAATTACAACCAATTTAGTAACTCAATAAAAACATTATCATAGAGACTATAGCCCACATCTTCATCCATATCAATAGGATCCGGACGAGCAGGCTTGCTTTCGGGTTCAGGGTCGATTTCACCAGGGCGTAAACGACGAACATCATCCGCATTAGGCCCAGCATCCTCATCAACCTCTTTAGCCTCAGCTTCATCCAAAAGCCTCTGGTATCTTTCCAAACATTGGGATGACGTCCTGCCGACGATGGGGGCAATTGTTCTCCATTGAGTTGGCATGAGCTTGGCCAAATGGAGCAGCTTCTCATCCTCTTCCTTTGACCATTCGGTCTTCTTGATTCCAGGGTCGAGCCATTCAAACCTTTGCAATAAGACTTTAACATCGACCCGAAACAAAGGAGATGAAGCGAGTCACGGCTGAAGAAAACCCACCATCTAGCCTTGCATTGCTTTGGAGTCTTTCTGGTCAAAAGCGATGAAATACGAGCCCACTGATTCTTCCCATACTTCATCACCGCCGCCTATAACTCCTGTTAAACCTGGTCGTTCCCCCGGGACATGCATTACCTTGAGGATCTCATCCTCAGTGTTCTTCCACACACCGCCTTCACAAGCACTCGCATCTTTGGGTCAAATTTTTTTAACTTTTCTTTATTGAGTTTGAGTGTTTAATGGGGATTCGCAGTCGGACCAGACGAGCCAAGGTCGTGAAGGTCGCCAACCGTCATATCATCCTTATCACCGGGTCTCACTAAGCCTACGCGTTCCAACCCAATCCAAGGATCTCGCCCACCGCCCCAGCTCCACAGCTCATTCTTAATCAACTCTCCTCCCTCCCTCCAATTAACCCTCCGTGGGGTGGGGCACCCAGGAATTTGAAGGACAGCTTCATCAGAAAACCACTTTCTAAAAAGGCGTCCACTCCATCGTCTTGCCCAAAAATATGAGTAGTAACTTGCGCCATAACTAAATAAATGCGAAAACTGGACCTGCCATGCCGTGCCTTCCACATAGGGAATCACATTCATACTATTTTGCAACAGCTGCAATGCTCGCGTGGAATTAAACCCAGGTTGCTGCGCTTCGTTGGAATGATAGATCTGATCCAAAAGCGCCATTTGAAGTTGTTGTTGAATCTCAATCGAGTTTAAAGCCACCATTGATTCTTTCTGTGACGTAAGTAAGGCGTCTGGGAGCGGTGCCCCTGTGTTGTAATGCCTAGCAAAGGTCCGAAGGACCTCGGGAACACGAGCGAACTGTTCCATGAAATTAGAGGGAACCTCTACAAAATCCATGGGACACCGCGTGCCCGCAATATGCTGAAAATCAGTTCTTGCCAACATTGCTATCGACAGATTAGATCGGATTAAATAAAGACACAACCAATTAAGAAACTTACAATGCATAACATGCCCCATTTCGTGAAAAAGTGTTTCTACTTCCATAAGTGAAAGGAGGGACGGGTAAGCCTCCGATACTGGCCGTGAAAAAGCAGTTACAAGAGCGACAATAGGAAGCTGGTATTTCCGCTTACGACCCGTTGAGTCGACAACCACTTTCTCTGCGTGAGGAAGACACATCAAAGGACTTCTCCATCGGTTATAGCAGTTGGGCCTGCCGCAAGATCCTCATCATCGTCATCCAACCGGCGTGAGCACCGCACCGTGAACTGTGCTGCACTTTCAATTTTCTAGCTTCTCCGCCGTTGTTATTTCTCCTAAAGAGATCGCAGTAGACGACTCCAATAAGGCCGTCAGTTTCATGGACAACTTCAAGCTTTCGAACGTCTTCGTGCCATGTTTCACCAGGCTCGGCGGCTGCGGGTTCAAGTGTAACGCCATATAGTGCCTTTGTTAAGTTGAAATGCCCGCAAGTGTTTGTCCGACGGTGAAGTAAGAGGAAACAACATCGCCTTCTCTGTGCATGCTTTGGTGGTGAGGGTGAAAGGGGTCGCTTGATAAAGATCCGGATGATGTTCTGGGGTTTATGAATTGGCCGTAATAAAGACGATCCCATGCTTGGAATGTGGTTTGTGTGGATGCTCCGATGTGCACCCTCTCAGCTCAGCGAGCTTATCAAACATCGGCCTGAGCCAAAGGCTTGTGGACGTTGGCAAGAGATGTCAGAAAAGATGTAACATTCTCTATATATATGTTAGTAAAAAAGCGAAAATTGAACATTAGTTGATAGGAAAGAACAAACCTGGAGTTTTTGCCATTTTATCCGATAAGTATAGATCGGCATATGAATTTTTTTCTAGAAGACGAGCAAGGTCTCCTCTGGTTTTTAACAACTCTTCCAAAATATCTATCTGTTCTTGCACTGCCGAGTTCATTCCCAAAAACACCAAGCGACGTACATCCTCATTCCTTGCCGTCTTGAGTATAGATATGGCAGCAGCAGAATCAGTTGACACTACAGCAGTATCTTTCCATCGACTTCCTTTTCGTAACACTTCTGAAACAACATCCTTTGGTACACCGAGAAGAGTTTTTGATGCCGCTTCAATCTCAACTTCATGCACACTCGAATATCCATTCGCCGACGAATTCGTGACCCAACTTGAGGATTCTGTCGTTCAAATCGACAAAACGATCCCGTGTTTTTGATGGCATGTTCACGCCAGACTTTTCGAAATCAACAAGGAGGAGTTCGGGCAACTCGAAGTTCTTCGACGGATAGACTCTTTCGAATAGAGTCATCGGCATACGATCTTTTAAGACCTGTTTTAAGAAATAGATAGTTCATACATATAATGCGGAGTATAAGAGTACGCGTATACCTCGTAAAGACCTTGGTGTGTATTCAGCTGATTTAAAAAAGTGCTAAGTGATGCATGGGCTTGGTTCGCAGCTTTCACTGTTGCAGGGTCCGGGTGGACATTCTGAATAAGCTCGCAAGCGTCCAGGACACAGCAAACAACATCAGAAAGTCTATCTAGTCTCTTAACAGTCTTTCTTAATTCTGAAGGATCGTTTTTTCTTTGCTGCCATGCATGTAGCCTCCACGAGCTTCTTTGCCTGCAGCAGCGATCTTCGAGTGGCTCTTAAGATCCCCTCTGGATTCACAAGATCCGGATATCCGAAAAGCCCGCCCTTGCTCCGTCCGGTAGAATTCCTAACTCCATTATCACGCCAATATCGGGGCGAGTCAAAAGCCAAGGATGAGAGGAGATGACAGTTGAATGTGATCCAGGTTCATATGCTTTTGGGTTCCAGATGACAACCATCTTGAATGGTTGCGTTGCAAGCACTTTCGGTTTTCGAAGTTTCCTTTCGCGGCTGCTTTAAGGAATCCAACGAGGTTGGGCAGTTTGCGCAAAGAGCAAAGGCATGACATGAATGCAAAATTTTGGTAAGTCTACAGAAACACGTAATTATAGTATGCGATGGAGTATATTGAGAAGTTTAAAGCATAACAAGGTACGCAGTGAGGGCGGAAGCGAGGGCAAGCGCAACGTATCCAGTCTGGTAGACAGACTTGACGCTGAGTTGAGCTCCAGTGTCCCAAATCTACATAATTTGAAGAATTAAAAAGCAGCCACGCAGAATTGGACAAAAGAAAACAAAGTTGAAGCAAGGCGAGACGTTAAAGAGAAATAAATTCACAATTATAAGAAATCGTAACAAGAATATATACTGTTTTTAAGCATCACAAATGTTCTTACCAAGTGACGAATACCGTTTACAGAGTGGAAGGCCGTTGGTACAGCAATCGCCAACTTGCCCAAGAGAGTAAGGAGGAAGGGAGCACCGGCAACGAGTGTAGCGACAGTGGCTGAGTTAAAAGGAGCGATGACGTACCAGATGCCACCAAGGTAGATAACTATTCATATCGTCAACAAAAAAAAACGTTCCATCAGTCAATCTCCTATCCATTATTTGTATAAAGAGTTTTATCCCAAAGCTCCGTGCAACAAAAAAAGCCGCAAGAACTTACGGCCACCGACTGCGCAGCCAGTAATCCTGTTAGCGGCAGACATATACCAAGTTAGCTGGGGCTGGTAGATGGTCAGGTGAGGAGAGATAGGCCTTCCGCGTTCCTGTGACTTCTTGAAGGCATCGATCTCAAGAGTAGGCAGCGAAGAAGCCTTAGGGGTGAAGGAGAACCTGGACGTGATGATTTGAGTAAGATGTATTAGACAACTTAAACTGCAGAAGATATATGACGGGGTAGTGATTTGATTTAGAGCTTAAGTACCCATACTTACTTTGCATGCTGGGTCATGACCAGAGCGCTTGCGCCTGGTTGACGGTGCGCCTGGGAAGAGCTGTAATCAGGGGGATCATAAGACTTCACTTCTTCCCTGCGTATAATGCTTCTAAAGCTCCAAAAGCAGCAATCAACGGTAACAACGAGAGCGCTGCCGCTGCTCACTCACCACCCATGAGAGGGGCCATCCTCGATCCATAGATTCCAACTCGGAACATGTTGCTGTGAATAGGTATGGGAGAAAAGTGACGAAATTTGCCTCGGCCGACAATTACAATTTTTATTGCTCACACGACACCCTTCACGCCGGCACTGGCCGACGAAGCAACCACGCAAACAGACTTTCAACATTTCTGATTAGCAAGTTTTAACAATGTTCCACATTTAGACTTTTCACCAAACCGAACGTCTGCCGACACATTTAGAATAACTAGCCCACCCTTCGACAGGTTATCCAACCCAATGGCTGAAGCATCGTTACGGTCAATGATTGTACAGAGACCATAGCAGGATCCATGGACTGCTGTGAAGGCCCCTTCGTGCAATATCACGAAGGTCCATGTCAAGAAAAACTTCATCAGGTCGAAGAGGGCGGAAGGTTCTCTTTGCGGGATGGAGTGGATGGCTTTGGTCTGTGAAGTCAATGATAGGCATTGTAGGTCTTCGGAAAAGACCAAACTTTGAAGCGGGTGGGCCCCGTATTCCAGGGGAAAATAGCGCCGGTGGGAAAACTATCACATCGGCATTCGGATCCCTTGCGTCACCAGCTACCAGAACACGATACCTATGAAGCCACACCAGAAGTAAGAATTATCCAAGTGGGCTTGATGCAGAAAACAAGCTCTTACTCTGTTCCAACAATAAATTCCTCAATTCTAAACCTCGCTGTAGCAGGCAATGCGCCGACCATCTCTTTCAGCGCCTCCAAATTTTCTATCTTCTGGCCCGTATAAAACCCCTCATCCAGATGATCATTCATAGCATGCTTCACATACACCGGAAAGCCAATCCCTATCTTCGCCATCTCTTCCTCCAAATTCTTTGAAATATCGCAAGTGCAGCTAAGAGGAACTGGAAGATTATTCTTGCTCAATAGAGCATGCATAGTATCGCGGTTTTGACACTCCTCGAAAAATCTTGCGTTGAGGCCGATCATGTTTTGAAATCCAAGCTTTGCAATCAGCTCAGCAACTTCCGCCCCTTCGCGACCAAGGCACGCGTTGAATATAACGTCTTCGCTCAGAGAAAGGCTTGAGAGAGCTTCCTCAACATCCTCGTAGTTAAAAATGTGAATAATCGGGTCATATCCAATTGCCCTAAAAATAGTTTCCAATTCAGACTATTCGAATTAGCCAAACCAGGAAAGTAGCCGTTGAGAAGTACCTGATATGCTACGTCCTTTCCAAACGCGTGCGCAAGTTTTCCGGAAGGATCCATAGTTCCGGATTCCGCGTCAATTATAACAGCCGCAACAATCACGTGAACAACAGGTGTGGGCAAAACAGCCAAAGTGGGGTTCCGCAACAGCTTTCAAATTGTTAACAAGTCGTAATCAGCTAATCTAATCCACCTCTGTAACTTCTTCCTCAACGTTCGGCGGAATGAGAGCTGCTCAATATCCTCAACCGATAACGGCTCTATAGTCAATTTTGATTCCCCATCAAGCAACGGCGGCGGTTGCAAGAAATTGCTCAAAAGAATTTTGAAAAAGTCAACCGTGCTTTGCCCAGCCAGCTTCAAGATGAAATCAGACGAGCTTCCTGATCCAACTCCGCAGCTTGCATTCACTTCCAAAACGTAAAACTTGCCTTTGACATTGTTAATACGAGTAAAAGGTTGTTATACATACCGCTAGTATCGCGCTTTCTTATGTCAACGCGTCCGAAACAGTTTCCGTTTGTCGCGATGTAGGCTCTACGCGCCAAATCTTGAAGAGCGGCTGAATCATTTTCATCATCAACCTCATTTTTAAAATTAGCTTGATTACGAGGTACTGATGCTCACATTTGCATATTGATGAAGCTGGTACTCTGTATTCCCAATTCGACTTAAACGTAATGAAGCGCTGATATTTGGGCAAATCCTTATCGAATGCTCTTTCCGCTGGTGGGTATACAATGACCGGTTGATTTTCATCTCTACAATTCCCAGAAATCAAACCTTTAAAAATGTTAGTTTATAATAAAAATGCCAGAATACGCACAGAAAACTCTTGACCCTCAATAAACTCCTCTACAGTCAAGTTTTTGAAATCCTTCATAAGTAGCTCCACACGTTTTTTCAAGTCCTCCAAATTATGACAAACAGAACCCTCATCTAATCCAACGGACCCGTAAGAGTCGGATATCTTTACGAAAAGCGGGAACTGCATTCCCCATTCCGCTATTTCTTCCTCAGGTTGGTGTCTTTCGTAACGCCGAAACCCGGAGGAGTGGAGACGAGATGCTCTCTAAAAATCTTCTTCATTCCGTTTTTCGTGAGAGTGTTGTTGATAAATATAGCATCACAGCCCTACCCACACTTAGAAAAAACCAGCTTTTACCAAACCCACCACAATGTTTGTGAACTTTTTCTCCTCAAGATACAGAGCTACGTAGTATTAAAGCTAGGCAAATGCACTAGACATACCAATACTCGGCCCTGGAATCCCATCAATATCACAACCATCACAGAGATTAAACACAATTTCCGTCAACGGAATCGAATCAATATCCTCCCTGGCATTCTTTTAACGTAATTAGATGAATAACAGGCTCAAAGTACAGCTGCTTTGATCTAAAGATGTTACGTTAATAGGAGGGAAACAACAAGGGAGACTTCTAACACAGTTCTTTAAGCTCCACCACATAGGCCTCCTTATCGCTGTCGCTCGCAAACTTCTCTGCCTCGTTCCTAAACTCAGCATTCTCGTCCAGAGTGGCTGGAATTAGGATATGCTGTTACGACAGTTCAGCATCATGGTGTCGAGTCAGTACTGACTTACCAGCACTCTGTTTTGACCAAACGTTGTTCGTCTCATGTTTGAATTTGGACAATTTCTAAAGATTCGCAGAGGCTTCTTTTGACAACAAACACTGGTGCGAAAAGCGATCAGCAAAACGTGGAGGGGCTGCAGCCTCATCAATGAAGTAATGTTTGAAAAGTGACACCCGCAATACATCATACATACTTCACATTATATATTCCAGTAAAAATGCAAGGGCGCCTCAGAGATCCTTCGGGATCAGGCAAAGGGCTAACAACAACACACAAAAAATACAGAGATACAAAGGATGCGCCCTCACCGCACGAGTCCATCTCAAACGGCACTACACGCAGGAGGTAATAGAAGAGAAGATAGAATAAAAAGCTGCAGGAACTCCAGGTCCCTGCATAGAAAGTACAAGTTTTTCGGGGGAGGGTCAGCAATTAAGCTGACAGGGTACGAAAGAATGAGTGGTGTATGGAGGAATTTACACAGCGCTGCCTGAGGTACGCCCTGCAGCAGCGTTCTCCTTTGCCAAAGCGTCTAAGTAATTCCTTGTCCTGGGCCGACAAAGTCTTGTTAGGGCTGCTGGGGCTAGCAGGTGCAGCGGGGGCTTCCTCAGGGATCTGGCGACGCGACAACTCGACTTCACGTGCAAGGCGGGACTTGAGAAGGTTGGTCCTGCGGGTGCGTGCGAGGTAGATTCCAGCAATGACAACAAGCGCGGCGATGGGAACAATGACAATGGCGGCGATGGCACCGGAGCTGAGGCCGGCTTTAGGGGGTGCGGGAGCAGGGGGGTCATTTTGGCCCGATCCGGATTGGTTACCACCGGCGTTTCCGCTGGGAGGAGGACCTTTCATAGACAGTTAGATTATTCACGACGGAAAGAAATGCGGGTAGACTCACCAGTCCAGGCCTGAACCTCGTTAATGGCAACGTAGCAGTTCTTTCCGCCGTCCTTAGATTTCAAGTTGCTCCAGGTGAGTTGCATACCGGAGGCGGTGACGGGCTCATTGAATACAAAAACTGTCCACTCAGACGAATCCTCAAAGGTGACAGCGGTGGGGTTGGGAACGTTCATTGGGATCTCCGAGTAGAGTACCAAGCCGACGCCGTCGGCTGGAGAAAAAACCACGTATCAGCAAAAGTTCTTTTGCAAGATGTTTGATGGAGAAGTTATGCTTACCCTCAATATCTCCATAACGGAATCGGATCTCGGAAAGAAGACGGGTGCTGTACTTCTTGGACCAGTCAAAGCTCAAGCTTTCGGACCTGCTAGAGTTGCAAGCCTTAACATCGGACACCCATTGCTCGGTCTTGACATCGTTAGAGTCTGCGGGTGTAGGGTCGAGGACGTTGCTGGGAAGGCAGCGGTTACCAGCACAGTTGGCGCTCTGGTATGTGGAGGATGCAGAGACGACGGAACCAGGGGCAATGTCGTAGCTATCGAAACCGGGAGCAGCTGTAAACAAACGGCTCAGATAATTAAGCAGCTTTGGGCAAACATGAACGAGATGAGATGAAAGCACTGCTTACCTTGCGCCACAACGGCAAGCGCGGCGAGGGCGATGACGGATTTGAACATTTCTGATGTTTTGTTTTGTTGCAGTTGGCTGATGGAGACAAGTAATGAGGGCGTTCAAAGTTGAAGTTAGTATGAGGTACTGATACTGGATGCCGTGAAAGTTCAAGGGGCGGGGGCACAACTGCTATATAGGGGCGTCGCAACGGCGGGAGAGAGCGGGGGTTGAAGAAAGCTTGAAGCCAAGCACCCACCTTATTAGCTGACGAGTCCAATTTTGATAAACGATGTGCTGCTGATTGTAATCTGTGACGAAGGGATCAAAAGATACGATGAAAGGGGAGCTGCTTATGGAGGTGGGTTTTTGCTTGAGGTGGGTGATGTGGGGCTTGCCAGTGTTATATCCTCGAGCAGCGGAGTTTGAGACTCTTTTTTTGTCTACGTTTTGTGTTATCGGAGACTCAAATCAAGTCTAAGGATAAGGCTTTGTTTAGAAAACAGGACATTAGAGGAGGGATGTTTGTTGTTGGACTGTCAGACTGTCATCACAGGTGCGCGGAGTTTTCGGGTGTTTCCAGAGACAGCTGCATAGCAAACCACCAAAATATCAACAACATTCAACATAAACAACAAATAATGCTATAGACACGAAACAAGTGGCACCTTAGAGTCACGTAACAAAAGAAGTGAAGGCATCATGGATTGAATTAAAATGTCATAAAGTACTATAGGTCGAGTGGGAACTTCAGTAGAAGTACGATAAAGCTAACTGACTACGTACAATTGTGGCACCTTACCCAAAAGACGAGGAGCGAAGCTAACCAGTTATAATCTGAGAGCGGATTGAGGTTAACGTATAGTTGCGTGACGACGGAATAATTGCAGCTGATCTTGCGATGGTTTGCCGCGGTGGAGAAGGAGTGTAGAAGGGTGAGTCGGAGAAAGGTTCCTTGCAGAATCTGGTGACACGCCTCTATAAGCAGATTCCGAAATAATCAGAATTCAATATTTATAATGGCACAGCAGCCATCAAGCTCCTTTCAGCTTTCGTCTCCCACCAAACGTTCTCATCGATGCAGAAGCTTCATGATGCCATCAATACTTCGCACCATCAGCACCTCAGCTCGTGTATTTCCCTCACCGTTTTCCTGCCGAACTCCAGTACATTGTGAGTTCCAACTATATTGCGACAATGTGTGAGTAGATGGTGATCAGCCGTACGCTTTTCAAGAATACTTTGGTCAGCAAAAAACATCAAGTTTGAAGCTGTGGAAGATACTAATTCCAAACTTTATTTACCAAAGCCGGAACAATGGTTAGCACCATGGAACAGCCCTAAGCGATGCAGTTCACACCATCATATCAGGAATATCCCTTCAACTGGTACTAGAATCACAACCACTGGCCCCACAATTATCATTCGCATCCCTTCAACGGCGTCATATGCGCCATCATCCTACTCTCCACCATATCATTCGTGGTTGGCGTGGACGATAACTTCGGAGGCTGGAAGAGCACCGTGGTGGCATCTCTGTAGCACAGCAATGGCACTTTTCGGCGTCTTGGGTCCAACAACGAGTTGATAAAAATCCGCACCGATCATCCACCCTTCCTTCGCGTGCGGGCGCTGGAGCATTTCCGAAAGCTGCCAGCCTGCGAAGAGAATCTCACCTCTATTGGGATGAAGGAGGAGGTACTGGGAATGGTTAAAACAGCTGAGCGGGTGGGAATACCTTGCTATATGTGTCGTAGAGTTTAACAACCTGAGACGAAAGTTCACTGGTTCCCGCAACCTCCGCCTCCATCCCTATCACCTTCTGCTCACGAAATTCACGTCTCGATAGTTTCTCAGTAAACCAATTCCAGACCCTCGAAAAGAAGTTATTCTTTGTTTCGTGGACAGCAATAGCAGATCCACGAGCTTGAGCAGGTTGAACCTTATTCTGAGGCTCAAGTTGCTTTTGAGAAATTGAAGAAGGTTCGGCCATGAGCGCGGGCAGCTGTTTATCAATCTCCAAACTTCCCGTCACTAGAAACATAGTCAACGCCATAATTAGGCACCACACAAACCGTCAACCTGCCCTCCTAGAAAGTATCGAATTGTTCCATCATGCTTTAACGGTCAATACCACCGCTGGAGAACTTCCATACCTTTCGCAACGGCGCGATAAAAACAAGGTTCCAAAACGGCGTACCGTCTTTCCGATAATTCAAGAACAACTCAGTGGTTTCATCCCCTACAAATATTAGCGAGCTTTTGAAGAAGAAATTACCATGAGCTATGGCGTTTCGGAGCCGGTTGATAGCCTCACGATCAGTCAACGGTCCTTGCAAGAATCGGCAACTAAAGACAATTAAATTCGTAACGGTTGACTATTTAACTTAATGGCGATGCATTCGGATCTTTGGTATCCTGTAGACATTTTATTCAGGCCATATTGCGAAAAATTCCTTACCAGAAACCTCCACGAAACGGTCGGAAGCAAGAACGATCGGGTTGTCCCTAACCATGTCTTACAAAGGAGAAACTAATTTGTGACTTACTCCAACAACGCATCAGTCAAACAAAAGCAATCTCCGAGACCGCCGAGCCTACATCCCTCGTCAGAATATCAGAGTAAAGGGTCATAAAATTTTACCCGATTTGACGTTCTCTTTGAGCCATAGCCGCCTTCATGGAATTAATTAAGCAATTTACTAGTACGGAAACTCTCATTACCTGCGCCGTAAATACCAAATAAAGCCGAATAAACTTGAAGAAGCTAAATTTTTTAAACATTAAAGTGATCATTACCTTACCTCTGTGTATACATACGCTCAAAATACCTCTTCCTGAGCTGCCTTCAAAAAGTTCATCTCCAAAATATCCAAAAATGCGGGAACTCGCTTCAGATCCTCCCATGATGCGGTGTTGAAATTCTTTTCCTGGCCTTCGACAAACTTATCGTATGTGTCCATGATCAAGCTTCGCAAACTAGACTGGTTGTTTCCAATCTTATTGACCTTAAAGGCGTTACAACGTGCAGATTTGAAATTTCCTTACCCTGTGCCAAAAGTTGAGTCCTTCTATGCTGCGATCCACTTGTAAGAACTTGATGAACGCGCGAATACATTTGGGGTCCCGGAGAAATCTGTGGAAAACCTAGATGCATGGTTAATGGTTTTAAAAAAAAACCATATGCATGACGTGCCTCTCTGCTCAGCAACCCCAAAAACCTCTTGATCACTTCGCGTCAAATTTTGACCATGTAGGGTTCGTCCGTATGATTTCATTTCGGCGAGAGAAGAAAGAACATCTTCTCGATGTGCCTCGACATCCACAGCTTTCGTCGGACCGGTTGTTGAGCTTCGATGAGGACATAACAGTCATATCGATCGAGTTGGAGAACTTCGACTAACGTTTTATTTTTCAATGCAGTTTTATTATAGCTTTCACTTTTTTTTTTCTGGGAGACATATATCTCCCAAGTATCGGATCACGAGAGACGGAAAATATCAACGCGACGCAGCGAGGGCCGATGTTGACGCGTATTTGCTGTGGCATGTGCTGACGAAGCTTAGAAAAGATAAGAATAGGGAAATAAAAAATTATGAACAACTTTTCACGGGAATATTTCCTGAAGTGCAAGATAGTTGAACTCAAGCTCTTGGTCATATGCATGTTTTGCCTTAATTTAAATGTTAATACCTTATGATAGGGTTTTCAGTAAAACCAACTAGTTTTAAGAAGTCCGACGTGTTGCCTTTCCGAAAAAAGTAAGTTTTTCACCAGTATGATAATACTACCAATAAGCTCTCCTGACTTTCTCCAAATCATTTGCTGCAGGCTATCGATGGGCTTTATCTCTCGGTCTGAAGCCCGACGCTCACCCCAACGATTCTCCTCGTACACAATGTCCCGATAGTCCTCCCACTCATCTGGAGTCTTCATAATGACCTCAACCTTGTAATCTGGAAGGTTATGAGCCAAGTGATAGGCCATGGCTGCCGTTTATCAATTAGGTTGTTGTCGGCTGTCTCCATCATTACTAACCTTCGGCCTAGAGAGAGGAGGTAAAAGCCCAGTCAGTAACCCTTACATTTATACCGTTGCGGCTAGTATTTCCTCAACTTCAAAGAGAATTCTTCTTGACAGAGTCGCGGGATGAGATGGACTGACTGTAACTGCTCACCTTTGCAAACTCTGCGTCGTCAGCTCTCCCTGCTAAGACAATCTCTGCCATGCTAACTGACAAGCTCAGGCCAATCCTGGTTACACTCACTGTTTGTCGCAAGGTTTTTTTTTTTCTGCTTTCGGACATCTTTCAGCGAAATGTCTGGGGTCCAAGGCTTCAAGATCCGATACCTTTAACCATCAACCCATTCCGCATCACTCTCAGGGAAGCTGCGTCAATTACTGCTGCTGCAAAGAAGAATCGTGCTAGCGCTAATGCAAAAAAGAGGATTCAGGAAGATGCGCAAAAGCCATCACCTTACTTCCTGAGTGCTGCTGTTCCTTATAAGTCTCAGAATACAAAAAGACCAGGAGGATATATGCACGGTTACGGTTCAATCATGTGGAATTTATATTTATAATGTAAGTTGTTTTTTTTTAGACTAATTTCCATGTATAAGTGTATTTTCCTTCCTTGTTCCAACTTTTCTCTAACGTTGGTATATTAGCTATCGGATCAGCATTGCATCCATTCTTTTTCCATTTCTCCATCCATCTCGCTCGCAAGTCCCGCTGTCTTTGTCCCCTCTATCACATCATCAAAAACCCTCCTCATCATTGAAGCCCGATGATTCTATGGACATTGACAACGAAGAGCCGAGGAATCCACAGATAGTCCTCAAAAAAAATACAACATCTCTGGCAAAGTTTGTGTTGCTATTTCTGTCGGCGCCGATGGATCTACCTCGAAGCGCCAAATATGGATTTGGGACGTGGAACAATCTCGTCAAGTCTACGTGCCAGGAAACCTTCGAGAACGGTCACTCTGGACTCGGCTATTCACAGTATTGGGCGTCAAGTGACGGAAATCTCGTTGTCGTGTTTAGTGATGGGGAGATTGGGATTTTGAATCTTGATAAGTTGAAGCTATCGCCAAAGGTTAAAGGCTCCGTCTGCTAAACCTTGCACGGTGCTTTGGTCTCGGATTCTGATGGTAGCTGGAGCCATGAGGGTTGTTCTTGTGTTGAAGGAAAGTGGGGATGACGCAAAATTCTTCGTTCAGAAAGTTGTTGTAGATATGGAAAATCCATCTGGAAAGGCTTCGCAACGTTTGGAGCTTGAATTACCCAAGACTCCGCTGTCCTTCCCGTTCTCACCTTCCCCAATATCTTTTACGTACTCCGTTGACACTCAAGAACTTCATGTTTTGGGTATAGTTCTCGTAATTTCTTCCTCGTGGGATTTAGCCCTCATTTGAATATTTGCTCACTATTTTTGCAAGCAGATCAATCCGGTGATTTGTGTATTTTCCCTACATCTTCCATCCTCAACGGCCAAATTACCCCGAGAATATCGATTGACATATCTCAAGTAAAGCTTGCCCTGAACTCAAGCCTTTTTTCAGGCTTATATGGCTCATCTTGCCTTGCGCCAATCGAGTCGTCCTACGTAGCTATAGTCGGCCCTCGGTACCGCGGAAAATATAGTGAGTACTCTGGCCGTATTGATACATGTACTTACTCCATACCGCAGTTGAGGAGGTATTGACATTGTGGGATATCAAGTACGGCACGCTTCAGGCGGAAAGGATTTTAAACACCAAGGATCCCGAGCTAGCTTCGACTGATGTTCTAAGTACGATTGAGTCAAAAGCTTCCAATGGTCGCGTATTTGATGTAGGCTCCTTCCCTTTCTCCCCTTTAGCACAATCTTGCTAATTTGTTTGAAGATCCGCGTCACCACGTCAACCGCATTAGGCCCAACTCTTGTCGTCTCAATCAGCGACATTGAAGAAGTTCAACCTATTACCTTTTCCTCCTTCACCCATCTAATTCCCTACTACTCCACCGAAATCACTCTCCTTTCCGCCCTTGGAAAAATGCAGGGGACAGCATTTTCCGTCGACAATATCAACGACGCCGAGCTCAAGATCTCCAAAGACTCCAAAGGTCTGGTTTCTATCGCAAACATCAACGGCGACGATGAACCTCACCTCTGGCTCTCGAATCTTCTTGACATGGAGAAATTCGATCGCGACACGATCATGAACCTTCTTAACCCAACCGCAACGAAAACCGCCGCTGATTTTGAAGCAGCATTACTGCAGTGGCTTGTCAAGAAAACGAGTAATGACGCAACGAGTTTCGCAACACTTCCATTCGTCGAAATCGCACAACCCGTCATGCAAGCTTTCCTTTTACGTATCCTCGCAAAACCGTCTGCATTTTGGCCGTCACAGGCTCTGCGGTACCTCATCCGAACTGGACGCGCGACTGCACATGTGGATCCTCTGAACCGTGAATCCGCATCATCAAATTTGATCCGAGCGGTATTGGATCGTGATGATTTGGAAACCTTAGCGGCGGTACTTGAGCCAGGAATGGTACCGGATTTGAGTGAAATGGACCTTGTATCTATACTCAAGTACGTTTGCGCGACGCAGGCGGACGGAGAAGCCAAATCTGCACTTCAACTTCAACGAAGAGTTGTTGCGATGGACAAGGCTGTCAAGGCTATGATGCCCAAACCTGCCAAAGACCCAAAATCAAAGTCTACTGTCGAGGAGGTGGTTGTTGGAAGGAACTGGTATTTTGAGAAAATCTTTACGATGCCCAAGAACGATATTCACATGAGTCGAGCTATGAAGGTGTTGAGGGTTGAGGATTTAGAGATCTTGGTAGAATGGGCGAAAAGTCTTGTTGTCAAAGATGAAAGGGAAACTTTGTATCATTTGAATAAGAAGGCGGAGGTGGAGGAGTTGCAAAGGGAGGAGAGGAAACCATTGTGGTGGTTATGGCCTGCAGAGAACGCGCATGCCCTGCATTATGACATGGTATGTCTATTCGTTTATGTTTTAAAGCTAACGCGTTTTTCTCAGGCTTTAGATGTACTCACGCTTATTATTGACTCGAATCTCTCCGCTGTACTGCTTTCCGCGTCTCTTCAGGAACGGTTTGAGGGGCTGGCTGAAGTGTTGAATGTGGATATGAAGGTGATGTCGTTACTGGAACGGCGATTAAAGGAAAGCCTTGTACCATTCAACGCGCCACCGAAGAAGCAAAAGAAGAAGGTGGAAGGTGCTGATAAAGAAGATCAGCATAGACAGAGGTGGAAGAGGATGGTGGCAGATGTGCATGATGGAGTTGGAAAGTACTCGATGGAGGTGTTCAAGATTTAAAGTAATAAAAGCACACCGATGAATAAGCGTAAATAAAAACGTTGTACAAACCTTCCACGATTTGTTCAGAATGCGAGTCCTCATTGCTCTTATCGCTTCCGTTGTTGGGTCGCTCGCCGTCAGCGTCCAGCAACCTCTCTTTAAGGACGATGTGAAAAAGTCGGACCTCTCCGCTTTCCAAAAGGTATTGACACTGCAGCTTGAGGAATGCGTTGAAAAGTGGCTAAATTTGTTGTAACTTTTAAGGTCCTCTCTGTTCCCAACATTCCTGGGTATGCGATTCACATTAAGGAGCATGATCCCGCCGAGGCTCTTTGCGATCCTACTGTGCTTGAGATAACTGGATACCTTGAGACTCTTACTGGATACACGTTCTTCTACTTCTTTGAGTCGAGGAGTAACCCTACCGACGATCCATTCGTCTTATGGACCAACGGCGGTCCAGGATGCTCTTCATCCCTTGGTCTTCTCATGGTATGCATTACGTTATTGAATTGCTCATATGTTCAGGAACTTGGTCCTTGCCGCGTGAACGAGGGTGGAAACGGAACCACCCCTTTCAAGTACTCATGGACTAACAATGCCAACGTCATGTTCATTGATCAGGTATACTCATCTTTTTCATTACGTTCTAACAGAAATAAGCCTGTTGGTGTTGGATTCTCGTACGCTAAGCCTGGGTACTCTGTTGGCGATTCTTGGACAGCTGGAAAGGACGTTGATGCATTCCTCCAGATTTTCTTTTTCCATTACCCCAAGTACGCTGATAACGAGTTTCATGCTTTTGGGGAGTCTTATGGAGGGTAGGGAAGCGTTTATCGACTTAAGCCTTAACGTTGCTAGACATTACATCCCTGCTATCGGAAAGGCGATTCACGATGGGAATGTGAAGAATGTTGAAGATCCTTCCCGGATTCAAGTGAAATTGAACTCTATCGGCATCGGTATATTACTTTACCCTTTTTCTTCTGACAGTGTTAGGAAATGGATGGGTTGACCAGACCGAGCAGACAAAGTACTTCCCTGATATGGCCTGTGACCCTAAGTGTAAGGTTGACTGTATACTATGTTGCTGAATATGCGTAGACGGTCCCATTGTGAGCGAGGAAACTTGCCAGACTATGCGTGACAGATACCCTCTCTGGCAAGACTCTTGGAGATCGATGTGACAAGTGAGTGAAGATCAATTCGTTGACGTGTATTACATCTTTAGGTACCTTACAACGTAAGATAATACCTGTTATGTTTCTTAACTCTTAGATTCTCGTGTGTCCCCGCAGCTACTTACTGTGGACTTATCACCGATATTCAAAAGGAGGCTAAGCGTAACCCCTATGATGTTAGGCAGCCTTGTGAAGGTCTTTGGAGGTATGCCTTGAAATAATATATTGGACTAATCAAAATAGTGCTACCCCATCATCAACGTAATCACGCCTTTTTAGTTGATTATCTAATCGTGTAGGATATCGACATTTTCTTGAACACTCCCGAGGTCAAGGAGAAGCTTGGCGTCACCAGGAGTCACCAAGGTTGCTCTTCTGCTGTGGGCGCAGATTTTATGAAAACTGGTGATTCCGCCAAATCCACCGACTGGATGGTTGCAGAGCTTTTGGAGGCTGGAATCCGCGCGTTGGTTTACGCCGGAGACGCCGATTACGTATGCAACTGGTATTCGAACCTTGGCTGGTTAAAGGCTATGGACTGGGTTGGCTCAAATGGTTTTAACGAAACTCCCGATTACCCTTTCATGAGCGCTATTACTGGAAAGCAGGCAGGGGAGTTTAGGACGTATGGCAACCTTACGTGGGTGAAGCTCTTTGACAGTGGACATATGGTGAGTTATTTAGTTAATTTAAATTTGTGCCTGACTTTTTCGGAGGCTCCTTATGATCAACCCGAGCATTCTTTGGAGATGCTCGAAGGTTGGGTTGTCAAGTCCAACAACAAGTTTGTTGCCAATTGATCATTCTAATAAATGATCATAACCGTATGCTGCTATTCCTTGCATATATATCCCGATAACCAATCCTGCGGCCACATTCGAGACCTAGACGTGTGAACACTTGTTTCGAAAAGTGTGACTTACGGGATCGTCGAAACGTGTTAGAAAGGCAAGAACGTAGAAATCGCCCAATGGTGAGGATGCAGAGACACTCGTTTCCATTTAGGTGTGGTCTGACAGGCATCCTGCAATGCGTCGGTTGAGGACGAAGACACAGTCCGTTTTAAAAGCCCGTCGCGGTTTTGCACCCATGCCGAAAAAATCCCCGAGAACAGTAGAATCACAGGAATCGCCAGCAAGACTAAGTACCATCCTAATATTGACTGGAGACCGTCAGGATCTACTCGAGTGACGTAAGCTAGTCGGATGAGATATCCAAGTACTCCAAAAATCACGACCACAGCAATGTAGACTGTAGCATGCATCCCAAATGACCAGTTTTTGATGGTGGCGAAGGAGTGACGAAGAAATGGAGCTTCGGTTAGCCAGCCGAATAAGAAAAGCGAGGGGATGAAGGATACAAGCATGATCCAGCTTTAATTGAATGTCAGATTTGAAGCTCTTTCAGCTGAGATCTTACTTTAACGTATTTGAGTAATTGCCGGCTGCAAATAGAGCAATGTTGTATCCGATACCAGAGACGATATCACTGGCTATGCGTTAAGCAAAGGGTGGAGACTTGGAAAAGTTACTTATAGTGTCTTGAAGGTGACTTTTGATGCCCCTCCCATTTTAGATAATGCACCGCAATGAGCCTGTATAACGGATAACCCACACCCAATGTCACTACGCAGAAGACTATCGCCTTGTAGAGATGGAACGACAGCAGCCATGACGGCGCATACGGCGTCGCATCAATCACTAGAGGCGGGAACAAGTTTACAGACATTGATCTGTGTAACTTGCGATTGTCGCGCGCTTGAACCAAATCCAATTGTTCCCAACCATGACGACCGCAGCAGCACCCTCCCGCAATATGCTGCACGGCAGACCCAACATGGGCGCAGCCCAGATGCTGCTCAACGTGACTGTCAAGTCCGAAGAAAACACTAAACTTGAAAAGTACGATGTGACAGTCTCCTTCCCATTAACTTATACAATGGGTCCTCAACCCTTTCGAGCACCAATTGGAAACGTCAGATGCGACGATGCCGCCATCACAGCAAACAACGAGATCGTATAGATGCTCCTCTTCCAATGCACAAAACTTTTTGGGGATCTTTAATATGATCACACCGAATGGAGAGAGTCCACGTGTCGGGGCGAAAATATCGTTAAATACAGCAAATGGAGCTGTTGATTGCCCTATTTCAGTATGGTGCGCTGATTACGGAGCATCAGCGTCAAGTGGAGAGAGGATGCCGATTTGGTTGATTACAACTATTACAGCTGGTTGCGGTATCGCGCTTGGTCTCGGCGTATTTGTTTACGCGAAATACAAGTTGCGTCCTCAACGTGAAGATCGTGGCCATTCCGCAGTCAGCCAGAATCCATTACCAGGTGGCGGCGGCGGAGGTGGTGGTTTACTGGAAAAAGTAGCGGCAGCGCAGCGAGCTAGAGTTGGGGCAGAGGCGCCACCACCGAGTGGGGGCGGAAGGTCTAATGACGAAGATGGCGGAGGCAAAATTGAAATCAGAGGCGGATAGGAAGGAGAGTGGGGTTGATGGACTGCCACCTGGGCAGGGGACATTGCTTGAACGGGTGGCAGAGGCGCAACGGCTGAGAAATCAGTCACTTACGGAGTGACAGTAAGCCCTTCGATTAAGCGGCAGCAGTCTATCCCGTCTTCACCTAAACCTCAGACTAAAGCAGGTTGATAACATTTACATTATAAAAGTTCTGACCTTTCCATAGAGGAAAGGATTAGAAAGTCTCAGGCAGATATTAATAAACCAGGTAAATCAGACAGAAATCAATGGTACTAACCAATTAAAGAACGGAAAGCTTCAACAACGTCAAGAGGTTCCGCCGACAACTTGACACAAAAGCGAACGAGGAGAAATTCGGAAGATCAACGTATCGTAAGAGCCGACTCCTCCTTAAAGCACAACAAAGCATCTTTGGATCATATCGCGATAGACACGAACTTGAATATAAAAAACCTTCTATTGATCAAATGGCGACAGAAGCAGGCGTGACGCCTCGTTCTGCAAAACAATCGTCAGATTTGAACAATAGAAGAAACCACGAAGATGTAAGTTTAGATTAGATGATCCATCTGATCATGATCTAGTCCCCTCGAGCTTCAGCTTCCATTTCAGGTTCAAAATCGACATATGCAGTCGATCGAAAAGCCTCAAGGTCGGGGAATGAGATGACGGACGACACAGAACCCAGAGGCCGTCAACGAGCAGGATCGCGCAAGAATTCGCATAGAAACGGAGACGATTTCAGAAAGGATGATAACGATACACCAATCTCTCCTGCCCCGAAATCAGCCCGTCGAAGAGCAGCGGAATCCACGGAAAACATCAATGCATCTGCGAAATCTCCAATTTCAAGATCTCGGTCGCGTGCAGATAGAACCGGTGAGGTTCGACGAAAAGCATCGAAATCGGAGGGTATAGAGAGTTCTCAAACGCGTGCGAAATCTGAGGGATTGGAGAGGTCTCAATCTAGGACAAGAGCGGAAGGACTTGAACGCTCTCAGTCAAGGACGAGAAACGCGGATGAAACGAACAATACTAGATCGCGCTCTCGAAATAGAGAGGTCGAGGTGAGGCGCGGCAACGACCCGAAAGGTCGGAAGGTGCGGGGAGAAGGCACTCGGAAAAGAATGGAGGAATAGATTCACCAAGACAACCACGGCGGAAATCAGAAAGATCTGATAGCGTTGGTCCACCTAAAAGAGAAGATAGTGGACAGAGGAGGAGGGAATAATCTGATGTGGATGTTGTTTCCACATTTATTACTTGTATATAATATCTAACCTTCAAGTCGAATCTCTCCCATTTTGTACCAACTTTTTACGGGTCCTTCCGTACACCAAACTTCAATTGTACAAATCTCAACCTCAGCTCCGATAATATGGCAAGTCTCTGACTCCCTAATTTCGGCCTGAACGGAAGCTTTGGTCTCGTTTGTTAAGTCTCCATACACTAAACTCAAGTGAGGCCAATACACAGCCTGGGGTCTCGGAAACACGTCCGCAACCCTCGCATTTAGCTCCATGATCTCATTCGTCTCCTCAACTTTCGCCATAATGCACTGGACAAACGTCAAAATAAAAAACAATGAGAAGACTCTACTTGAAAGAACTGATCCTTGATGACTATATCTGTAAGATGAACTTTAAACGGCTTAACCGTTTTACAGAGTTTTGTCAGTTTTGCTTCAACTTCATTGTAGGATTCGGTGATTTGTCCGAGAAGAGTGATGTGAGGTTGCCACTACAACCAGCATTTGTTTATTGCGTTTCTGCATAATCAAACCTTTGGTGTTCCAAGTCGATTACTGTACACGTTCACAATATCCACCAGATTCTGGTCGAGTTTTGAGCCTGCTGGCGGTCCAATCCAGAAGGAGAAGCCAGGTGGTGAAGACATGCCTTGGTCAAGATAATTAATTTTGGAAGAAATGGTTTGGAGAACGAGATCAATAAAAATATAACCCATCAAAATGGACACGCAATGGACATTACTTTGAACTTTTTTTTATCAACGGAAAGGATGGCAGAATCGGCATTGAAACCCCATCCTCAAACAATGTGGCTTCAATAACTTTCGCTATCGTCTCATCTTTGAGAGTAACAAACGAAATAGCCTCCCCACTCTTCTCAAACCGAGCACACCGCCCAACCCGATGCAAGTAAATTTCTACGGTATTCGGAAAATCAAACGACACCACCACATCCAAGTCCTTGAAATCAATGCCCCTTGCCATTATATCCGTCGCGATCAAAACCGAGACTCTTTGCATGGTATTCTCGGTTAAAAATGGTATGAGAGCCAATCTCCGTTCATCCTGCTCCATATCCCCGTGAACACTTGAAACCATCACCGTTTCCCCAAACTCATCCTCAAGGCATTCACGCAGCATTTCAAGTCTCCTATCGGATCTGCAAAATACGAGAACACGAGCCGTATCAAGAGACTTCACAAGTTTCGTGAGTGCGCGTAATTTTAGTTCAAATTCAGTTTGGGCGTTAAGCTTTTCGGATGACACGCGGATGAAAGTTTGACGAAGCCGAGCAGAGAAGCGATGATGGGTTTCAGTTGAAATGACTTTCAGGTCGGGGAACAGACGGTTGAGAGTGTGGATCATGGGGTCTGACTTTCCATGGGTTTTCGTGGTGGGGAATGTTGCTCCTGCAAACACAAATTGGCGTTTCGGTTCAGTGCCGAGATCTCGTTGCAACTTTTTCAATAGGCCTAACCCGTCATTGCTTAGCGTTGCATCGGCTTCATCGAATACAATGCATTCGGTTCGCTGAAGAAAGGATGAGAGGGTTTTTTTGTTCTTAAAGCCTGATAAACAATGCGTTGGGGTTGATACAATGATATCCGGGTGTCGAAACCGATTAACAGGTACACCCATAGGGGGAGGAAAAGTGACAGCCGTTAGCCCTGATAAGGGGTCTCTGGGAGCGCTAGTTTTCGAAACACTCCAATAAGCTGAATACAAAGCTCCCTATTTAAAGTGAACAATAGAGCTCTTGGTGATAGAGGGTGACATCTTGAGTCAGGAACATTAGCGGAGCTTGATGAAAGTTTTGTGAGAAGTGGGAGGAGATAAGCTGAAGGGTTGTGTTAGAAGCTGCTGAAATGTATTGTGACGAACCAAGGGTTTTGCCTGAGCCTGTTTCTGCAGCTATTAAGCAGTCGGAGCCGCAAAGGATGGGATGGAATGCCTGGGGATGGTCAGAGAGAAATTTTGGGAGGAGTTTACTGTCCGCTGGATATGGCTGGGAGTGAGGAATCCTTGGGATCGAAGGGCTTGAGAAATGGGTGTTGGCCAAAAAGTCATTTATAGCGAGGGATTGTCCACGTTCTCCTACATTAACTTTCATCAGGCGTGCCATAAATCATAAATCAACGCGACCGAGTACCGAATGGATTCAGGTGTATATCCCATTGTAATAAACAGCACAGGAGTATCGAAATGCCAGAGCATATAATACAACCGCGGAAAGCAGCAAAATGACGAGCTACTGAACAAATGAATAGCCGTATCTGTATTTGCTGGAAGTACTTTACGAGTTTCCTTTTTGTTTTCTTTTGTTTTGCTTTCTGTTTTGCTTTTGTTTGTTTTTTGGTAGTGTTTCCTAACCCTGGTAAAGATGTGAGAAGTGTCTGTATATGCGAACGATTCCTTCTTTTTCATTATTTTTTCAAGTATGTGTTCAGCAACTATTAAATCCGTTAAATATTATTCTTCTTAGATCATTGAACTTGCTTCGTCAACTTCTGCATGGCAGTTTGAACTTTCCCTCGGACTTTACTGACAAAAGAAAGTTCATACATTCGAAATTATTGATTGATATTATATGCCATAACGGAGACGTTAAGGGCACCCAGATAGCGTAATAAACACAGGATTACGGAAATCTAGAAGAAAACGCTTTACGTTTAATAAAATATCCTCGACCCCATTCCCTCACGCTTACAAAAAAGCTGTTTTAGATAATTAAAAAGGACCAGCAGAACAGAAGCCCAGCACGCAAAATAAGTATTGATAGAATAGATTTAAATCTACTTAAGAAATTGATAGGGACGACAACATCCGTCCTCTATACATATATCCTTAACCTCCCCCAAATGTTTACGATGTTTAATAACAAAGTCAAGCCGTCTAAGCCCATTCTGCTTTCTCGTGTTGCGCACATTCTGCATGCACTCCACCTCTGAAGCAGTGATCCCGATATGGTAAAGATGAAACGACTCGAGATATTTACTCGCCGACAGCATTTTCTCCAAGGCAGGGTATGTACATCGAATGTGATCGTGTGCCGGTTTATTTGCGCTGTCGGTATAGTTGAACCCCGGATCGTCCTCATCGCCAAAACCGGATATCGTTAAATGTTTTATGCTCTTAAGTTGTCTTCCTGCCATCCAGTCAAAGAATTCTTCTAAAAATATGTAGAACAACCTCCAAGTTGATTTCAAGAGATTCTATGGCGGTCTGGCGTTTCAAAAATGTCTGAAACTCCACCGATAAGTCGTTTGGCTTTAAGGATAATTCAGTGATGGGTCTTTCCGGTAACCTTTGGGAAAGAAGCACCTCAATCTTGGACAACTCCCCTGGCGAAATGTGAAAGGGGAGCCCCAGTGCTGACAGACTTGGTTGTAAGATGATGTTTGACAAAAATTCCTGCTTGATGCTGTCATCTTCCGGATCATACCATTTGTTATCGAGAAAAGCTCTTTCAAATTCACACACTTCGACACGTACTTCCCAAAATGAAGGAAGCTTGATCCAGACATAATGGTGTGAATATTAATGCTCTTGATGGTCGAGCTTGGAGTCATATTATCGAGAATCGGGTTTAATTTAGACGTTGATAGGGTTCAGGGTGGTAGGGATGCCTGCTGCCAGCGGTACGTAAAACTTTGGAGAGAGTTCCCGCCTCCAAGGAGACGGAAAAATTCAAGCTCATGTCTCTTTCCCGTCCCAATCCCAACACTCACTTCAAGAGACTCAATATGATTTAGAGCCCCTGATACCACAGTTGCCGTCAGTGCAGTCCACACAGCTTATCCGAGGAATTTAGATTAAAGACTCGAAGATGACGTAGGTTTTGAAGGTGCTCAAAAGCTGGCGCCATTGTAATGAAGCCCAAAAGAGTCACGTTCAGCGTATCAAGTCTCTTAAAGTCATAAAAGTAGGCGTTTGCTTTGGCTTCTGTGACATCTTGTGATTCTGCTTCTCTGTGGAGAAACAACTCTAAAGACTTTACTCGATTCTGCTTTGAAGAAACAAGAGAAAGCAAAGGTTTAATATTTGATGTTGCGGCACTCGCGTAGACCATTAGGTTTCCTGTAAGCTGGTTTAATGTCAGACTTTCCAGCATCACTTCCAAGACTGTGGTTGGGAATTCTTTTCAAGAGACCATGCTTGATTTTCACTCCTCTGAGTTCGGCAAGGCCTCCAATTACCCTTGCGAGCTCTAGTCTCCCACCAGACTGCCACCAATTCTCACTGTGCTGACAGGCTTATCTCAAGGTATCGGAGACTGGGCACATCTGAAGAACTTCTATAAAAAATGAGCCAAGCCTCCATTCTCTTGTCTGGATTATTCCAATCAGCCAAATATAACCATTTTTCATGCAACGTAAGCCGTTGCAGTTTAGGTCCCACCAACCAGGAGCTCTCGTAGCTCGCCCATCATTTCATTTCCTTGCTTGTATATAATGATCTCACGAATATGAATGCTGCATCAGGTGAGGTCTTGAAGAGTTCGAGCACTTTTTTAATAATGTCGTCCTCCTGGATGTCGATGGTTCGGAAGACCACTGAAAGGAAGATATGACGGAGGTGTTTGTTGACAAGTGAGATGCTAAGAATATCCGAGTCGCTCAGCAAAGGGGCGAAAACACTCGATCAGCATTCTGGCGGGACAGTTTGAAGGGACATTATGTCAAGATCTGAGTCAAGAGGTAAGGTGGTGTTCAAGTCTGCTCTTCCCTACGATGAACAGCAACACGACGGTATGCCCAACTTTTAAGTTGGCTGCTTGTTCAGTTGTTTAAAAAAAATTGGTTTTGTAAAAACAGGATTCAGGCCGAGGAACCATTTGAAACTGTGAAGAAAAAGAAATCTGCACGTCGAACTGAGTATCTACGAGACGATTAACCTCTTCTCGACATCAAGATGACTGTCGACACATCCCATGGCCAAATCCCTAGCGCATTTTCCGAAATTCTTCCTATGCTTCCACAGCTTCTGAAACGGCAACTTTGCCAGCTTCCTTATGTCCCATTTATCGTACACCACCATCAAATCGCACCCATCAACCGCGTCACCCCTGGCCCGGCGAACCCGCTTAAGAAGCTTTATTTCTGAAAGACCCATCGTAACACCCACCATCCATATACGCTTTAGCGTGGCGTGCTTGGTGGCCAAGCGGAGCAGGACGTCATGCCAGGATTGAAGATATCCAGATTGCCCATGCCTTGGTTGGGGTATGTCCCATCCAGAAGAGACATAATAGACGGGGCAGGCGTAGTTCACTATGTCGGTTTCTTTTTGATAGTGGCATGGTATAAAGGTGCATACCCCCCATGATCGAGCTATGACGAGGGTTTGAATTTGAGGCGGTGACTTCGGACCAAGTAAAACATCTAATACCGGCCGAAAGGTGCAATACCCGTTTTCAGATGAAGGATGGCTAGTTCTAACTTCCGTAGAGAATTCAAAGCGTGAATCCAGATGGAGAAGAGCGGGTAATAATGGTAGAACCCTTGAAAGGTTTTCAAAAAACTGGCGATGTTGCCCCATACTTGCTCATTTTCATTTCGACTAGCATCATTAGCTGCAAAAAGCCCCTGTTTGGGAAGCACTACACTGCGGACACCAAAGAGGGCGGAAGGGTTTGATTCAAAAGCAAAAGAAAGCGCGATATGGATGTCTTTGTGAAGTCAACGTATTTGAGAACGATGGGAAGGAGGACTACACGAAGACGTGGATGAACATGGCACAAATTGAAGAGGGTGTTGAACGAAAGGTGCGGGACGAGGGAAGTGATGAGAGTCTCTATTGGGAGAGTGTGGACGTTGGATGGTATTTTTTGATCGGACGAAGATTTTGGAATGCGAAGTTTTGTAACAAGACGCCAACAAAAATCAAGATAAAGTTCAAGCTTTTACTGATTACATACATACAGCATGTTAAAGGGGTGTAGTAGATAAAATAGGTATAACTAAAAATGAAATAGAGAATTGAATGATACATGACCGAAACAAATGAAAAGAATGAATGCGTTCAAGGCGCCTTCTGCGGATATTGCTTGTCCCCACTTTCCAATAGCGACACCTTCTCCATCTCCCCCTTCCCTTCATCCTGTTTCGCCTCCACATATCCGCCTCTCCTCTTCCGTCTATAGAACAAATAAGTCTGCACTCCAATTCCAACCCCAGCCGCTACGAAGAACCCGCCAATCATTGCAAACAACTTTGGCGACGTCTCAAACGTCCCTTTCCCAAGGAACGTCATCGTGGCATCCCTAAATCCGACTTTGGCAAATCCATCAATTCCTAAAACGACCGCATAGGCACCTGGGATGGCTGTTGCGACAATGTACAGGGATTTTTCAAAGAAAAAGACAAGAACGGCAAAGCCGAGACACATGCCGACTATGAAGACGACACGGCCCGCACCTTGGGAGATGGAGCCTGAGACAAAAGAGAGGATGACGGCGGAGAGAACGAAACCGAGGATGGCGCCGAGGGCGAATAGACCGAGTTTCCAAATGCAAAGGAAGATAAAACCGCCGATTAAGCCTTTATCGAATAAAAAATATTAGAATGCGCAAATTGATGGTTCTTTCGCGGGGACTGGAATTACCTGCAACACCACAAATACCAAAGAAAGCACCGGTGCTGATGGAAGTGCCACCGTTCTGAACAAGGTTCATGACGGCGATAGCCGCGAGGACTAGAGAAAACATTTAGAAATGATTTTTTTAAACAAATCATGATCATAATGCGAGGATGAACCTACCAAATAAGAAAAATCCTACAGTAAAAGTATGTTAGTTATTTTTTCAGTCCAACAAGGTAAACAAAAGAAGCTGAAATATTCTTACCAGAAACGAAAATAGCTGGTTTGAAAATCAAGAACCCGACAAACAAGAATACAAATCCAACAACCATAAATATCACACTTCCGAGGACGTTGAAAGCGGCTTTAGTTTCCTCTATGGAAGTAATCAGCACAATGGTCGCGTGGTAATTTGCTAACCTGATTCCGGCGCAGTGCTATTCCCACCAACAGTATTGTTAACCCCAACGGAATTGACGAAAGTTCCGTTCCCAGCAGCAGTAACCCTCCCATTTCGGTGGTTCCGATGTGTCGATCCCGTTGCAGAAGTGTCGTTCACAGTCGCGGCCTTAAGTGTTCCAGCTGCCTTCTCAACATGTTTTTTTCTGTGAGACTTTTTCTTTTCACTACTTGGGCTAGGCTTGGCTTCGTTCTCTGCCGAGTCGACATTTTTAGAAGTTTTGCGGTGAGGTTTAACGACTTTTGAATCTGTAGCCGTTTTCTTGTCGTCTTTTACTGCAATGACGGTGGGAGATTCATCCGAATCGTCGTCCTTAACGGCGTCTTTCACAATGGGCTTTGACTCGCCCTTCGCGGTTTTCTTCCCGTCCTTCTTCCCGTCCTTCTGCTTGTTCGACGCTTCATCCACAACGTCGTCCTTTTTCGACTCAACGTCGTTGGTCTCCTTTTTGGACTCAACCTTCTGGTCCTCCTTGTCCTCCTTTTCAGAATCAACGTCTTTAAGCTCCGTCTTCTTGCGGTGACGCTTCGGTGTTTTTTCGTCTTTAACCAGCCCTTTGTCCTCCTTCTTTGGCGGCGTGATTGCATCCTTTAAACCATCATTCTCAGCATCCTCTTTCTCAGATGCCTGCTTAACCGAAATTAAGGCATTTCCCTTGATATGCTGCGACCTTAAAGGGTCCCGGCGTTGCAGGTGTGTTTCGTCCTTTGTAAGAAGTCATTCATTATGAAATAATTCAAGCAACCTACCTGAATGTATGCATCGCCTCCTTCTTCTTCATCCGCCGTCAAGACCTCTTGACGCACCATAACGTCCGTTGAAGCTTCCACTGAATCCAATGACCGTCTCACAACCTTTCCACTGAACAAGACCGGTGCGTTGACAGAAAACCCCCAATGAAAGAGAGCAGGCCTCATGCCCATGACAGGAGGTCTCCGAATCCTCTTGTGCTTCTTGGCTTCACATCCTGCAGTGAAGAAGGAGACGAGCAGGAGGGTAACGAGGAGGAGGCTGATAAGCCAGGGTTTGAGGAACGACCTCATCCCTCTTTGCAGTGATGGTGATGGCTGAGACGAGGTTTTTTTGGGTTCACTTTGAAGGATGGAAATGTGTCTGCATGATAGGGATTGTCAAACAGGGTTTTTGTTGCCTTTCATTAATAAATGACAAACGTGATATAGGTAAATGGACAAACTTCTCTATTCTTTGTTCCATTTAATACAGGAAACTTCTGCACAAAAACAAAAACAGCTATGTAGATAGAAAAACATACAAAAAAGCAATAACGATGATGAATGAGTGAGTGAGGGGGTAAACAGTATAAAAAACTTAAAGAAACACAGCGATTAATTAGTTCTTTCCACGCATCTGGTCTCTCTCAAGGAGACCCTTATGATGACCAGACTTCTTCCCAGACCTAAACTGGAACACAATTCCAATGAGCGACAACAGCAAGAACGCTGCAATCATCACCCAAACTTTCGGGGTGACTTCATAGTTGTTATTTCCAGAGAGGAACGACTGAGAGGCATTTGCGAATCCAACCCTCGCAAAGAGATCCACGCCGAGAATGACAGCGTAGGATCCGGGTATAGCCGTTCCAAGTATAAGGAGCGGTCTTTCGAGGAAGTAGATGGTGAAACCGAATATGAGAACCATGATGACGATGAAGATGGTTCGACCGACGCCTGAGAGGAGACCGCCGGATGCGAAAGAGAGAATAAAGGTTGCGAGAACAAAGCCGAGAACGGCACCGACAGCGAACATGCCGAGTTTCCAGAAACACATGAACATCAAACCACCAACGAGACCTACAATATTTAGATGATGGCGCACGAGTAGAGCTTACCGGCTGCAATGCAGACAATAAAGTAAACAAGATCACGGCTTTCTCCACCGATCAGTTTTTGTGTTTTGTATTCAACTAAAATAAAGAAGTCAGCATAACGAAGAAAAACATATTTGAAATAAACAAATGTGACTCACTTCCTTGCATCGCGATGAAAGCAAGAATACCTAAATATGATCGATTAAGTAAATAACATTAAGAGAGGGAAAATTATTCATTACCCATTAAGTAGAAGCCTATTTTATAAAGGTGAAAGTTAAAACCTTGCATATTTTCAAACGAAAACAACAATCACATCCAAACAAAAAGTAATCTTACCGGAAATGAACAACACAGGCTTGAAGACATGATGTCCCCAGAAGACCAGAACGAAGCCGGTGATTATAAAAATTACAGCAGCAATCTACAAAAGAAATGAGCATTTGTTGCAATTTTAGAATGAGTATCTAACCCCAGAATATGCTGTAAGCTTTCCAATTTCTATTAAAAGTTGAGTTAGGTTTTAATAAAATGCCATATATACCAGTGGTAGTTCCATTAAATGTTCCAGTTAGAGTAGGCGCTTCCGTTGCAACGGGAACTAAAGCCTTGTTGTTGGTTCCCGTCGGTGAATCGTCGTCATCAACTTTCAAACTCTCGTCCTTTGAAGTTGCTGAAACTTTGCTCGCCACAAGCTCAAGGCTATCATCTTTGCTCGCCACAAGCTCAAGGCTATCATCTTTGGAGGATGAAGTTCCAGCCTTACTAGCGGTTGACATCCTTGCGGCCGACTTTTCCTTTAACGCGGCTCCAACATGCCTTGTAAATCCCCAGTGTGAAAGTCCAGGATTCCTCTCCAAAGCTACTCGGGTTGAACTCTTCTTTGGAGTTTCTAATACGTCATCCGTATCTGCAGAGATTGACTGGTCACTTGTTTTTTTCACTTGCGGCCCTGCTGAAAGTAGGTGATGCATTGACGGATGCGATGAGGGAGCTCCCCAAGAGGACGGCCAGGGCCAGAAGAGCAAATACGGAGATCCATGGCTTGTTTCCTGATGCCTTGCGGCGACACCCTTTGACGGATGCCTTCATAGTGATGGATGGATATGAGAGATTTGGATTTCAGTTCCAAAAAGTAAATAGTGGCTGGGTGCAGTGGTCAATTTATTGAAAAATTGTGTCTTCTTATCCGCCTAACCAAGAAGACCTTTACCATTTGCATGCATGCCATCCCAGAGGGTATCCAGTACTAGGTATCTGATTGACAGCCAGGCTCGCTTGATAGATCAGAAACAGTAAACTTGACCTAACATTATGCGGCAGCGTTAAAGTGAGACTTCATATCACTCTACTATCCCCTCATTAAATGTGAGTACAGCCTTATTGAATAAAGTATGAGGACAGGCATCAGAGTTATACGAGAGGCCATTATTCTTTCTCCATTTCCACTTGCTCGAGGCTTCAAGGTGTAAATAAATAAATATTTTTTCGATCAAATAAATCACCAAAAGAATTGAGATGCCAAGGTCTGGCTTTGGGCCAATGGTACTTGGTGATTACATATGGCTGAGCAGTCCAACAACAACAGCAACAACGAAACGACAGCAGCAAAAACTATAAACTCCTCAGCGCATCTTCTTCAATCGCAAAAGGCATTGATGACGGGCAAACGTTTTTCTTTACGTAAAACATTGCAACGTCCAACATGAAAACGAGCAGCTTTGTGTTGGCGTTCGTCGCCTAAGTGATGATTGATGGCTTGACTTTCCTTACCCAAATTCTCTGAACGAACTGAAGTGGGACACAAACGTATTTTTTCACTCGGCTTTTGCTCACACAACTTTTTTGCAATCCATCATCAAAGAGGGAAAGAAAGAAGGACGATGGAAGGTGAGGGATCAGAGGCAGAGAAGGTTGCATGCACTTTGCACACGCATGCGGATGGGGCGTTGTCGATGGAAAATGCACTAGAGGGTAGCGATGGCTGTCAACTCATGTCCACCTTACACTTTGACTGTTTGATTTCCAGCTTATTAACCTAACCACCCATGCAAACAGGTGCTGCTGGAAGCGAGAAGCTGGTTGGAAGTAAGTCAGATCTCAAATAGCTGTATTCACTCAGAAAGTCTTTAATCATGAGCTTACTTTTGCATGCTTAACTAGTTGCCAACTATGCTCCTCAACATGCCGATGAAATTAAGCTTAACGTGAGTCGACCTTGCAACATTTTCATGACTAACCCGATCCATATTTTGTCAGGCCGGTCAAGTCGTAACCGTTCTCTTCAGCTACGAAGATGGTTGGGTCCTTGCTAGGAATGAATCCTCTGGAGCTGTCGGTCTCCTCCCCGCAACTTCCTCGACAAATCCGGTTCCAAACCTGAACCCCAACTCGGCCGTGCTCCCCCCACCCGTACCGCTTCGCTAGTAAAAACAAGAGAAACACAATGAGGAAGACCCCTGCTACGGATAACAAGGCTGCACCCGCTGCTTCTGCTGCTTGCACCTCCATCTCCCGTTGCCCAGCCCACAGCTTCTCCGTCATCACCAAATGCTGGATCGCCTGGAGCTGCTGCTGCCGCGGCTGGAAGTGCTGTCGCGGAGCGACTTGTTGGCGTTTGGTGATTACTCACCTCAGCTGCCGATGAGATCAAGCTCTCAGTATGTCCTCTGCTCTTGAGTTTTTTTTTAACTGATCACATGTAGACCGGTAACATAGTATCTATCCTTTTCACCTATGAAGATGGTTGGATACTCGGAAGAAATGAAGCCACTGGAGGTATGTTTTAATCGTCTTCAACTATTCTGTCCACTTGTTAACTGTTGGCAGCTGTCGGTCTTTTGCCGCGAAACTTTTTGGATAAGGAGTCTTCTGTGGCCCAAGCCTCGCCGGCCGGCCGTCTCCCGAGCACCCGTACCGCTTCTCTCGCTATTAAAAGGGGGAACACCCAAAGGAATCAGCAGGCACTTCCTGCCGTCCCTCCCGTCACCACCCCCGCTGCTCAACCTGCAGCGCCAGCTGCGGCTGCACCTGCACCTTCTGGAGCGGCCGAGCGTCTTGTTGGAGTATGTGACTACAACCCAACACAGGCGGACGAGATCAAGCTTTCGGTAAGATATCGGTGACTATTTTTTTTATTTAACTTGATGTTGGAAAATAGGTTGGAAATATCGTAACAGTACTTTTCACCTATGAGGATGGTTGGATTATGGGAAGGAACGAAACCTCTGGAGGTTAGTGTGGCATCACAAATAGTTTTTCTCATGTGTTTCCAGCTGTTGGTCTTTTGCCAAGAAACTACTTGGACATTGAGTCTGCCGTGCCCGCGGCAACTCAGGCTGGACGCTCGCCCTCTACCCGCACGGCCTCCCTTGCTGTGAAGAGAGGAAATACTCAAAGAAATCAACAGGCCTCCACGCCCGCAGCTGCTTCTGCCTCTGCCGCTGCTCCCGTTTCTTCTGTCCCTCTTTCTGTTCAGGCCATCAACCAGACTGTTTCTGGAGGATCTGGGTCTTCGGAAGCATCATCGGCTGCCAAGTCTAAGGAGGTGTTGGTTGGAAGTACGTCTCAAATGGTGTTTGGTATTTTGTGTTGACGCTTTATAAAATAGTTTGCGATTACACTGCGCAGAACTCGGACGAAGCGAATCTTAAAATTGGAGACAGAGTCTCAATCCTTTACTCCTACGAAGATGGTCAGTCTTGTCTTTCAAACATATATTTTCTTGGGAGATCTTGGTTTGATCCTATTTTTTAAATACTTTTTATTCTCTCATAGGCTGGGTCCTTGGAACTAACGAAACCACTGGAGGTAAATTCGTGCAATCCATTTAATTGTCGCCCTATAGTTAAAATCTAATAACTTTCAAACAGCTGTCGGCCTTCTTCCCCGTAACTTCTTGGATGTCGAGTCAAAACCACAAGCTGATGCCGCACGAACCCCTTCCTCCGTACAATGTCTTTAAAGGCAAAGAGCGGTCCCTACGGAAACCTTTTCAACGACCCCGCGGCTCCTCCGATGCCCACCCCGGCCGCTGTCCCACTCCCGCTCCCGCTCCAGTTGCTGCTCCCGCTCCAGTTGCCGCTCCTGTCCAGGCTCCCGCCCTGTTGCGGCCGCGCCAAGCTACTCATCCCCGTCAACCTACACCACCCCCTCCTCTTCGTCCTCCAGCAACATCCCGACCTCGCTCCCCGTTGTCTCAGCTCCAGCCTCAGCAGCTACCCCTAAACCTTACACTCCTCCTACCCAATACAGCAGCCAGAGCATTCGTGCTGCCGCTACCAACCCGCCACCTGCGGCTGCAGCGATCAAGTTTGAGGCAGTGTTGGGGACGCCGTCGTTCGTGCAGGCAACGACGTTGAAGTTGTCTGAAGTGAATGCGGCGCGTGGGAACAGGTCGCGTGTTGGAGCCAACATGGGACAACTTAAGATCATGGTTGCCGGTGATTTGGCAATTGGAAAGGTAACAATCGTCTTTTCAGCTTTTGTACCTAACATGTTATACTTTTTAGACCTCGTTGATCAAGCACTTGCTCTCCATCCCTGAAGTAGTCCTCTCCGACCCCCTCCCCCTGCCGCAGCCTCTGGCTCCATTCGTGAGATCCGCGCATCAACCATCCCGGCCGCTGAGATTTTTGAGGGTGAAGAGCGTTTGAACTTGACGTTTGTGGATACCCCCGGATACGGGTCTGCCATTGACGCGCTTTCCATTGTAAGGCCTGTCGTTGAGTACTGCGCATCACAGTATGGGAAGACGGAGAAGGCTTTTGTGAAGGGTGTGCGACTAGGAGTCAGGTTGTGAGGTTCCTTTCGTCTGGTGCTGGTGGACATTCGTGAGTAATTTTACATAAGTTGTGTTCAAGATTTTTAAAATCTTTCCGTTCCTTTTTTTTTTTTAGACATGTCGACGTTGTGTTTTACGGTATCCTCCACCGTCTCACCCCTATTGATCTCGAATACATCCGTCGTCTTGAACGCATCGTAACTGTGGTCCCATCATCCTTAAAAGCGACAGTTTGACTTCTTCTGAAGTTTTTAAACTCAAGCGTGAAATTCTTGAACGCCTTGGAAGTGCAGGAGTGAGGGTGTATGGGTTTGGTTTGAGTCATGAAGAGTGCGTTTCGCTAGCCAAGGGCAGTGTTTGGGGGGCGGTGCCCTTTGCGATTAGTACAGAGGAGAATGTTGGAGGTGGAAAGGAGAAGGCGAGGAATGAGTTTGAGGAATTGAAGACTGCAGTGTTGTATCATCATGTGAATGATTTGAGGACATTGAGTGCGGAAAAGTTTGCAAATTGGTGGGAAAGCTGATCTGAAAGGGCGTTTTCGCTTATCGGTGTGGCGTTGTGGTGATATCGACAGTCGTTTTTCTCTTTCTTGTTGTGGTGTGATGGAATTTGGCGCGTAATGGTGGGGATTTCGTGTTTGGAATTCTCGGTTTTCTCTGGATGCTTAGATTATTGTTCCTCTTATACTTTTCTTGTTTCGCATATTGCCAGTTTTGTTTTTGATCAATCAAGGTCTCTTTTGCTTTTCTGTACTTGTGCTTTATATAAAAAAATACGTCTTTCTATGACCTTTTGAAAAAAACCCATGTGTGGGCGGTTTTTTGGCATTGATGAGGCAAGACATACCAAAAATCAAAATATTCCTTTCGGTTTTTTTTTCTTTCAAGAGAAATTGTCCGTTCCAACCGTTATTGGGCTCTGACCATCAAACGGCAGTCATGGCACAATATGATCTCACACAGAAGATCGGGGAGTACCTCGACAGGCATATGGTGTTGCCGTTGTTGGAGTTTCTTACCCTGAAGGATGTACGTTTGCATGCATGCAGTTGACGCACACGGATAGTAGACTAACCCTCTCGGCGATATTGGCAGATCTACAACATGGACGACCTCCTCAACGCCAAATTCGAGCTCCTCAGTCAAACCAACATGATAGATTTCGCCAACCAAGTCTACAAGCAAATCCACTCTGATGACGAAGAGCAAAACCTCCCAGGTTAACCCATCCCCCCGCTTTTGTTCTGTTCACGTATTCTAAAACCCATCCTCTCACAGATTTCGAACAAAAACGTAACCGAGTTCTCCAAGAATACGAACAACTCCAAGAAAACTCCTCCTCCATCATGTCCATCATCACAGACCCTAACGTTATTCAACAACTCAAACAAGATAAGCTTGCCAATGTGCAGTTTTTGGAGGAGAAGTTTGGTTACAAGAATGAGATGTTGCAGACTTTGTATGATTTCTCGAGGGTGAGGTACAGTGTGGGAGATTATTCGGGATCAGCAGATATGTTGTATCATTTCAGGATTTTGGTGAGTGTCTGTTTTTGCTTTTTGGAGAGAGGGAGAGTGCTGGCTAGGATTACACACGTAAATGCATAGTCATTGTGATGAGAAAAAAACGTTATATCACTTCAGTCTTCAGTATGAGCCATGCACCTCTCCAACGCTATTTCTTTTTCTTTTTCTTTTTCCGTTTTTAAAAAGAAAACGTTGTTCTTACTCTTTGTTATTAAAACAGTCGACAGATTTCGACCTTAATCTGAACGCGCTTTGGGGTAAACTCGCCGCCGAGATTCTTACTCAAAATTGGGAATCTGCTATGGACGAGCTTAACAAGCTCCGCGAACTCATCGACAAAGTTTCCGTCTCCAACACCCACCAGCTCCAACAACGTACTTGGCTCATCCACTGGTCGCTCTTCGTCTTTTTCAACCACCCCAAGGGCCGTGATGCCATCATTGATCTGTTTTTCCAGCCCCACTACATCAATTCCATCCAAATGGCGTGCCCCTGGATCCTTCGCTACCTCACCACCGCCGTCATCATCAACAAGCGACGTCGTTCCTTCCTCAAAGACTTGATCAAAGTGATTGAACAAGAATCCACAACGTACCGCGATCCCATTACCGAGTTTATTGAGTGCCTGTACATCAACTTTGATTTTGATGGCGCGCAAAAGAAATTGCAGGAGTGTGATGCGGTGTTGAACAATGACTTTTTCTTGGTGGCGACGAGGGCGGATTTCATTGAGAATGCGAGGCTGTTTATTTTCGAGACTTACTGCCGGATTCATCAGTGTATTGATATCAAGGGACTTTCGGAGAAGTTGAATTTGGATGAGGAGGAGGGAGAGAAGTGGATTGTGAACTTGATTAGAGGGGCAAGGATGGATGCCAAGATTGATGCAGAGACGGTGAGTTTTGCTCGATTTCTAATGTTATATTATACATGTGTTAACGAATTATTTTGTTATTAGAACACTGTTATTATGGGCACCCAGCACACCACCATCTACCAACAGGTCATTGAACGCACTCGCGCTCTTTCCTTTAGGACATCGCTTCTTTCATCCAACATTGAAAAGCGTGAGCAGGAGCTCGCCAACAGAAGGGCAGGAAACACAGAGGGCGGCAATGAGAGGTCGAACAACAGTGGTGGACGTGGTGGCAGGAGAGGAGGACGTGGTGGCGGTCGTGGTAACCGGGATAACAGGGATAGGGATAACAACCGATCAGCACCCCCTGCTGTTCAAGCTGGAGATGATTGATAGATAGAATAATCCGTCTTCTCTGGTTCTATCTTTTGAAATATTCCCCATTCCCCCTTTGTTTACGAGAGAACTCGACTGTTTACTTTAGCTGTTTTTGTAATTTGGACCTTTGGCCGGCTGCGCCACACCCCCATGTCCAGATGCACGGACATAAAATTACCCCAAAGAAGGAGAAAAGCTTCTTTTGGGTTCTATCCAAAAACTGATAAGAATTGTCAAAGTATAAATAGTTGTGAGGTGGAATTCATGTCCCCTCTTTTCGTTTGATTATTCATTCCTTGCACCCCTCCTGCTCCCTTTCTGCCTTCTTTGTATACCATTCTGAAGGGGAGGGAGGGGAGGAAGGAAGAAGGTGTGTTCTGTGCCTTCCTTCCTTCCCCTCCGTAGCTGGAACCGTAGCCCCCTCTTTCACTCCCATGCTCATCTCCAATGTACTCTTTACGTTCTGCATCGCTGTTCTTTGTTGCGAACAAGTGTCTTCACACACACCTGGATGCTACGTAGTGATGATACATGCGTAATGTAATGTAATGAAATGAAATTGAATGAAATAAGGAATGCATTTATTAAAAGTTGTGTGGGATGGATGGGTTGGATTGAATGATGGATGGATCATAAAATGGAAGACAACAAATCATTTGAAAATAGGAATGTTCTCACGCGTGGCAAAGGCGCATTTCAGGACTTTAGAAATGCGAATCTTTTGACGTGGGAATGCCTTTTAGAGTGACACAAGAGCATTAACCTTATATGGTAATTGGTGCTTGGGGTAGAAGAAAAAAAACGAGGGCCTCTTTTGATCCACAAAATCTTCGTCAGCAACGCTCACCCCCATCACAGGCAGGAGGCGTTGCGGGAGTAAAAACCAACCACCAAAACCATCCATCCACATCCAACCGTCAAAACGGACTAGTGCTCTATCCATCTTCTACTCCCTCGCGCATCAAATACCCTTGTAGTTTGGACGACGAATTAACACATCATACGTGTCATCTTGGTCTTTGCAGGAACAAATCCAACAACGCACCATTTGGAATCAAATCTCGAAACTGCAAACATCCACGTTTCTTTCGGGGCGATTCAGCTATCTTTTCATTTCACCATACCACTTTATTGGGGTAGTAATTAAGGACAAACTTGGATAGAGGGCTTCGAAGGAGGTACTCCAGAAGAGAACTCTCGGGAAACACGAAGGATCGTCATCAAACCGTCCCCAGGGAATCGTCCTTTCCAACCTCGCACTCGTCGAGTGAGAAGGACCCAGACCGAAACTCCACGTTTAATTCTTTTCCTGTTCCACGAGGATCAGGAAGAGACTTTAAACGTTAGTTTTCTGGGAACTTCTTCACCTCGCGAAGCTTCGAGGTAAAGGACCTTTCCCGGGGAGGTTTATCAACCTTCCTGTTTTCTCTAATTATGGCAAAAGTGGTTACCGCTCCTGCGGCTCATCTTTTAAACCGTAACGGACCGTTGGACGAGGCGACTGCTGCGCAGACGTCTCGGGTGACAAAAGCGCCGAAGCGGGGAGAGAAGAGTCGTAAGGAGCCAAAGAAGGTGGCGGCAGTGAAAAAGGGGAAAGATTCGGGAATGGTTAATGTTCTTGTACCTGCGTATGAGGGCAGGTTTTCACCTGGAACGGAACCCTCGCCACCGCCTTCTGAGTCGCAACAATCGACGGCATCTTCGCTTGCGGATTCACTGTGAGGAATTAATGCCTTTTATTTCATTTTCCTCTTCATATATACTTTCTAACGATCTGTTTTTCTTGTGGATCTAGTGATGACGCAGGCGTGGCCCTCGACAGGTCTTCGATATTTTCGGATTTCATTGAAGCCTCGGGGTCTTTAAGCTCCGAGGACACTGGACTATTGATGGAAGCACTGAACTCGATCGCAGAGTCTGTCCCTGGAACCTCGTGGACAGAGTCAGATGGTCTTTTCTCAAAGGTAGCTGTCATGAAATTCGTATCAGTTGAGACTCTTCAATTTTTACGCTGATATCAATGCTTTCTTTTTTAAGGATTTTGCTTTGCAGAATCCCACCCCGCAAGCAACTACTCCTGGACTCAGCCCAACACGGAATCTGATCAGGTTACCCGCCGAATCCCCCCACATCCATCTTCCTCCCCAGTTAGCCTACTCGTCTGTCAACCCCTTTAAGACCGGCAAGCTTCAAAAGGCCCCACCGAAGCTCAAGACTGCTAGATCTCACACTGGTCCCCTCACCCCTCCTATTGATCCTGCGCAAATGAAAATGTTTCACGGTGCTGCCCCGTCACTTGCGCCTCCGATGCCTGTTCCGCCTATGAGGAAGTTACAGGTCAAGAGAAACTCGATTGGAGATCCCGCGAACGCGATGGATGTATCAATTTCGTTGCCAAAGGAACCTGGTGTGTCGATGAGACCCAAGGTGTATGTGCACAAGGCTTGTATTAATTGCAAGGTGTCGCACGTTGCTTGTGACGTCGGAAGGCCATGTTCGGTTAGTATTCGTTGGCAGTGTTTTTATTGTCGCATTATGGATTGTGCTCTTAGCCTTCTTTTTTTTTTTTGTAGAGGTGTGTTCGACTTGGAAAGGCGGACACCTGCGTTGATGCAGAACGGAAGAAGCGTGGACGACCTTGCAACTCTGTGAAGAAGGCAATGCTGGAAGCGCAGGCGGCTAAGGAGGCGGAGGCTCTTGCAGCTAGCGGTGGGATTGTCCCTGAGAAACCGTCGGTGCCACCGAACCCCGCGGGTTGGGTCCTTGCTCATCCGTCTGATACGGCTGCGTTACCGGCAGAACCTCCAACCAAGAAACAGAAGACCAAAAACCCGCGTGCCTTGGAGATTCTCGCCGGTCCACCTCGGATTACGCCTGAACCTCTCTCCTCAGATCAGACTATGTCGTTATCCTCAGATATTCCGATGAATGAAAGCACCCCCTCTCTCAATTCGTCTGTTGAACCCGAAAGCACTGATTTAAAGGCAAATCCGATGGATCTTGTGGAGGGTTCCAATCCGCTTCTGACGATTCAGGCTTTACAGTCGCTTGGAGTGTCGATATCACTTGCCGAGGTGTCGCAGGAGATGGTTAGACAGTTGATTGAGAGTGGGGAGTTGCATACGCCTGAGGATATCTTGCAGGCTATCACTGCGATTTCGACATTGCTGCCTGAGGATTCGGTGGGGACAGCGAGTGGGATAGGCTTTACGTGTAAGTGTGTTTTGTTTATTAATTAGTGAGGTTTTTGTTAAATATGCTTTGATTAGATGACCATGAAAATACGCACCAAAATGTCGATCTGAGCAATGTGGCGCTTTCGATTCAGGAGGTCTTGTTCAATGACCCCACTATGGCCGCTGCAGCTGCAGCCTCTGGATCTGGTGGAGCCACTGCTGAAGCTGCGGCCGCCGCCGTCGAAGAAGCGGTAGCAGCTGTCGCGCAAGCAGCCGCTGCGATCAAAGACGCGATGATGGACGGTCTCCCAAACGATCTCAACAGCATGGCAGACGCTCTCGTTGAAGTCATGGCTGCTAACAATGGAAGTGATGCGATGACGTGGGATGAAAACCCGTCTGAGTTTGATAGTCTTGGATCGATGTCACCTGCGATGGTCGGGTTCAATGATGGGGCTGTGACGAGTGCGATGGCGACTGGGATGGATGGACATGCGGATGCGGAGACGGTAAAGGCGCTTGAGGAGCTTTGTGGGAGTGGGGGGGAGGGGGATTTAAGGGACGCGTTGAGGGAGTTGCATGAGCATATTAATATGGTGGATGATGGGTTGCTGGGTTCTGTGGATGTGGGGTTGGAGTCGCCGCTTGTGTCAGGTGAGCAATTGTTTTTATAGCCGACTGTTTTTGTTTTCTAGTTGTATTGTTTTAATTTACCTTTAAATTTTTGTAGATGATTTGCTTCGACAACTCGCTGATTCTGGTTTGAGTCTAAACTAAACTCTTTTACGGAGTGACAGACTTTGACTTTTTTTCTTTCTCTATATTCCCCCAACTCTCCTTTCTGTAAAATTGCTTCTGTGTTCAATATCACCCCCACGTTCTCATTCCCACCCTTCCACTTTTTTATTGTTTTCTTTTTTTTTTTGTTTTTTACGTTCTGGCAGTTCGTTCAGTGTGGAGCTTGGAAGAGGCATTTTTTCTCAATCTGAGACTTGTAGTCTTTAGGGTTTTAGCATTGACCCATGGCGCTTTGTTGATTCTTTGTTTCGTTTGTGTAGTGTCGGTTTTTTTCTTTATTTTTTTTTTGTTTTCATTCTTTTTCCCTGTTTAATGACTTTGGGTGATGGGTTTGGGTGGGTTTCTCTAATGACCCTTTTCTTTTGCTCTTGTTGCGTGGCTTTTTGTGCGGCGCGTGATGGGAGATGGAAGAGGTGAGGAGTCGGATTGCTTCTTCATGTGGTTCTCTTTTTTTTCTTTATTGTATTGTCAAACGGGGATGGGTTGGGCCCTGTGACGAAGTTTGATTGAGTGATGTTTTTTATTTTGTTACGTTACAGGTTGAAGACTTTATTGACTTTTACCCTGTTTTTTCGGTTTATTTTTCCTGAAGATATTCCCCCCGGTTAAAGTTCTTTATCTTTTACCCGTTGTTCTCTATCGCATTGCCATGGCGAGCGCTTTTTTTATTAGTTCTACATCAGCATCCTCCTTCCCCGAAAACCACTGCAACTTCAACCCCCCAACCTCCCACCAAAAACCCCACCAAAACCTCACTGTAAAAAACCACAAAAAAATTTCAAATCGTTCAGTGTAAAGCTGCAGTTTATACCTATCATGAGCGGCCTGCCATCTTCATCATCATCTTCATCATCCGCCACAGACACTCAAACGGCCCTTCAAGCTGCCGCCGCTCTCCACGCCGGCGGTCGACCCTCAGATCCTATCTGGAACCACTTTAACCGTCAACCAGTCCCTGGCAAAAAATACTACGAAGCCGACTGCAAGTACTGCCAAAAGATCTTTAAAGTCGGCAAACCCACTGAACTCAAGTTCCATATCATCGACTGCCGACTCGCCCCCGAGGATGTCCTTGTGATGGTTCGAGCGTTGCTTCCGCAAGATGATGAGGGGAACATTATTAAACCTGCTTGGCATAAACGGACAAGTGGGAATGCGTTTGGGGAGGAGGATGGACCACCAACTCGAAGCCCTTATTCGAGGAGTGCGACAGCGCAGAGGTTGAGTATGGTCGAGAGGGGATTAGTGCCAGGTCCGGTGAGGTCGGGGTCTGTGGTGGCGTCGCAAGATGGGCTTGATACGGACGGGGAGGGGGGAGGTGGGGCACCACAGGCTGCACCAGCACCTAGAGTTGTGAGAGATAACATTGCAGGTATGATACAGTTTTTGATCTGAGGTCTGACCAAGAAACTTTCCACTTTCATTCTATTTTTTTCAATAACCGCCATCATGGGGTTTACGTCGTCTTTCAACTTTTTGTTGAAAAAATAGTGCCACGGTTTTCAGGTATCTACGATTCACCCTCGCGGCCGACTAAATCATCAGCCAACAAAAACCCTACCCACACCTCCAACAGTTTTCTAACAGAAGGCGCCTACTTCATGGACTTTGAACTCCCCGATCACACTCACACACTCGTCCGTCTCTCCGAGCTCAATGGGCCAACTGTCATGGACCGTCGTATTGGATTTGACCAAGGGAATGATTTCGGATACCCGCTGATCCTTATTTTCATTCGTGGGTTCTTTTGCCCAAAGGATCAGGAACAGTTGAGGCAGATTGTGAAGAGTTGGGAGGAGTTAAAAGTGAGTTATGCTAAAGTTGCGGTGGTGAGCGTGGATCCGCCGCTTGTGAATGGGGCGTTTAGGGCGGGATTGGGAGCAGAGTTTACGTTCTTTTCGGATGAGGGTGGGATGATTACAAGGAGGTTGGGGCTGTTGGATAATACGGAAGGAGAGGTATGTTTACTTTTATTTTTTAGATTTTGCTTTTGTTTTTGGTTTGTTCGCTATTACTTTCGTTGAATATTTGGTGAAAATGAAACTTACTTGTTTTTTTAGTACCCTGGTAGATCACGACCCTACACGCTAGTTCTAGACGGTAAACTCAAGATCAAAAAGTCCTACGACGGATGGTGGTTTGCAGGTCGACCCACTATCGAAGAATTACGAAAGTAAGTAATACCCACGCGCACGTCAAGAATCATTGTATTGACGCAAACGTTCCACAGAGAAATCCGAAATATCCTCTCCCGCCGAACGAGCTACCGTTTCGACGCCTGGACCAAACCCGAAGTAACCTCTGTCCGCATTCCTGCAGACGTCTGGGCGCACGGACTCATCCCCATCCCCTCTCGCGGTGGCTCCGAAGCAACCGGCACAGTCCGATGGTTCGATCCAGCACTCGGTCAAGGTGCTATTGTTGTCGCCAACAATTACTGGACGAGAGGACGTGGAACCATCAGTTGGATGGATTTCATGGGGAATATCAATAATGATTCGAATTTGTTGGAGGGAGGGGAGGGTGGGAATTCTGGGAATGCGGCGGCTGCTGGGACGAATGCGAATGGAGCTACGGTGGTTCCTGGGGCGCCGTCGATTGATGATGAGGTGTTTTTCCATTTTACGGCTATACCTGGAGTTGGGAGTAGGAGTGCCAAGCCTGGACAGAAAGTGCGGTTTGAGTTGTTGAGGCATAAAAATTGTTGGATTGGGTTTAACGTGCAGCCATTACCGGATGATGGGGCTTAAGTTTTTCTTTTTGAGAAGATGTTTGTTTTTCGAAACCTTTGTTGATATACTTTGGTTGTACTTTTTTTAGCAATGTAAATATATGAATGAAAAATGTAACATTTAGGTATTGCTCATGAAGACGCTTAAGTGCATGTTCTTTTTAAAACGACAAGATGATCGATGAGTGTTGATTACAGCGAAAACAAATTAGTATATACAAGTACATATTAAATTAAAGCTTAGAAACAAATTAAACGATTTCCCCGAGAGATCCGGCGTGTGGGTGGATGGCGGCTTACAAACGATGCAACGTCGGCGTGAATTGAGGATACTCTTCCAGTTTAGAACGCTCGAGCCCCACTAACTTGCATGAGCTAAAAATCATCCCAAAAAAACAGGCAACAATCTAGGCCAAAAATAAAGACTAACAAACAAAAAGAAAGATCTCCAGTTTCTCTTCACCGTTATTCTATCTTCTTATTTCTTTTGCTTGCCGCAAATAGTTAATACAAGAAATCTTCAACTTTTCGACAGATATCTAAAGAACCCTTCCTTCTTTGAATACCTAGCTGTTCGTGTTGTTGAGTTTTCTCGCTTTGCGTTGCATGGTCTGGTATTTTGGTGAGTCTGTTGTAGATGCTGAAGAGGGAACTAGTGCCACCAACAAAAATTTGTAAGTCCAACAACAAACTTGTCGAGAAGATACCGTGAAAGCAGGGAGTCGCTGAAGAGTTGCCCAACAGCGCGTAAGGCTAGAAAAACAACATAAAAAGCTCACTATTTACTCACCAGAATTAAATTACATCACCATCATGTCGCTTTTACAACTGCCGACGGAGGTTCTAAGCGATAGACTTGCCTGTTTTCTGGACATTCCCACTTGCCTCGCCATATCCACTCTCAATAAGCGACTCCGCAGCATCTTTTTTCCATTGCTCTTCCGTACCATTGATACCGGCTTGACTCCCATCTCGCAAACTCTTCAGATTCTGGAAAGCTCCCCAGATGTGGCGTCGCATGTAAAAGAGCTTATTTTGACTCAGCTAGACGACAAACAAGACAACAAACAAGACGACAAAACTATAACTGCCTGCCGAAAGCTGTTGCACTTGGTCGGACCGAACCTTCAGAGTCTATCGCTGTATTATAGCTTTGTGCCAAAGAATAGCATGGTTCAAGGCATGCGTCTATGCTTTTTGGCACTGCGATTGTGTCAGCATCTTAAATTTCTCGATGTAAACCTAACGTCTTTACATGAAAAATGGTGGAATTTCGAATCGAAAGAGATGGAAGCAGCTGTTGGGGGTTTTGCGAAACTGGAAGGACTCAGTCTCAAATATTCTAGTTATAACAAAAATCGCTTACAGTCCATTCCGCCACTTTTTGCTGCGATTTTGCAAAAGTTGAGGCCCGGCCAGTTAACGAAAAGATTATTGATTAGCATGAACCTTGGTGAAGGCGGGATTGTGACATTGTTTCCTTTGATTGCTCGGCAGAATAGGATCAAATTTCTCGAACTTGACTTTCCTTACTTCGCAGAAAAGCAACTTGTACTGGCGGCCAAATCTGCTGCAAATATTGAATTTGATCGCTTTTGTGCATTCGACCAACTTGAGACTCTTCATGTGACCGCGTTGGGGTTTTTTTGCTTGGATGCCGTTATCGACTATTCTCAAAGGTTGCGTCATCTTCGGGTCACATGGGATAATTGGGCAAAAATGGATGTCTTTGCTCGATTCTCTGCAGCTACGGTATCAAATTTCTGGAGCCGTTTAGAATCTTTTGAGCTATCCATGGAATTTAACGTCAGTTGCGGATTAGGGACACAAGTGTTTCATTTCCTTGGAGGCCAGTATTCGCCTCGCCACTTTAAACTCAGCTGCCATTCCAACCAAAGCCTCAACCAAGAAAACGTGAATTTCGGCGATATCATTCGAAGCCTGATCCCCAATACAAATCTAAGAAGCATCGATATCCAGTTTAAGATGGACGAGTCTTCTCTTCTCCTTTTATCGAATTTCCTTTCAAATTGTGAGAATCTTGAAGAAGTACGCCTCAACTTGGAATCCCCCTATTCTCAAGACGATACGAAGATCCTGCAATTTTTGGCAGACGTAGCTCTGCTTCCGAATCTCGCGATTCTTGTCGTCCCGTTTCCAATCTCTTCAGCTGGTTTACATGATCTTGAAAGGACTCTGTCTTTCCGGCGCTCGAAAAGATTTATTCAGGAATTATGGTTGTTGGCTGATATCGGGACATCTCTGCTTGACGCGCTTCCTCGTTTTCTTGATTCACAAGCAAACCTTGGCTTTCTAGCGATCGGCGTCCCTTGCGAAACTCATTTTTCAGCAAGTGCTATAAGGTTTTTTGACTGGATTGCCTCAAGTCAACCGAGAAACCTTAAAAGCTTTACGTTGCATACGTTAAAACTGCCGTATATGGGGGTCACGTCACTCAGACCGTATCATGAACAAGTTCAGCAATGTTATCCTGCTTTGGAGAGCTTGCTGTCAACGTGCAAGTTTCTCGAGTTGATGTGCATATGTGGTATTCGGATCACTGATGTAGAAAGAGGAATGATGGAGAGAGTCCGCATTACAAGAAAAAGGAACGGCCTTAAACAGCTTAATTTCGAAATTCAAAGTTGACCCAGATGAAGAAGGTTTTGAGACTTAATTCTTTGATGCAGATAGCATACGCTAATGGTGTTGCTCAATACCTCGTTTGATTATTCGCTATTACCTTGAAGCTGTGGGTTTATTTACAAGAATGTTTATAAAATTGAATTTTTTTTTCTTTTTTTTTTTTCTTTTTTTTTTTACAAGATACGCGGGGGCATTCACCGCGATACCATTGCAGCATTGTATTACTATAGCCTCCTTTATTTTGTTTTCATTGTCATTAATGAAATAGCTTATGAAGTAGCCTTGTGTTATATCTGTAATCATTAAAAAACTAGCTTTTCTATCAAAATGTTCTGTCGTTCATGTTTTGTAAACCGTCCATGTTACGTATCTGACCGCAACCCATATTTTTTAACACTAAAAATGGATACAGCCTTTGTCGATACTGCGGAACAGCACCAAACAAAAAATGGAAGAAAAGGAAACCTCATAATCTTTTAGACTTTTTTCGTTCCTTTATCTCTGTTGACTTGGGCTTTTCATCTTCACACTCACTTAGAACATTAAAGGTTTTCCTCGATTTCACGTGATGTAGTTTAATGTAAACAAAGATATAATTATTATGAGTGATTGTCTTAGCCGGGTGGTTCAGCTCAAGTGTTGGGGCTGATCATGGGGGGTAAGTGGGCTTCCATCAAAGTCAGACGCGTTATGCTGATCGTCACCTACTAACCACCCATGGAAGACCAAAGGGTTGCCTCCCACTGGATGCTGGTCGCCTTTAATGCGTATCAAAAACATGTTGAACATAATCTTCTGGTACACCTATTATGGTGGCTGGGGATTTTTATGTCTGTCAGGGGGGCTCTCACAGACGACTCGTCTACATGCGCGAATCAAGTGCTGCAACAGTGGATGGATAACGTTTGCTATCACTGTCTTGACCAAGTTCACTCCTGTGGACGGCTGTGAAGTTATTAAGTCACCGCATAAACGCGTAATATTTAATATAGTCGTTATGCTTACTTTGTTTTCTTTATCTCCCGTTCTGTTGTTTTCCTCCCGCAGCTTTAATAGTTTTCTGCATTTGAATTAGAAAAAGGGGGTTTTATATATAAACAGCGGTCACTGTGTCAATGCACGTGGTTGAGATGTGTGTAGTTTGTTTTCCCTTATTTTGATACTATTCATCTTTATGTGAGTTTTTAATGCATGGTATGTGAAACTACGGCCTCCTACCACGTATCCAAAGATATGGTAGGAGTTTCGATAGGACTAGTACCTTCTAATGGTACATAGAACGTCTACACATAAATGAATAAAGTTTAGTGTATGTGACAAAGATAAACAATGTCCAGAGTATAAAGTAAGTGGAACTCAATGATGATCAGCGTTCCAAAGGAAAGGTAAAGGGAATAAGGGTGGATACAAGCACAGGACCAGAAATAAGAGATACTTAGCTGCGGTGTTTTCAAGTAAGTCTTCCTACAACCATTTTTGCCCATTCCATCAATCATCGTGGCGGTAAAGGTGTTTCCTTAGCGTTCCGGTGCTAAGGGCAGTCTCTAAACCCGAAGTGATGATGACGAGGGGAAGCTGCGTTGATACTCTATCTCACCGGCCGTGAGCCGAAGGGGGGTTTGCTGATCGGGGCTTTGCAGCAGCCGATCACCCAACGCCACGGAACATACGCGGTGTGTCCGAGGACCTGACGGAGTCACCTTCTGGTAAGACTACTTAATACTAACCTTGGTGCCAGAGGTAGGCGCGTGTGTATATGAGAAGACCTGGACCTGGACCTGGACAGGACTGGGGACAGGTTTTGGGATGGGACAACTTCTCTGTCTTTATTTGTAAGACCCTCTCGCTCAACATAAACATAAACAAAGAATAAATAAACATATAAACAATGGGTATAAATGAGCGAGGGGAAAAAGAAGAGATATATACAAAATAAAACAAAGTCCCAAGATACAAAAGGGCGGTAAGCAGGGAAAACCCGACGGCAACATATATACAATGCCGTGGGAAAACCTGAATACCGTATAAGGTAAGTAAAGCCTTACCATGACGAATCCTAAAGACTTCGTTAGTGTACAAGCAGGAGGGGGGTAAAAGGAAAAGCCGTACATATAGCATCTTGGAAATATGCTTACGGTGAAATATCATTTTTATTGAATATTTCACAGGTAAAACGGCTTACTGCAGCGATTTGAAGTTTGGTAAACTCCTAGAAGCATGCGTGGACTAACCCATCCCTCTTCAAGCTCTTTCCACCTAGGTTTGTGTGATGCCCAACCTAAGTTCTGTTGTTATCATTTTTCGTTGTTTTTTCCTTTTTATCATAGTAAAACTTGTTTGTAATAGTTAGGTTGTACAGCAAACAAAATCATTGCCTCAGGAAACAAGGAGTTGCAGCCACCTGGATACTTTAAAGAATGTCCAAGGATGAGCATGGCGTGACACAGCGTTCTCTCGCCGTGGTGGTCCAGACTTAAACCATGAAGGGCCAAAGAGCGAAACTCACAATCAATGGCGTTGGGACCAATGAGAATAGGACAGGTGGAGCAGACTCGATGGCAGAAAGTTCCTCACGAGCCTCAGCGACTTGACAAACACTCGTAAAGAATTCTCCTTGGCGTTTAAGTTCCACGTCAGTCAACGTGCGTTCCTCAGCAAACTGCGGGAGAATTGATGAGGAGTCAAGTCTAGAGACAAGGTTGCTGTAGTCCTGGTGCAAAAGCACAGCTTTCGTAGAAGCTATGGCAACAAGCAAGATAATGGCAATAGAGCTTGTTGCAGCAAGTTATGATCTTGGTATCTGTGGCTTTTTGAAAAAGAAGGTCTGCTGTATCATGAAAACAGCAATGACAATGTACTCCTGCCATCAAGGATAGGGGATCAGAACTAGACTGGGATTGAACAAGCTCCAAAGCTGCCTTTGTTCCCCAGGTCTAACCCAGTAAGGTGACTGCAAGAAGGATAGCCTTGCGGAGACAGCAGAAGGGTAGGCAGGCAATTGCTGAATATATTAAGGGTGGACAACACGGGGGTTCAGGATCAAGAGAGCTCTAGAGGAGCCTAAAATATGAAAGAGCAGAAATGAAGGTCAACAATCCATCTACTTACATAATTCATGAATTGGAAACACTGATACAACCCAAAAACAATCAGAACACAGAACACAAAGCTCTACGCAATGCCAACACCTCAAACGCGTGTAAAGTCTATGTCACTTCTTTCAGTAAACACCCATAACATAAGGGAAAAATAAAAGTATTTCCGTGTATTTATACTTGGGACTGCGCAAGTAGCGTACATTAACGTAAAATAATAGAATTCACTGTAGTATTTAAAGTGAAAGTGTGAAGTGAAAAACCACCAGAACCTCACAGATCTCACTTGACTCCTTGTGAAGTTCTCTCTAGTGGCCTCCTCTGCTCAGCCTTGACATACAGAGGTAGAGAACCACATTGTAGGTGACGATACTAACTCCATGGATGTACTCCAGAGTCGAGAATAAAGCCCTACTCATCCGTTAAGGGATGCAAGGATTTGGTGTGCCTGTGGTTTGTGTTTTGTTCTGATCGTTAGTAGAAGGGGGAAAATGAAGGGCAATGCCGTATAACTAGTTCCAAAGTGACGAGGGGAAAGGGTTCTACGAGAAGGGATTCCATCCCGCTCCAAGGAGTGTGTCAGGTCTCCGTTACTGCTCCTTATAGCCGTTTTAAACATATTGTTTCTATTGTCTCATCCATCCACGGGCTACTTACGTGCCGCTACTCCCACTCCATCATTGGGATGGCATATGACGTCAACAAGATAGCAACAGGCATGGTTCTCCGACCAGACCCTTGAAGGAATCATGCAAATAAGCGTACTTCTACTGCTCATACCTTCTTAGAAGTTCATCTTGGTCTGGGGTTGCGGTCTCTCCCGGCGAAGCCATCACCCGAGCACCAGCTGGCAACATTTCATACACTATTAATAATAAAGGGGTTGGTGAAAGTTCAGCCAGAGGGGCCTTCTAGGTTTTTGGGGTGAACGTAAATCTATTCAAACTTTCTACAAATAATAAAACAATACTTAAAGGGGAATCAAATAACAACAACAGGCATCTCGACCAACGTGGTAGCATGTCATAAGTTGGCATACCACGTTGACCGCCCTTCCTTCTATAAAAACCTCTCTCGTATCTATGGGGAAAAACTATGAAAAACCCGAGAGGGAAAAGAACGGAACAAGAACAAGGAAATAAGAATAAAGGCACAACGTCTATATAAGCGACGCATTCATGCCTCTGGGTGAGGTTATCTTATAATCTCACATCCTCTTTGTATGGCAGCCTACCCGTCTATCCCCTACCACCTGGTGAAGGGATCCAGATTTTTGAAGCAGAAGGCTGCAATGGGAACGTAAGGGTCTTCCTATATTCATTTTCTGACTTTTTTCTTACCTTATATATTGCGTGTTTATGCAACTTCTGTCTTTTCTTGCTGGAGTGGCAGATTGCCATCTTTTTCTCTTATCTCTAACCCACGTACACGTTTTGGAGGGCCGGTGTGACTTTCATCTTAACTTGTGGTCCAAAGACTTCATGTGTATTTGCTGGTGCTGGGAAGTGGCAGGGGAAGAAGCAGAAAGTGTTGGTAGTAAGAAGAGTTTAGAACAATAAGTCTGAGCTTACCTCTTTTGGCCCTCCATAATTCAAGCCTTGAACACCTTGGAGATGGAAATCACTGTGTCCTGCCCTGCTCATTCCTTGCTGTGAGATTATTGGATAACCTCACCGAGAGGCATGAATGCGTCGCTTATAAAGACGCCGTGCCCTTATCCTTATTTCCTTGTTCCCGTTCCATTCTTTTCCCTCTCGGAGTTTTTCATAGTTTTTCCCCATAGATACGGAGAGAGGTTTTTATAGAAGGAAGGGCGGTCGACGTGGTATGCCACCTTATGACATGCTACCACGTTGGTCGAGATGCCTGTTGTTGTTATTTTGATTCCCCTTTATGTATTGTTTTATTATTTGTAGAAAGTTGAATAGATTTACGTACACCTCTTCAGTCCTGGATTAAGCCCTCTGCACATTCAGGCCAGCCCCTGGTGGGCTGTGCTATCATCTTTCCCTTTTTATTCACTATCGTGTGTTGAGTTGTACTAGCGGGTGCTCTGGTTAGCAGGCCGCCGAGGGAGACTGCGATCCGAACCAAGACATTGTCTAAGAAGGTATGAGCCACGGGAATACGCCTCAAGGGCATGATTCCTTTGAAGGTTTGGTCAGTATAACTACCTCTGTTCTCGATGGCTATGACAGGCTATCTAGTTGCCTGTGAGTGGGAGTGCGGCATGAGCAGGGCCCTTGGTAGATGAGATTGAGATAGAACATGTTAAAACGGCTTATTGCAGCGAATATGAGGCCTGCTACACTCCTTGGAGCGGGATGGAATCCCTTCTCGTAGACCCCTTTCCCCTAGTTACTTTAGATCTAGTCTCTAGGCATTTCCCTTCCTTTTTTCCCTTTATTATTAACAATTAGAACGAAAACCACAGCAACTTAAATCCCCGCTGTCACTAAAGGTAGAATAGGGCTTGACTCTTGATCTAGGAGTACTTCCTAGACTCTAGTCTCGTCACCTATTATGTGGTTCTCTACCTCTGTATGCCGGGGCTTAGCAGAGGGGGCCATAGAGAGAACTTCACATTGCATGTTCTCCGCTGCAACTCCTCTTTTGCTGAGGCAAAGAATTTTGTTTGCTGTACAGGTAAACTGTTCCCAACAAGTTCTACAATGGCAAAAAGGAAAAAAAGAAACAAATAACGATAACAAAAAAACCTAGGTCGGGGATCACACATACTTAGGTCGAAAGTGCTCAAGGAGGAGTCCATCCACGCTCCTAGTAGTCCCTCAAAACCACCGCGGTAAGCCATTTTAACATTTTCTAATCTGATCTCATCTACCTAGGGCCCTGCTCATGCCGCTTTCCCACTGACAGGCAACTAGATAGCCTGTCATAGCAATCAAGAATAGAACAGAGGTGGTTATACTACCCAAACCTTCAAAGGAATCATGCTGGAGAGGCGTCTATCTAGGGCTAAAATCTTCTTAGACTCATGTCTTGGTTCAAGTGAGTCTCCTCTGGTGGCGTGCTTACCTGAGCACCCACTGGTAAAACTCATAACAACAATATTGAATATTTAAACAGAAAGAGGTAGCACTGGCCAAAGGTGCAAGCCTCAGGAGTGCAATGGGCTAGTCCATGTCTTCAGAGAGTGACCGTAATTCTATTGAACTTCCTTCTTTTCATTAAAAACATCAAAAACACAAATATATACAGCAACTATCAACACATCTTGACCACGCGCTGTGAGGTTCTCTCTATGGCCCCCTCTACTAAGCCCTGGCATGCCAGAGGTAGAGAACCACATAATAGGTGACGAGACTAGAGTCTAGGAAGTACTCCTAGATAAAGAGTCAAGCCCTATTCTGCCTTTAGTGACAGCGGGGATTTAAGTTGCTGTGGTTTTCGTTCTAATCGTTAATAATAAAAGGAAAGGTGAAGTTCTAGTGGTTTTTCACTTCACACCTTCACTTTAAGTACTAAAGTGAATCCTATTACTTTACGTAAATGGACGCAACTTACGCGGTTCCAAGTATAAATACACAAAATCCTCTATTCTGTTCCCATATGTCATAGGATTTTTACTGAAGGAGGTGACATAGACTTTACGCGCGTTCAAGGTATTGGCGTCGTGTAAAGCTGTGTGTTCTGTGTTTTGTTTGTTTTTGGGTTGTGTAAGTGTTTCCATTTCATGAATTACGTTAATACATGGATTGTTGACCATCAATTCTGTTCTTTGAGATTTGAGGCTCCTCTGGGGCTCTCTTGCCCATGATCCCCCTTGCCATCCACAATTAACATATTCAGGGAATGCCTGCCCACCCCTCTGCTGTCACCGCCAGGCTATTCCTCTTGCAGTCAGCTTACTGGGCTGAACCCAGGGAACAAAAGCAGCTTTGGAGCCGGTTCAATCCCAGTATTTTCGCCTCCTTAACTGAAGCCTAGTTCTGATCCCCTATCCTTGATGGCAGGATCACGGCATGACGGGCTAACATCACTCCTTCCTATGTCCCCGAATGACATTGGCAGGTGATGCAGTGAGCATATGCTGCATGCCCTGCATTGCAACGTAGGCTGGAGAGGAAGTGCACATACAACTGGTGAAAAGGTGATTGAAGCATGGCGGAGAGTGGCTCCTCCACAGTGTGTTCTAGGACGCCAGGTGTATAAGCTACAAGGAATCTTATATGTGTTATTGCCCCTTTTATTACTGGAAACCGTTGATTGTGAGATGAGAACCCCATCCCTTGATCAGTTCACGAGAACCAAGCCAAATTAACGTCTGCTGGCCGAGCATCCAGAGTACATTGTCGACGCCGGAAACCAAGCAGGGACTTCCTACCTACAGAACGGCATGACCCATGTTCCGCTGTAGGCTTGGAACTCTAGAAGACATCCACCCCATCTCCCCTCAAATATGAGGACATATGGAGGGCCAGGCGTAAATAACCAATGATGTTGCATAACAACTATTTTAAATATTACGCGTTTATGCCTCGTAATACCTTCACAGCAGCCCACAGGCAATAACTTCGCAAGACAGTGACAGCAAACGTCATCCATCTACTGGCGCAGCACTTAATTCGCGCATGTAGAGGAGCCAGCTGTGAGAACCCCCTTACAGGCATGAAAGTCCCCAACCACCATAATAGGTGTACCAGAGAATGTTGTTCAGCCTGTTTTGATACACATTTAAGGCAGGCAGCATCCAGTGGGAGGCTACCGGTTGGTCCTCCATGGGTGGTAAGTAGGTGACGATCAACAGAGCGCGTCCAACTTTGTTGGAAGCCACCTACACCCATGATCAACCCCCAACACTTGAGCCTAAACCACTTGGCTAAGACAATCACTCATAATCATTATATCTAAAATACATCACGTGAAATCGAAGAAAACCGTACATGACTATGAGTATATAAAGTCTAGGTCGACAGAGATAAAGGGAAGAATAAGTCTAAAAGATTATGAGGTTTCCTTTTCTTCTATTTTTCGTTTTGTGCTGTTCGGCAGTATCGATACAGCTGTGTTCATTTCCATGCTCCTTCAAAGGTTAAAGATCTGTTGGGGACGGTTAGATACGTAATCTGGACGGTTCACGAAACATGAGCGACAAAACGTTTGGTACAAAAGCTAGTAATTATATATGATTGCAGTCATAACGCAAGGCCACGCCATAGGCCATTTCCCCAATGACAATCTAACAAAAAACGAAGGAGGTTATAGTAACATAATGCTGTGACAGTATCGCTGTAAATATGTTTCTGCAAACCTAATAAAAACGAATTGTAGAGTATGAGGTTACTTTAAATCTACAGCATTTGAATTTATTTGAATATAGGAATTTGAGGCAATAGCGAATTAGCAAGCAACGCATGAGGCAACCCTACTCAGTGTATGCAATTTGTTTCCTCCAATTACATCCGAAAATTAAAGCTCGAAATATTCATCTGGGTCATCTCGAATGTCGAAATCAAGCTGCCTAAGACCGTTCCTTCTTCTCACGATGCGGACTCTCTCCATCATTCCTCTTTCTACATCAGTGATCCGACTATCATATATGCACATCAACTGGAGAAACTTGCACGTTGACAGCATGCTCTCCAAGGCAGGATAACATTGCTGAACTTGATTTGGATACGGACTGAGTGACGCAACCACCCTATACGGCAAATGCGACAAATACAAAGTGAAGCTTTTGAGGTTTCTCGGTTGAGTAGAGGCAATCCAATCAAAAAACCTAATGGCACTTGCGGCAAAATCAGTTGTGTAAAAGATGCCGATTGCCAGAAAACTAAGGTTTGTTAATGGACCAAGAAAACGAGGAAGCTCGTCAAATAGAGGTGTCCCAATATCTGCCAACAGCCACAATTTCTGAATAAATGCTTCCGAGGGCCTGCCAGACAAAATTCTTTCAAGATCACGTAAACCAGCTGAGGAGATTGGCAACGGGACGGCAAGCATCGTGAGATTTGGAAGCAGAGCCACGTCTACCAAAAATCGCAGCATCTTCGTATCATCTTGAGAATAGGATTCCAATTTGAGGCGTACTTCTTCAACATTTTCACATTGTGAAAGGAATCTCGATAAAAGTAGAAGAGAAGTTTCGTCCATTTTAAGCTGGATATCGATGCTTCTCAGATTTGGATTGGGAGCCAGGCTTCGAATGATATCGCCCAAATTCGCGTTTCCTGGTTAAGGCTTTCGTCGGAATCGCAACTGAGTGTAAAACTTCGCAGCGAATACTGCCACCAAGGAGACAAAAGACCTCTGTCTCTAATTCACAAATGCTGCCAAATACCACGCATAGCTCAAAAGATTCTAAACGGCTCCAGAAACCTGATGCCGTAGCTGCCGAGAATAGAGCGAAGACATCCACATTTACGAAATTAGACCATGTGAGCTGAAGATGACAAAGGTTGGAAAATGGTCGATAACGGGAGCCAAGCCGAAAAACTCCAACGCAGTCACATGAAGAGTCTCAAGTTGGTTGAATGTACAAAAGCGATTAAGTTCAATCTTTGCAGCAGTTTGGGCCGCCTGCAGTACAACTTGGGTTTCTGCGATGTGAGGATAGTCAAATTCAAGAAATTTGATCCTATTCTGTCGAGCAATCAGAGGCATCAAGGTCATAATCCCGCTTTCATCAAGGCTCATGCTAATCGAAAATCTTTTCGTTAACTGGCCGGGCCTCAACTTTCGCAAAATCGCAGCAAAAAGTGGCGGAATGGACTGTAAGCGATTTTTGTTAAAACTAGAATATTCGAGACTGAGTCCTTCCAGTTTCGAAAAACCCTCAACTGCTGCTTCCATCTCTTTCGTTTCGGAATTCCACAAGCCCTCATTTATCCAATACAGGGCTAAATCGAGAAATAGGAGATGCTGACACAATCGCAGCGCCTCAACAATGCATGGAAGTATCCCTTGAACAATGCCATCGTTTGCCACATATCTATAATTCAGCGAAAAACGCTGAAGGTTCGGTCCGACCAAGCGCAACAGTTTTCGGCAGGCAGTCAAATTCCCGTGCTGAATCGAAATAACTAGCTCTTTCACATGTGACGCGACATCTGGAGAGCTTTCCAGAATCTGAAGAGTTTTCGAGATGGGACTCAAGCGGGTATTGATGGTACGGAAGAGTAATGGAAAAAAAATGCGGCGGAGTCGCTTGCTGAGAGCGGATATGGCGAGGCAAGTGGGAATGTCCAGATAACATGCAAGACCATCGCTCAGAACTTCCGTTGGCAGTTGTAACAGCGACATGATGATGATGTAAAATAATGCTAGTAGGTAGTGAGCTTTTTATGTTGTTTTCATCTAGCCTTACGCGCTGTTGAGCAACTCGTCGGCGACTCCCTCCTTTCACGGTAACAGCTCGACAACTCTTTTGTTGTTGGACTGCAAATTTTTGTTATATTTACATCGTCTTGATAACTCACCACCCCCTTAATTTTATGCAGCCGCCACCCTTCCAATATTCATTTGATGCTGATGCTGTGAACAAAACAGTGGATACAAAAATTGAAGCACAAGTGTGTGTTTTCTGTTTTCTATACGCTATGAGACGGAAACCAACCCGCATCAAAAATATATTAATTTGGTCAAACAAATCACAGTCTCTCTGCAACGCGCCCTTAATGACCCGTTCCATAATACAGGAAAAAGAGGGACGCTTGCTAAACAAGAGGACAAAAAAAAGAAAGCTATAAAAGGAGAATACACAAAAACAAAAAAAACAAACATGAAAAAAACGCTAAAAAAGGGAATACATCAGAGTGCTGTTGTGAAAGTAGAAGAAGCAAAGTGCGGTGAAAAGGAGTAGGTAAAGGGGGGACGGGTGGAAGTACAAGAAGTTTAGAGTGAGATGTAGTGGAGTTGTGAAAGTGAGCGAAAGCGCGTGACGAAAAGTGAGGGAGAGGGGAAGTAATAATTTACTGCTCCTGGCCGCGACAGGCTCAGCAGCCTTGGTCTCCTTCTCCTCACCCTCCTCACCCTTCTTTCCGCGCACACGGTCAAGGACGGGGGCAGCAATCTTGTTGAGCTGCTCATGAGGGAGTGGACTTGAGGAATGTTGGTCACGTACTGAACAGTGCGTTTGACCTTGGTGACAATGTAGCCAGTGGTGGCGTTAACAGTTCCTTGCCCTTCTCGTACGAGCCGTGGACAATCTCGTAGGTCTTCTCACCAGTGTGGATGACGAATGAGGGGACGTAGGGCTTGACAGTGCCGACGGGGTCCTGGCGAAGAGCAGTGGCGCCAGAGATGGCAGAGTTGACGGCGTTGACAACGGGGCCAGGGTGTAGGCAGTGACAGTGTGGTGGCGGAGTGAAGACCCAGGTGGCAGTGTCGGTGGTGTACTTGACGGCACCAGACGCAGTGGAAACAGCACGGTCCTTGACGGCGGTGCGGTGGAGGTGGTGAAGCCGACGGCGGCACCAACGGTCTTTTTTGAGTGGTGTCAACGGCAGCAGCGGCAGTACCGTAAGCAAAGTTGGCGGTAGACACGGCAGTGTCAACGGCGTACCCAGCAGCGCTCTTGGCGATCTGGGGAACGTAGGGGTCGACCTTCTGTTGATCCATGTGAAGAAGTGGTGGTTAGGAAAATTTGCTCATTATAATTAGGGCTGGTGGTGGTAAGCAATCCAATGATGCGACGGCGTCTGCTTCCTTCCTCTCCAACTTTTGCTCAACTCAAAAAGCTTCAGAGACATTGAGCAAAGCACCAGAATCAACGGATGAATTACAGAAATTGGGATTGCCCGAATATCCGGATAATGTCCGACGGGGTCAAAGCACCTGCAACCAGGCGAGAAAGCAGATTCACCCATCCTCACTATGGACAGACAGACTTGGATAGCATCCAGTAACGCAAACATATAGTCGCCATCCTTTGCTTGCACAGACTGTTGACCAATGCAAGCGAGCAACAGCAGCAGTAAAGAAGGGGAGGAGAAAGACAAAAACAGATAAGAGAAATCAAGTGAGAAGAGTCAGACTCTAACGAACCTGGTAAGCAGACTGGAGCAATGCCAGTGACGGTCTCGACGGCCTTTCCGGTGTAAGTGGTAGAAGAAGAAGAAGACATTGCTGGTGATGATAAAGTGGTAAAGTGGTGGTAGTGGTTGTGTTGATGGAGTGAGGTGAAGAGCAAATTCAAAAAAAAAACGAGGAATTGAATGAGTAGAAGAAAGAAGGGGACGCCTCTCCCTCCCATTCTTTTTATAGCATGACTGAAAATTCCCTCATGGTTACGTCATAATCATAATCATAAATAATCATAATTAATAATTTAAGTGTGTAACCATTATCGAATGCTGTCACACGAGAGTATTTAATTACACAAAAATAATTTTATTTTTTATTTTAATTCTCCCCCAACAAGAGGGGTGACGGAGTGGTGACGTAAATAGCATTAATAAGTAATACTTTATGCACGCGACCAAGCAATATTTATTTATGTAATTGATATGTTCTACCGTTTACCAACTAAATACAAGGAATAACTTTAGCATAAACGTCTTGCCCTTTGCGTGCGCTGTCGACAGAGATAGCCTCTTTCCATATCGACGTGCGCGGCGTATTTTGGCATGTTACATCGTCCTGCCCATCCTCCATCGTTGGCATCTCCTTGCAGTCCACACCATGATTGCTCATGGACGACCGTGTCCTGAGCAATATTCATCAGTTTTATCTCTTTACTGTCTTCTCACCTCTTTCAAATACCATGATGCCCTTTCAGCTCATGTGCAGCAGTAGCCAGCTCAATAACTGCCTGCACAGCCTCCTCCTCTGTCTTCTTTCTCAGACGTGCAGCAGCAGCCAGCTCAATAACTGCTGCACAGCCTCCTCCTCTGTCTTCTTTCTCAAACGTGAAGCACCATCCATCGCAATCACTGACCGCACATACTCTGTTGTCTTTCTCCATAAACCCTTGCCCTTGAAGCACCACCACAGCTTCTTCCCGTCGTTTTGGTCGGGATCATCCAAGACGCCGATGGAGGATCTGGTACTGAACGAAAGTTAGTATTTCTAGGTAAAAATGAGTGCAATGTCACCTTTTACGGTAAAGACTCCATTGCCTTGAGGCTTCCTCGGCATCCGTATTGGTGGTATGCTGTGGAGTCTTGGCCTTTTTATGCTTTAAACATCGCCACCACGGCCTCCTCCCAACAATGGTGATGCGGTCGGATCCGTCCTCCTCGAGATCACCAGTCATGGGAGGGGAAAAAGCGGCCAGAAACTGTTGCTAAAGCCTATTAAAAGCAAAGACCAAAGTAACAAACCTTTGAGTACAAGTTCCACGCTTTAGTAGGGGGAATGACAGACTCATCCTGAGATTCGGACTCGCCAACAGTTAGCTCAATCGCATCGGGATCCGTGATGGTAGCGCTATTTCGATTTTGGATCTGACGTAGCTCGTCGAGGATGCCAGAGACAGGGTAGAGAGGGGTGAGGATCATAGAGTTGTTGGTATGTAGTGGAACTGTTTCGTTCAAAGGTTGTGTTTTGAGTTTAAACAAGAAACAGGATGAAAAGACGTATTAAATACCCATAAAACCCCATCTTTCCTCATTCTTTTGATGACAAAGGCTCCTGCAAATACGCGCCATTCATTGATAGGATAAAATAAAGGACGCGATGCGCTTACCCCTACCAACTCCCAATCGTTAATTTCAGGATTGAGCCATAGCTCTCCGTCGACCTCGAAGCGATGGTGTGTTGAAATCACGCCAATCAACATGAGTGAATGTCTTTAAGGTAGGCGAGTCAAAGTTCGAGGGGTTTTCGAATATAGTCAAGAATTCTGTCCATCGCTTTTGAACCGCAAGAGCCTTGATAAAACTTTTCATCCGATATGCGAACGTACCAAATCGTAAAACGAAAAACTCAAAGACGGAAATAAAATGTGATATGCCATGTATATATTCACATTGAATCCAACCCTTCTTTACACACTTTCATCGCCTCAACTGATTCCACACTCCCCAAATCGACCACCCGGTTTGTTTTTCAGATTGCGGTCGACATGTTTTCGTGTCCGTGACGGATACGCGTGGTGAATGTTCGGCGAGGGTGAGGTTGGAGGTGGAGGGTTCTTCGGAGGTAGGTGTAAAGTCGCGCGTTGAAATGGACGGGCTGCAGTTGGGGAAAATTATTGAAAAGGAGTGGGGTGCGTCAATGGATGGTATCGAAAATTGGAATGAATACATACCTCCATCTCCCCTTTTTATTATGTCGCGTCGAGTTGAGGCTGTTGCGTCGTTCTGGGCGAGTCGTTTGGGAAGGAGAGTCTGTCATGGAAACGACTTCTTTTTGTTTGAATAGACGGCCGAAAAGGGATGAGTTTCTGGGGATCTGGGGCAGATCAAAGACTGAGAGTCAGCAGACGATGAAGAAAAAAAGGTACAGAAAGAGGTACGAAAACGAAACAGAAAAGGAACAACAGCACAAAAGAGTTTTATAACTTGGGTAAACAAAAAAGTATTTATGAAGAGAAAAAAAATCACTCGATATATGGGAGTGAATAAAACTGATGCCTTTCCCTTACCTCCTCCACGATTCTCCAACTTTTAACCGTTTTTCTCTCATCGTCCGCCTCCTCTGACCATCCTGCACCACTTTTCCTAACCCCCTTAATCCAGCTCCGTCTCTTTGACCATCGCCTCTCATCATCTTCGCAAGTTCTTTCCTCATTCTTGAGATCCCCGTACTGCCTCTGCAACGACATGACGGTGGTAGAAGCCGCAGAAAGCCCCATTAAACTTTATCACTTCCGTTTTAGTTTACGATCATGTATAAATGAGGGCACATTGTTTTAGTTTCCGGTTCCGTAAAGGACAAAGGCCACGCTTCCGCACTATTCTAATGGTAAGATGAGTGTGTTGAATCGACTCATAAGAACATTATAAAGAGGGAGATCCATCTTTGTTTAAGCGCCGCACGTCAATCCCGTTGTCGTACGCATTCAATCACCTCATTCCAACCCCCGGCAATCCCACTCTCCAATACTTGTTTCCATCATCCAACCTCCCCCACTACAAACCTGAGCTAAGCGCTCTCCATCATCAACGATGGGCAACGTCAGCAACACAACCTTTGCAAACGCCACGCAAGCCATCGCGGACCTCGCTCATTCCGCGCACGGGGCCGAACATGAAAATTCAACACACGCTCTTTTCATCAGAGCGTTATTGATGCTCTCCATGGTACTTGTGAGCATGAACATTAATGGATTCTTGCATAAAAAGAACTTTCATTACCTTAGCGAATCTGCTGTTATGATTTTGTTGGGTGAGTGTGCGCGCGCCGTCAACGCGAATACTGAATCTTTTGATACAGGGGTGATTGTGGCGATGGGGCTGGACGGCTATGAGCTATGATGCGAACAACACAGATATTCAATTGAGTGCCAACTTTTTCTACATGGTGTTGTTGCGCCGATCATCTTTGAGGTAAGTTGGAACAGGCTCACAACAGAATCTAAGCAAATTAGGGTGGATTCACTCTTCAACGAGTCTCGTTTTTTGCCAACTTTCTTACCATTTTCTCGTTGGCGTTTGCGGGAGCCCTCACTTCCACGTTCATCTGCTCCATTTTAATGTGGATCTTCTCGAAAGCCGTTATGCCATGGTCTCTCGCCGAAGCCCTTGTCTTTGGATCACTCATCTCCTCCACAGACCCGTGACCGTTCTCTCCCTCCTCCCGTCAACAGTCGACCGTCGTCTCTACATGCTTATTTTCGGAGAATTCTGCGCTCAACGACGCCGTCTCCATCATCCTCTTCCGATTCTTCTCAGAAATCGCGGACCCCAAGATGAAACTTGGTGTTGGACCGTTCTTCATCTCGGTGTTTGCGTCGGCTGGGGTGTTTGTTGGGAGTTTTCTTGTTGGGATTTCGATTGCGTTGGCGTTTGCTTTGATCACGAAACATGTGAAGATGCCGAATTCGCATGTTATGAGATGGTCATGTTACTTGTGTTTGGCGTATTCGAGTTACTTGTTGGCGGATGTGTTGGGACTTGCAGGGATTATTTCGATTTTCTTTTGTGGTGTTGCGATGGCGCATTATGCGGCTGGAAATTTGTCGGAGGAAGCGAGGAGGACTATTAAGGTTAAGCTTTTGAGGTTACATACTTTAGTTTTAAGCCCATGCCTGATTAATATTTCTTTGGTTTTTCTTTAGACAACACTTCGAGTTCTGGCTTTCATGTGCGAGTGCTTCATCTTTTTGTATCTCGGACTTGGCCTTTTGTCTTTTGGAGGCAAAACAACCTATAACCCCTTGATGATCTTATTCTCTGTGGTAAGCTTAAAAAGAAACGCATCTCCCCTCTGCCGTACCTCTTTAGTATTATCAATTTCTGACACTTACAATCCAAAAGATTTCAATCTTAGTTGCCCCGCTCCCACGTCTTTATCATCATCGGCATCAAAACTGGCTCGTCAAAGACCGCGACGAACCTATCCCATTAAACCAACAAACCCTCATCTGGTTCTCTGGCCTCCGTGGAGCCGTCGCCTTTGCTCTAGGCGTGTCCTTCCTCGAGATTCCCGTGTTTGACGAAGACATCAAAGGAATGATATTCGGGACAGCCGTTGTAACGATTGTGATCACCATCATTGTGTTTGGAGGACTTACGCCTTACATGCTTGTGTGGTTGAAGATCACTAAACCGGATGCGGCTCATGGAGGACATGAACATTTGGAGGATGGTGAAGAAGGGAAAGTTGGGGAGTTGAGGGTGGATGTTGGACATGGGGAAGAGGGACATAAGGATGAGGATACTTATGAGGCTGAGGAAGATGCGATGGAGGAGGAGCAGAAGCTTGAGATTGAGAGGAAGGTGGTGTTTGGATGGCTCTACCACCTTGACGCAAAGTGAGTACTTATATGTAAACCCTCATATAATTTCCATCTCACGCTTCTCATCGCATCTATTTTTGTTTCAAACTGTGTTTGGATCTATATACATGAGTTCCTAATTTTTTTTCCCTTCTAGATTCATCCGCCCTCACTTCACCAACCGCGTCGTCGACACATTCACACCCAAAGCCCTCTTCCCAGTAAACCCTCCGCCCCCTGACGCAACCGAAAAAGAGGTGATCGATTCTCGTCCCAGCTCACGTAAGCATTCCACCGTGATGTCCGCATCTCAGAGACGGTTCCCTGGACTCAAGGCAGCGAGTAAACAGAGCAGTGCGATTGACATGGAGTCGATTATTTTGAGAAGCAGTCGACAGACTTCAGAGGCTAATCTTGTGCAGAATGCTGCGGAGATTGGAGAGTCGGATATTGATGGGAAGAAGGAGTGATTTTTGAAGTTATCTTGGTGTTCTTTTTTTTCTTGTAATGTTTAAATCCCTTTTATTTCCCCCAATATGAACCCTCATTGTTGAGTCTTTCATTCTCCCACATATATTAACGCATAAATGAAACCTTTTGCATATTCACGAATTCTTGTCTCTCTACTTTTAAAAATGTTATAAACTTTGAATGGATGTAAATTATGTGTCTCTTGTTGCTAATTAACATATGCTCGTTAAGTATATGTAATAATGCTTAAATAATCGCAGCGTTATGGGCTGGCATGGCCCCAATTATAATGTCCGATGATGATTTGGACAGTCTCGCGCAAGCTATCCCGTAACAATTAGCGTCAAAAACCTAATAGCCCAAAAATTCGAAGTGTTATGAAACGCAGAGCTTTTTTGAGAACACGTTTGGCGTCCCATACCAGAATCTTGATTGGTGTATTCTTCGACTCGAATCTGACATGCTCTTCGCGCGCATACCCTGTCTGCAGATTGGGGCTGTTCGCGTAAGCGATCGTGTCCTTTATGACCCAAAAACCTGATCCTATCATGCGACGGTGAATTGTAGAACTCTTTGTAGTCCAGAGAAAGCATGGGTGTAGTGTTGGGGTTTTCCTTACTAATGAAAATAAATTATAGTGTATGCGTGGTGTCCCGCATAAAATCCTGCAAAAAACACTTCCCAACCCCCATCTGCAGCATCAACAACATGATTGAACCTACTCTCTACTCGAGCATCGTCAATGAGCTCCGCCAGCTACGGAGGGCAAAAAATGCTTCTAGGACTGACGCTAGCGACTTGATGAAGACGGTCGATGGCAAGCCATCATTTCAGTACGAGCCTGTGCCTCCCACTTCCATGTTTCTTTTAAAGGTTCGCTCAACCTTTGATTTTAGACGCACTCTCGTCATATACTCAATTTATCCTCTAGCTTCGACGGCTTCGATTCATCACCAACTTTCCTCGCCCCGCTGCTACAGGTGATCTGGCAGAGGACGTTGTCACATCCCCTAAAAAGCCATGGTGGCGAGGCTTAAAGCAAAATGCAGCAGAGTCTCCGCAGGATAGCAACAGGATATTTTCTTTTGGTAAGGGAGCGTCAAAGCGATGGAGATTATCGTTTAAAAGGTGAGAAAGGAAGTAAACCGCCTAAAACGTTTAAACTCATCACCTTTGAAGTTCCAAGTCGACTTCTGACAACAACATCATGGCCGATCCGGAAGAATTAGGACCCAGCAAATACCCTCCTCGCGTGCTTTCAACACTGACCGACCCGACTGTTTTAGGGCTTTTACCTCAAGCGCCTTGCGGTCACCTTAAACGTCGTGACGCGTTTATGGCGTGGGTTAACACGAAGAGAGAGGACACTAGCCAAGTGTTCGAGGTTGATGGCGAACAGGATGAAACCGCGTGTCAACCGACTCCCCGAGACTCAACAATCTCTGCAGTCATTATGGAGAGATTCTCACTTTCTACCGCCTATAATAATAGCCTGTCAGATGGAGGGGCGCGTGTCATAAAACCTTCGGTCGCGAAGCCCACTAGCTGCAAGATTGGCAAGATTTTTGAGAAATTCACGAATGCTCGTGCAAGTGAAAGCCGATAAACCGCAGTTGCTTTGTACTCAAAGTCGTTCAACCTGCAATACCATACCTCATCATGCGTTGCAAAAAATGTTTGAATAGAGTTATAAAAACGGCAGTAGCCATTAAATACATGTAATATACAAGAACTTGATAGTTTTCCTAACGGAAGCACTTGGTTTTTAAAACATATTCTTACATTGAAAGAAAATATGTTTTGGTCACCGGTCATAGAGTAGGAAGCGAGCGTGACTTAATCGTAATAGATGAAGTAATTGTAACTCGAAACTGACGGATTATTGTCTATCATGTTACGGGCAAAGCGTCCAACTTAAAATGACTAGTCATACTCAGAACTCGCAACTTTAAACAGACAAAAATATTATATTAATTCTTCGAGGCGAAAGACAAGTGGAGACGGGGGCAAAACGTGAATGAAGACTTCACAAAAAAAAATGGCGTTCCAAACCAAACGCCAGAACCCAGAAAGAGCTTAAGAACAAGTAAAAAAAGATTGCGAAGGTTTCAGATGATTAAGGGGTACGAGGGGAATAAAGCAAGACGAAAAAGAAAGAAAAAAAAAATACAAACACTCAATCGACTCATTCTTTACAACGTCATCATCCCCAACAACTTGTTGCATACCTTCTTATAATTCCACACACCCCCCGCGACCCTCCTAAAATGCAATCCACACATATTTATACGCGGGATTCTGCAGATCTCGATCTGAAACATCACGTTGTATCCCTCCCCCGCTTCCTGCGTCTGCGAAGCACCAAGAAATGCCTGTACGTCCACTTCAATCTGGAGAGTGTACGCGCATGAAGGGTCAATAGTGTACCGAACACCGCGACATGACGATAGGATGCGTTGAAGTTCAACGAGAACAGCGGGTGCTGGTCTAGATGATGTGTTATTGACGTTGAGGAACCAGCCGCTGACGGTGCGGATTTGTGCGTGGGGGTTACATTTGGGCAAGGCGGAGGGTTGGGTGGAGGATTTACTGGAGATGTCGAGGGTCGATGAGGTGGGTGTGTCAGGGAGATCGGGGGAGTCAAGGGTGGCGTTGTGGGAAGTGGGGGAAGTTGGAGCGGAGACGGTGGGTCTGGTGGTGGTGGACGAGCGTTGAGTTTGATATTGAGAGTCACGTTGAGGAGATGATGATGGGTCTGGATATTGGGATTCGCTTGCACGAGGTGAAGATGAGGTGTAATATGGAAGGCTGCTATCCTGCTGAGCGGTTCCACTTCCAAGTGACAGCCTTGCAACCCTCGACGACAATGATGATGCAATGGGCGGTGGTCTTTGTAGCTCACTCTGAACTTTAAGGTGATGATACCTTCTGCCCATCTCCTCATCATCAATATCCACCCCATCTAAGCACGCATCAGCAGAAGCCGTCACACCACCCTGTCGTCTCGCATCAACACTTCCAAGGTCAAGCTCCTCATCCACTTCATCCCGTGTTGATCCTCCATTCCGTCGATCCGTCGCAAGCACCTGCAAAGACCGGAACTGTTGTTTTGAATTCGCAGATAATTGCGCTGGATGTCCACCCCCTACAGCGGATCGGTAATGCGTCGCCACGGCATTAATGGGTGGAGTTACTCTGCCTACAATAGGGTATCCCACATTCGGCGTTCGAGACGGTTGCTGAAACCTCGCATTCGAATGCACATCCTGAGCACTATCCCTCCACCCATCGTTCAACGTATTTGCCGATCCATCCATCCCCGTCGCGTCAGATCCCCATCTCCCCGAATGTTTCAACGATACAGGTCTAGCGACAGACGCAGGTGGCGCAGGCAGGGATTCCTTTGGCGGAGGCGGCCGTTTCATCGCCTCCAGCTTTGCTTTCGCATCCGCCTCCTTTTGCGCATCCTGCTGCATTCTCACTTCCTCACGTTCCAGCATCTCTTTCAACAAAAAATACGTTGATCGAATCGCATCCGGTCTATCCCGGTCTGCGGTGGGTGCGAATGCCTTTTGGATGTCATCTTCTTTGTGACCGAATGCTTTGAGGCGGTTGACAAGGTCGCGACTGAGATTGAGGTTTGTGAGAGTGGTCTCTCGTTGAGGGAGGTAGTTGTAGGGTGGGTGTTTGTGGCCTTCGTTGACCCAGGGGTGGAGGAGGACTTCATGGAGGGTTGCGCGTTTTTTTGGGTCGACGGTGATGAGACGGGAGATGAGGTGACGTGCATCTAAAGTATATCCGTTAGGCACTTGTGGATGGTACGGCGACATGAACTTACTGGGAAGAAGATAATCTGGACAAGTATATGTTCCACTAGCGATTTTCTTGTAAAGCTCTTTCATGTCCTCGTCATCAAACGGGAGATGACCACATAAGAGCGCAAATAGGATGACACCTTTTTGCCACGGATAAGTACCGCGAAAAAAACACGTAATTTAAATGGCCTACCGAGACTCCACATATCGACTTCAGGTCCCTCATATTTTTTACCAAGAATCATCTCAGGTGCAGCGTAAAAAGGTGATCTGAAAAGTGACGTCGATTAAGACCTGAACAAAGTGTGAATCGAAGGTCATCCTTACCCGCAAAATGTGTCCAAGAGGCCGTCCATCGTAAAGTTGTTGCCAAACCCAAAGTCAATGATTTTGATGCTTTTTCGATCATCAAGAAGGAGATTTTCTATGAAAGCGGGGTTAGTAACCAAGAAAACTCCAACAGTAGTAGACGCCTTACCAGGCTTCAAATCACGGTGAATAACTGCGTTCTATATTTACATAGCCCCCAAGAAAAGCGTTAATGTCCATTAAAACGTGTACATCCACTCAACAAAATCCGTACCTTATGGCAATAATCCACCGCACTCAACACCATCCTAAAAAACTCCCTCGCCTCATTTTCCTTTACCCTTTTATGCGCGACAATGTAATCAAAGAGCTCGCCGCCCGCAGCGTACTCCATGACGATATAAATGAAATCGTCCGTCTCAATCACATCATGCACTTTAACGATATGAGGATGATACAACAATTTAAGGAATCGGATCTCGCGTTGAAGTCGCGCGACTTGTTTCGGGGATTGGATTTGCGACTTTTCTATCACTTTGACGGCCACCTTTTGGGAAAGGTGTTTAGAAGATTCAGCGTTGCGATGAAGATGGAATAGAAATAGAATATGCTGGGCAATTACCTTTTCATTGGTGGTGATGTTGAACCCGAGCTTCACCTTTCCATAGGTCCCTTGTCCTATCGTCTTGTCGATACGGTAGTTTCCGACAATGTTATCATCTTTGGTCGCTCCTTTTACCGGTTTCGCCGTCTTTTGCTGCTGGTGAATCGAAGGATTCGGAGATGTCTGAGCTGCAGATACGACCGAGGCCATGGCTGATGTATTAGGGTTATTGCTGCCATGAAGTAAGGTTGTCAGTCAAAGGGTTTGTCAGGTCCCTTTTGAAAACAAACCAGATGATGGAGGATGAAAGGTGTCGACGTCGGTGAAGTGTCTCTGCAAGCGTATCGAAAAAAGGACGATGCCGATGGAATCAAGTTCCACAAGCGCAGAACAATGGGGTATCGATATGTGGCTTTGGAAAAGGTAGGAGTTGAGGGGACAAACACAGGTAGTGCAAGTGACTAGGGGGACTAGAGATATGGAGATACGACAACAGCCCAACTCCTCCATTCACAGTTGGACATCCATTTCCTTTACGCCTGTTTTGTTTGTGAATGAGAAGCTCTTTGATTGAGACGATCAACGTCTCTTTTTGTGATCTCGTAAGCTTTGATTTCCAGGCACCTTGAAAATGTCGGAATTGTCAGCGGCTATTTAGTTTGTGCGCACCTACAAGAGTTGGATGGTTGCGTGACTATAGCCGCGGGAAAACTGTTTTGCGCGAAGTCATCATCATCATCAATGAGGACGGCAGTCATCTTTGGTGGGGAGTCGAGGGACAGGTGCTGCTATCGCTAAGCGTCTTGCTGCAGATGGGTGATTAAACATGAATGCCCGCTTCATAGTCTTATTCAATCAACAGATTCCATGTTGTTGTCACAGCCAAGTCATCCTCAACTCAATCTGACAAGAAGCACCCACCCGGAACCATCGAGTCCGTTCGTGACGAGATTCTCGCGAGCGGAGGTTCGGCATCATGTCGAGTATGCGATGTCAGGGATGCCGAGAGTATTGCAGCGGTTATTTCGGACACCATTGCTGAACGAGGGGGAGTCGACGATATCATCTACAATGCTGGCGCCATTTGGTGGGGACCGGTCAAGGATACTTCTTTGAAGAGATATGATCTCATGGAGCAGGTAGACCATTCGAGTTCTATGTTTTAATTCACGCTGATCAAAAGATCAATCCTCGAGGTCTCTATGCCGCAGTGTCAGCTGTGCTTCCCCACTTCCTGGCTCGGGGCACTGGCCGCATCATTTCCATATCCCCACCTATCTACTCCAGGTTCTTTCGTGGAAAGACGGCGTATGCTATGGGAAAAGTAGGCATGTCAGTTCTTACCATAGGTTTGGCGATGGACTTTGAAGGTACAGGGATTGCCATTTCGGCATTGTGGCCAGCTACAGCTATTCAGTCTGCGGTAAAAAAAAACAGCGCTTGTTTTGAGATTATTGATGACTATGTAGGTGACAGACGCAAAGGCCTTGGGCACAGGTTATTTGAGGAAACCCGAAATCTTTGCGGACGCGACTCTCCATATCCTGAAAGGTAAATCCACCCAACAAGGCACAGTCATAACATTATTAGATGACGCCAAACGCGTAAATGGCCAGACTTTTGTCGATGAGGACGTAAGTCATGTTAGCTTGTCCATATTGCTAACATTACAAAGTACCTCCGTCACTTCCAAGGCGTGAAAGACTTTACTAAATATCGATTGAGTAAGATACCTCATATCAAAAGGTCATCTAACAAAAATCCTTGAAGATCCCGACAAGGAACCTCCACGAATGTTACCAAAAGAATTTCCCAGCCTTCTAGTCGCCGAACAAGAGGATCGTGGAATTTCCCTTTCAAGCGTTCGCTCCAAACTTTAGACACTCTGAAATATTCAGATATATCGTATTGTCGATCACTAATACTTGTAAACGGTAAACAAATCAAGTACAAAGCGGGCGTTCTTATGAAGTCAATATACTCAACGATTAAAAAAAAAATTAAAATCAATGACAGTTTTGGAATGACGGGAATCCACATGCAACAGCGGCCAAAAAGTAAACAACAGAACACCCTGCAGCTCCAACAGTGACGAGAAGCTTTGAATTCTTCCACCAAAGTTCCCTCCGGAGTGCCGTTGAACGCTTTTTGAATGCAAAAGAGGCTTGGTTGAGGTTATCGGTTTTGTCAACGAGAATATCAATGCGTTCGCCACGTTCAAGAACTTTCTCTGTTTATGGAATATTAGTATGACCCCGAAAGCAGGCGGATGAATTTGATATTGTGTAAAACATACCAATGTTGCTAACCATGACGTCTTTCACTTGATCAATCTCTCCCTGAACTTGTCGAAGTCTGTCTGACGAAGGATCCGAAGAATAGTACTCCTAAATAGTGTTTCAATAAAGAGGGTAAACTTTAATAATGTACCATCTGCGAAGAAATTGTTCTTGAAAACTCGTTTAGTCCGTAAGCAATGGCGGTGTGAGCGCGGTCAGAGTAAAGGGATTCAAAGCGTCTAGCAATGTCTTCGAGGAAGGCGAAAGGGATGCGGCGGCCTAATAGAATAATAGTATAAGCATTTAAAGGACTCTTCAATAATTACCAAAGGTGTCATCAGTGAGGCAGAGATAGATGATTCCCTTTTGCTGAACGTAGTGGAACAAATATCTGCATAAAAAAGACATAACATAAATATGGGTCTAATATACTTTAAAAAATACCTATCGTAAACATATGTCATCTTGGAATCTCCTTCGGGTATCTTTTCCAAAATGTGCTAAAGGTAAAGTTTAGAGGGTCTGTCCTGATGGGTCAAGCAAAAAGTCGAGCTGTCTCATATCAAAATGTACCTGTGTGATTGTTGTAAAGTTTCCGGTGGTTGTGGCATGTTCGGCCAAGATGACCGGGCCCCGTGAGACGAGTCCTGAATGAGTGGAGGAGAGAGGGTAAGTCGTCAAACCTTTCGAACCAGATTTTGGGGTGCGTAAGCAACGTTCATGCATCGAGAGAATGACGGCATAGAATATGCAGCGACATGGTTCTCCGTGCTATGTAGACAGCGACGTCCTTATAAAAGTACACAAGGATTCAGCATGCTCACCGTAGATGATGGGCATTTCAAGTGTTGTTGATGGTTGGTTTGCTAATTTTGTGCGACTATATAGGTTCTCCACTATGCAAGCTGACCTGTGATGCTGGAACGCGCCTCAGTGGATGTTTTTAGAATTGGGAGTGTCTCACGGATGGATGGCTGCAGTTGCAAATATCTTTAAAATGATAGACATGCATCGCATCATAACATAATATTTGGGTGGTTTAAGCTCAACGATCAAGTTAAATAACACTTCCATAAACATGAGAAAATAGAACAACAAACAAGTTGGAAACAATACACATTTAAACGTTTAGTCGCTTTTGGTTTATCTCCGATTGCAGAAACACGAGCAAGACGTAATCATGATATAGGCCTACCTACCATGCCTTTATAAAAGAGCTCGATGATAAAAAACTATTACTTTACATCCTATCATTCCATATCCTAAACAAGATTCTCATCTCCAGAGATGCACTAGATTCAAATGCCATAAGAATGAGGGATGTGATTTGTGTGTGTTGAGTGAATGAAGTTGATGAATGACGGCCATCCTTCATCAACATCCTCCATCATCATCCATCATTTACTCACATAAATATATCCCCTCGGATCCATCCATCCACAACCCCATCAAAACGTGAAACAAGATTTTTGGCAAGAGCAAGGGATTGTTGCACAAGTGGGAAAATGATAAAGTAAATAAAAATAATTAAATAAATAATTAAAATAATATAATTAAAAACCTGGGCTCTCCTCCTCCTTCCTCTTCAAACAGGGTTTTCTTCTTTCTTACGATTCCCACTCGTGGGTTTATTACCAGAGAGAGAGAGAGCATCGCTGGAGACCGTCATTCTTCATTATCTCTTGAATCCATCCATCCATCGACACACTTATTCCTACTGAATTCATACATTGCTCAAAGTGGATTCTGGACAACTTGGAGACATTAGAAAAAACGGGTGCATTCATACATTGTCCAAATGTCATCCGATACAGAGTTACCAACATCAATAGATGACACCATCACCATCACTCCAAACGATACCACAACCACAACAATATCCACCACCACTTTCCTCACCTCCACCCTTCTTACCGAAACAACCACAGCGCAGCCTACATTTCCTCCAGACTCCTGCAATGCATTTCAATTTGCATGCGAAAGGGCACTCGTCGGATGCCTTTCCTCCGAAGGCTCGTCCTCATACAAGTTCAACTGCTACGAGGGTGCATTGTCGTTTAATGCGCCGAGGGAATGGTTGCCTGGAGTCTGTGGAATATGTCTATGCAATTCAGAGTCGGTGATCCCGAATAAGACTTGTAGTGGGGCTACTCTAGTGCCAACGGGAATTGTTAAAGTTCAGACTGTGCCGAGCTCCTTTGGTGGTATTTCTCCAAACACCAACATATGTGAGTACTTTTTTGTCATTCGTCTTTGTTGACTTTTTATTTTTTTTCTTCTCATATTTTGTGTGTTGTATCTCACCTATTACTCCAGCGCCAGTGACGGATGGCCCTAAATTTGAAGTCACACCTCCATCCATTGATAAAAATCCGGAAACAAAGACTGGTGGGATAAACGGGGGTCTCAGCACCGGAGGGGTGACCGGAATTGTTGGAGGTCTCGCTGCTGTTGTCGTCATTTCAGTTCTAGCAACCATGTTCCTGGTGAACAAGGTTCGAAAGAGAGGCGCTTTTGCAAAGACAAATGAGGCAGAATCCAAAGAATCCTCACCGAGAATGATGCCATGGGACGATTCTACCTCGGATGCACCGGCGGCTGGAGCTGTGGTATTACCGTCATCTGGAAAGAGTGCACGAAAACCTTCGGCCACTGCCAGTGAGCTTGAATTACCCGAATTGGTAACCTTGACGCTGGAAGAGGGAGACTGGGGAAGGAGGAACAACGATGACGATGTTGGCTTTTCCGCTGGTTCGGATATGCCTGCCGCCGATGCTTTGTTGAAGAAAAACTCCAACGCTCCCCATCGTTGTGACGGACGAGAACGGGCTGGATATCTTCTCGAACGCTTCAATGAAATCTTTATCAGGACCTCTCATGGACGTTATTCCTGGAACCATCGCTGCTCCTGCTGTCGACGGTGAGGGGGACGCACCGAGTGCCGCATGGACTCCTGAAATGATTTGGGAATGGGAGCAGTATCAGTGGGCTTATCAATGGCATGAGTGGCAAATGAAGCAAAGAGAATGGCAGTCGCAGGTTCGACAAAAGTATCTCGAAAAAGAAGCAAAGAGGCTTGGAAATGAACAAACCAAGGAACCGCCCGTTATGAAAGTGAAACCACCCAAAGTTTACAAACCATCTCCTTTATCAAGACCTATCAGCATGTCGACCATTGCATCCACGAGATCGTCCATGTTTTCTGAAAGGGAATCTGTACTTTTGGATGGACAGGTCTTCACTTTGGAAAGGAGTGTAGGGATTGACGTACATGATGATGAGAAATTGGACACATTATCGTTTATGTCCCGTGCACGTTCGGTGTCGTCAAAAATGTCGCGCACGGTATCGCATTCAAGGTCAATCTCCGATTCCAGCATCCAATCTCCCTCCCTTTCCGATAATTCTCTCACCGTCATCCTCGTCACATCCCCGGAATGGGCCGCGCCACCCGATGTTGTTCCCTGCGACACCCAGACTGACCGCCATTTCTCCACCTTGCCTTCCCCCACCCGCCAACGATCTGTTTCATCCAAAGCCGACGTTTCCTCTTTCAACACATCATCATCATCATCACGCCTCAGCATCTCCTCCATCTCCAGTTCTGCAACCGGGACCACCTTTCGCGCTTCCTCCTTTTCTCTCGCCAACCCTTCCATCGACTCTGATATCAGCGTCCTCACCATCTCCTCTATCGCTCCCGACGGTACCCACCATTCCACCCAAACCGCAACCCTGTGCTCTCCGTCCGTACCTCTTTCTTCCAGTCCTGAACCTGAAACCTACCCCACATTGCCCCCTGCGTCTGTGGAAATCACCACTCCTTCTGTCGTTGAACAATCTTATCCCGTCACGGTGGCACATACACCTGCTGATAAGGATGAACTTGAGTTGAGGGTGGGTGAATTGGTAGTGTTGTGGAAGATACATGATGATGGGTTTTGTTATGGGTATTCGGTGAATTCACGGCTGTCGGGGTTATTCCCGATTGAGTGTGTTGGACCACCGCAAGTTTAAAACCGGGTCCTGTTTTTTTTGTTTTTTTGTTTTTCGTGTTTTTTTGGTAGAGCATTCCCCAAGTTTTGTTTTTATAGATAGAATGTTTTCTCTTTGGTTCGAGACCCCTTTTCTATTTTGAAGGAGTGTCTTTAGCTACCGTTCACTTTTTCTGTCTATCTTGGTTTCGGTTGAGCTTTTCTCGGTTCACGCTGTTTTTAAACATTTTATGTCTATCGCCATTTTTATATTGTTGAATACATATAAATCCCTTTTTTTTTTATCGAAATCTTGGTTATTGTGATAATGATGCTGAGAGGGTAGAGACAAGACAGTTTCTAACAAGTATCTCTTACACCAATTTAAAAATCGGAAGGAATTTTCAGTGTGGAATGGCCTGGGCATTTATATAACACCTTTGTTTTTAGTCACCGTGATGAGCGTTCAAGTTCAAAGCTTACTGTGCCGAAAGTTGCCATTTCCATGATAAAAAGAGGTCCATGCGCATCGGCTCTTTATCGTCAGATATCATGCATCTATCAAACCTTCCTCAAGACGTTCTGTCCTTCTACCTCGTGCCAGTGTTGAATGACAAGGACTGCCTCTTGCTGGCTGGAGTCAACAAGCAGCTCCGCCTCGCATGCCTTCCTTTTATCATCAGAGTTATACGATCCAACACAGAAGAAGGGGATCCATTTACAATAACCCGAACGCAAGAAATACCTCGAGCCCTCCATATTTTCAAGAGTTCACCCAATGTTGCATTTCATGTGCGAGAGGTCGAGTTGACGCAACAGAGCCATCTTACGGTTTCTGAAGCTAGAGAGCTTTTAAGCCTTATTGGGGAGAGGCTGGAACGGCTTACCCTCTGTGATTTGAACTTTGGGGGGAAGTCGGGAGGAATTGGAGGGTTCTTTGTAGAGGCTTTGAAGCTTTGCCCTAATCTCAAGGGTGTCAAGATGGTTGTTGGGGAAGTCAGCAGCGATTGGTGGAGATCTGGGGGAAAGGAAGAGCTGACTATGGCTATAGCAGCGTTACCCAACCTCGTGAGTTTATCGGCGAGTTGTGGGATGTACGATTGGGAGAGAGGTTATGGTGGTGAAGACAATGGCCCGGATTTCACGTCAACGATGCTGACATCCTTGAAAGCGGGCCAATTGACTGAGTGTCTTACTGTCATTTCATGCTATGGTGAGCCAGAGCAAGTGGTTCGTCAAGCTGTGAAGCAGAACGCTGTCAAGGAGCTTGACCTTTTGCTTTACGTGGAAGCGAGGAGAGAAGATTTGATCAGTGCAACAACCCACCGTTTCTTCTCTGACTTTCATCGTTTAGAGACGTTGAATGTGACGTTGGCAGGGTTCACATTCATGTCGTCGGCGTTCGCCCACCTCTACAATCTCCGTCATCTCGTCATCGGAAGCCTGTACTGGCAGGATCACGACGTCTTTATCAACTTGCACAACGTCGTGACATCTGGGGCCTTTTGTCGTCTTGAATCTCTTTGCGTGTTTTCAGAGGACTGTCACGCCGGAGATGCAGAGTGTGATTTCTTTCGTTTATTAGGGAACGGGAACGCGTTGAAACGTTTTGAGCTGATCTGCTCTGACCATAGCTCCTCTGATGCATTGAATGACATTCTTGATGGTATGACCCCGAATCCGAATCTTGAAAACGTACATATTGTCTTTTACATGACCGATACCACGCTCCTTCACTTTTCGAGGTTCATAGCAGGATGCGAAAATCTTCAAGACCTCGACCTTATCATCCGAAACCGCCACTACGGGTTCCTCATGAATGAAGCTGACAGCCATCAGTTTCTTTCAGACATCATGTCAGCCCCAAATCTGGCGGTTCTCACTTTCAATCTTCCGATGACGTTGGATCGACTTAAAGTGATGGACCGATACCTTTCCGATCTCCCGCTTGAGGAACGACGCCTGAAAAATCTAAAGATGAAATCGGATAAAGATATGACCGTTTTCAACCAACTCCACGTGTTTCTCGAAAACCAGTCAACCGTTACATCCCTTGAAATCAACATGGAAGACTGCGGCGATCACTTCAGTGAAAACCTCATCCCGTTTTTCGAGACTCTCATCGTCCATCAACCCTCCGACCTTAAATCATTGACGTTTTGCGATTTCCAGGAATCGATGAGGGATGATAATGAAAAGGTGTTTGAGGATATGAGACGATGTTATGGTGTTGTGGAATTGTTTGCATCAACTTGCGAGAGGTTAGAGGTTCTACATTTTTATGGGATGGTACCCTCAGAGGTGGAAATGGAGCTCATGAAAAGGGTTTTGGAGGCGAGGGTGGAGGCGGGGTTGGGGGCGCTTGATTTTTGTATAAGATATGAACAATAGTGATGTTCTTGTTTTTCTTAGGTTTACTTTATGAACCTAGATGCTTAAGCGTGTTTTATTTATATAAATCAAATAATATTAAACATTTTGCAATAACGCGAAAATAGTCTTTTATTATTGAGAAAAGACCTATGAGTTCAAGAATATGTTAAAGGGCTGTTGCTTGTATTCTTCCACTGGAATAAAGCCTCGCTCATTGCATTGTCACTGTAAGGAGGAGAGATTATCAAATTTAACATCATGAATCTATCAAAGCTTCCTCGAGACCTTCTGTCCTTCTTTAAATCATGCTGATACTGATGGATAAGGACTGCCTTCTGATCGCTGGGGTCAATAAGAAGCTTATGCTACAATTTGCCATCAAGACTCTACTGCACACTTCTTTTCTTTTTGTTGTTTTTTTATTTCTTTTGAATAACCGAACATTAATACTTTCGAGCACCGATTAAAACAACTATAAGCTTTGTCGTCTGTCCTTTATTATCAAAGACCAGATTTGAGCAAGTTTTGTTCACGTAATACTCCATTCACCTTTAACTTTATTAACTAAAATAGAATTTAGGCATATATAATTACCCAAAGTTAAATACGAGAGGGTTTATTCCACGGATATCTGCAGTCTATTTCATACAGTGTAAAAGTTAGGCGCTTTTGCCTTCTTGCTGCTTTGCAGCCCACTCAAGCCAGCTGCCGCTGTAATTCCTGACGCTGGTGATCAAAATATAACGTTAGAACATGGTAGCAAAATACAACTTTAGTCTAACAAATATGGGAAGCTTGATTTCAGACTTACTTGACAAAGCCAGCCTTTCTTGCAACGTCAACTGCACGCGCTGATCGTCGTCCAGAACGGCAGTAGAAGATAATGTGTTCGTCTGACTTAGGTTTGGCAAATCCATACTTGGAGAAGAAAGCGCTGTCTTCCAACTTAAGAGACTCCTCCAACAGATCAACTTGAGCGCCAATTACGATATGATTAAGACAGAAAATTATGTAAGAGAGGATTGAAAATGTGAAGGTAGAAAACAAACAAACTAAAAAGGCGGGCACGTCCAAGAAAATAGCTGAATTATAATGATGAATTACCGACCTGGAAGACACATGGCGGTCGGAATTCGGCCATCGAGAACCTCATGCACCTCGCGAACGTCGATGAGTCTGTAGGCCTTACCCTGTGACGCAAGATTAGACCATGCATGCCGAAATCATTGAAAGGCAAAAGACTATCAGGTACTCACAGAGGCGTCATTCTTCTCTACACGCTCCTTAATCTCTTCATACTCTACAATCTCACCAAGCTCCTTGACCTCCAACATCTTTGTTGTCGACATCATTCTCCATCCTAACCCGGCCGCAAGAAAGGTGATGCCAGCAGCACCGACTTTGCAACAGGAAATGTCTTCAAATTCGACGGGCTTGATGCATACAGTCTTGCTGCAGAAGAGGATGCTGAGGTGCTAAAGCGGAGAGACGAAGACCGGAGGAGAGTTGTAAACTGTCGCATTCTTGTCTGGTCGGTTTTCCGGTTGAATAACGAAATCTGGTATCACACTGATCACACTTGGTTCTCTCTACAGCTTTGTGCGCATTACTCCAAACATATAACGCATTACCCTCAGCACATCACCATATCGCTATAATTGAGTCAGAATGGAAGCTTTGATCAACGGTGGACCGGAATGTGCGCCTGATGGGGGGCGAAACCAGCTGAACCAGTTTGTCAAGCATCTCGAGGGGAGGGACGATGGAGTCTTTCAGGATCAGTTTCATAGGGATGCCTTGATGCAGCATGCTGGACCAAGTTCGGTGGGGATCTTCAATATCACTCGTTTAAAACTGGTCTCCTTTGAAGGGAGATGCTTAGGTGCATGCGGACTAACATGAATGTTTCAGAGACCAACAAGACTGGCAGAATTCAATGAGAATCAGGTATTTTCCGGCTTTCTCATACTTGCTAAGCGTCGTTCCTGCTGGCCAAGATTGACAGCTAACATCCAACTCTTTTAGTTTGTGGAGGAATTTAACAACTTTAACGTTGGCGGACCTGGCCCCATGCAAGAATCTTTCCGATTCCGAGAAATGAAGTCAGAGCTGGAGCATATGATGGACCGTCAGGCGCCACCAATGGCTATGGGTGCTGGTGGTAAGCTATAACGTGGAAATGGTCACTTATGATGTTTTAGATTGGGCGAACGAATTTGGACAGTTCCAGCAACAGCCTCAAATGCTCCGTGGAGGGAACGATGCAGAGTTTGAAGCAGCATTCCGTGCCGCTTCCTCAAAGGGTAAACATTTTGAGTTTATCAAGCGCTTGCCATGTTTTGATTCTGATTCTGATTTGGGATTTTAGATTGGGGACATGAGTTCGTAATGCAACAACAAGGTCCTCACGTTCAAGCTTTGGACGCTGAATTCGACCGATTGGAGCAAGCTTTCTCCATCGCCAAAATCGCCGACCCTCTTGAAGCTGCATGGACCGAGCAATTTTCCCGCGTCTCTGAATCCCTTGACGTCAAAGGCAAGGGTAAAGTCGTCGATGACTCTGAGTTTGCCCAATGGGATTCCGAATTCTCAAAGATCAAGGATACTCTTGAAGCAAATGGAGAGATCAGCCCGGAGATGCTTGATAAATTCAATTCGGTCTGGAAGAACCTTGCTGAAAAGGATGGGGATTACATCGATCCGGCATCTCACTCGTGGGCGTCTGAATATGAAGATTTCAATACGACTGGATCAGTTATTGATCCTGATCCTGTCACTGCACCGCTTGCGCCATATGAGTTTGAGGAAAATAACCCTTTCCTTGCGCATGGTGATCCTATGGCTGAGGGGTTGAGGATTGTGAAGGAAGGAGGGAATTTGAGCACTGCGGCATTAGCTTTCCGAGGCTGCGGCTCAGAGGGATCCTCAGAATAGTGATGCATGGATGCATCTAGGGAGAGTGCAGGCTGAGAACGAGAAAGAAGGACCAGCCATTGCAGCATTGCAAAGAAGTGTTCAGGAAAACCCCACAAATCTTCCCGCTTTGCTGGTGAGTATTTCTTGATATTATATTCTTCGCTTATGCTTTACTTTAAAGGCCCTTGCTATCTCCTACACCAACGAATCCCAAGAACTCCAATCTTACGCCACACTCGAACGCTGGATCAATGCAAAGTACCCCTCCGTCCTCAACTCACACCCTCCTCCCGTCTCTGGCACTATCTCTACTCCTGCTGAGCTCCATAGCCGCACCACAGATAGATTCCTTGAAGCCGTGCGGCTCGGTCCTGGAGCTGCTGCTGTGCAATCACCTGCGGGGATGAGAGAGATTGACCCTGAAGTACAGGAAGGTCTTGGTGTGCTGTTTTACATGAGAGGAGAATTTGAAAAGGCCATTGATTGCTTTAGTTCGGCGCTTGGAGCAGCGCCGGACAATTATTTGTTGTGGAATCGGTTGGGAGCGACCTTGGCGAATTCTGGAAAGAGTGAGTGCATTGTCTTAATATTTGTTGTAAATGCTGACATTTACATTTCAGGTGAGGATGCGATAGATGCTTATTATAAGGCCGTCGAGCTTAAACCCTCATTTGTGCGGTGTCGCTACAACCTTGGTGTCAGCTGTATCAATATGGGTTGCTACAGAGAGGCCGCAGAGCACTTTTTGGGTGCACTGAGCCTTCATGACCTGGCGACGGGTCAAACATTACGCAAAAGAATGTCAGCGATAACCTTTGGGAAACGTTGCGGAGGACATTCTTGCAGGTAAGAGAAGCTCTGTTTGAATTTTGATGTACTTAAATATTTATTAACTATAATTACGTGAAGTTAAACCGCGCAGACCTTGCTGATCTCACTCTGGGAGAACGTAATTTGGAAAAGTTCCGGAAGGACTTTGAATTCTAAAGGGTGTTGTTGTCAATAAAGTGAAATGTATAGCGTGCATAGCGGCCTGTTAGTCCAGTAGTGGTGCCTCTACTACTTTAGTAGTTTGGGTCCATCAAATTTGGAATCAGCGACCAAACCATCATGTTGAGTGGATTCTTCATCTTTAACGTCAAGGGCGAAGTCCTAATATCGCGGCTCTACAGACCAGACATCAAGTAAGAGCAATTCATACATGATTGATATCAATGATACGGATCTGTAGTGTCCTAATCATTCTTGGTCCGATGATTCCACATTTGAACCCAGACGTTCAGTCGCCGACGTCTTCCGCATCCAAGTCATATCATCCACCGACGTCCGATCCCCCATCACAACCGTAGCTTCCACCGCCTTCTTCCACGTCAAACATGAGAACATCTACCTCGTCGCCGTCACCAAGCAAAACGCAAATGGCGCACTCATCTTTGAGTTCCTCTATAAAGCGTGGATCTGATGAGAAGTTATTTTGGCAAGTTTGATGAAGACGCTGTCAAGAACAACTTTACGTTGATCTATGAGCTATGGACGGTAATGGTGGGAGAATGTGATTTTTGTTGACGGTTGTAGAGATTTGTGATTTCGGGTATCCGCAGAATACGGAGGCGGAGACGCTAAAGTTGTTTATTACAACGGAGGGTGTGAAGTCAGAGAAGGCTGTGGTATGGGCTCAATTCTGTTTGGAATGGGGTTGATTACTTCCAGTATACTAAAATGGACCAATATAGATGGAGGGAGGTAATCGTATTGCGATTCAAGCAACAGGTGCCGTAGCATGGCGGAGACCTGATATCAAGTACCGCAAAAACGAAGCTTTTGTCGATGTTATTGAATCCGTTAATCTTCTAATGAGCACTAAAGGTATTATATCATAATCATCACGATTCCTCTAATTTAGTACAGGCACTGTTCTCCGCTCTGACGTCTCTGGATCTATCATTATGCGTGCATATCTTTCCGGCATGCCTGAATGCAAGTTTGGATTGAACGACGTGTCGTTTTAGATAATGAGGGTGGTGGCAAATCTGGACTTCCCCGAGGAGCAGGAGAAAAATCGGATTCGACGGTAGAATTGGATGATGCACAATTCCATCAATGTGTAAAGCTGGCGAATTTCGAGCAGAGCAGGACTATAAATTTTATTCCGCCTGATGGGGAGTTTGAGCTCATGAAGTAGGCTGCTTATTCAAAGCTTGTTCTTACAGTAATTTAGATATCGAACAACAACGAACGTCAATCTTCCGTTCCGTGTTCATGCTGTTGTTGACGAGGTCTCAAAATCCATGATTGGATATAAAGTCTCTGTGAGAGCTCTCTTGACACAAAGATCTATGCACAAACGTTATCGTCCGTATCCCCACTCCTCCCAATACTTCTGCGACCCGTATTGTTGTTTCAGGCGGTAAAGCAAAGTATGTGGGTTCTGAGTTTGCGCTGGTGTGGAAGTAAGTCATCGCATGTTTCATCGTGTAGCACTTCAGATTTTGATTCTGAATGCTCATGTTCCGAACACAGAATCCCGCGTCTTCAAGGCAACAGGAGTTTGTTATCAGTGCGGAAGCTGATCTTTCTGATTCCACATCAAAAAAGGCATGGTCAAGACCACCTATATCAATGGACTTTCAAGTGCTCATGTTCACGTCGTCCGGACTGATGGTGCGATTCCTTAAGTAAGACTATTTTGAGATATCCCCGTTTCATGTAATAACCACCATTGGCAGGATTTTTGAGAAAAGCAATTATCAGAGCGTAAAATGGGTCAGGTATATGACCAAGGCCGGAAGCTACGAGATAAGGTGCGTAAACCTTTTCGCGCATTCCGTTTCTTTTTAGTGCAGTTGGAAGGGTCTAACTTTGAATATTTTAGATTCTAGAATTACTTTGTCACTGCATCCCCTTTGCATGTTACCAAAACCTATACCAATATGTAGATGAGAAGGGTATATTATGCAATGTTGTTTTATTGAGAAGTTGTGGGTTGACTGAATAAATACAAATACAATATAAATCATGCCAGCATGTTAAGTGAATAAAAAGGTGAAAATAAAGGTGTTGTCTTCATAATACGGTTCATAGGATGGGTAGAGGTTGGGTTTGACATGATGATGATTCGGTCAACCTTTCGTAAAGGAACTACGAGTGGAAACGCCGTCTTCAGATTCCTCTATAAAGTTTTAGGTTGCGTGAGTGTCTGTTTGCTTTAAGAGATAAAAAGACGAAAAAGAGAAAATCCCCCCTGGGACTTCAGACGGGAGTGTTTCTCAAACGTACCATGAACCATCATCATCTCAGTATCAGGAACGCTAATCTTTACTGATTTCATTCTTTTCCTTGGGGCTTTTATTAACGCGCTCACCGAATCCGTTTCCTCCGAAAACGTTTTCATAGAGGCCATCTGGCTACGGACGCTAGGAAACAATCTCTCGCCTTCCTCAAGGAGCGTCTGCGTGATAACAAAGTAGCCGCAAGAGCTTGCTGCCTTCAATCGGAGTGATCGGCGAGGGCATCGATCGGTGAAGCTTTCAGTGTCATCTAAAACTCAGTAAGGACCAAATAACGAACAAAACGAACCACAAGAACTCACCTAGTAAAGCAGGTCCGTAGACTCTTGACATTAAGTACCCGCTGTCTTCAGCAATCAAGTCAATGACACCGGTCGAGAGGTAGTAAATCCACCCGGGCTCGTTTAACGATTCCAAATCCTCGCCTGCCCGGGCGTGAAGCTGCGGACACCTTCTCAGCAGCCAAGCTTCAAACTTCCCAAGAACATCAAAATCATTTTCATGTTCTTCCTTTAAAGCATTTGCGGAAGTGAGAAGGGGTTCATTCGATGTTGTTGCATTGCTGGAATACGATCTTGATGTCACATGGCCTAGCGACGTGCCCGACGATATTCGGTTTCCAATGGATGACGCGGAATTGGCGGTAGGAGCATTACTGTCAGCGGGATTGAGCGAATCGATAGGATACCCGGATGAAGAAAAGTGGCTGGTGCTAATTTGATCGGCGGAAGATACTGGAGGCTTGGGATATCGGGATATAGTGGGTATTTGTGTATTAGATGAAACGCTCGACCGTCGGATGTTTTTTAGGATGCCTTTTGGAGGGTTGGAGGTGGAATAGTTGGACTTGATAGAGTCGATACTTAGACGGCGACGTGGTTGAGATTTAGGAAGGTCTTTTGAGCGGGCAGGAAGGGTTTCAAAATCCATTGTGCGGTTCTGATCAGTCTCTGCAGCTGAACCTCGTCGTGAGAAGGAAGGAGGAAAGGGCATCAAAGCAGCTTCTGTTGGCAGCGACATTCTTCTCCTTCCCCATTGCTCTGGGTTCCCAGCACCCAGCATCGACGTGATTTCTTCCTGTTGCGTGCGGGGTCCCAGCTGCTCTACACCTGTCATATTCATAGCCTCAAGTGGAGCTTCAGAACTTCCATGTGTGGGTGCGATGCCAAATGCAGCCAATGTGACGACTTCATCCGAATCAGCAGCGATATCACCTTCTCCGCTACTCCTTGTTGTATTGGAAGCCCTGGGTGATGCGGATCCGGCGAGTGAAGAACGTCGTAGTGAAGAGCTACGTTTGACTCCCGCAGCTTCAGACTGGATGTGAGTGGTTTTGGATGCGCTCGATGCCGGGTCATGGCGAGAAGGTTGGTGGGCTGAACGGTCAGACACAGAAGAACCCTGGAAAATCAATGAGGAGCCAGTCCCCTTTGACTCAGCAGTATCTTCCTCCAGCGGTATCTTCTCGCTGCCGATACCAGTGGTCTGAGATCCTGACAGGTGAGAACGCGATGGCTCCGCCGTTGTGTTAACATCAGTGGCACTATCGGTCGTCATCATCGTCGGGTTGACCCTTCCTGATTGCTTGATTGTTCCTGTCCCAGGTTTCTTCAGAGACTTTCGACTACATCCAAAGATGCTTTTTTCTCCAAACAACGACCTTGATGCAACGGGTGTGCCGTTACATGAGGAAAGCTTAGATGACTTTGCACCCATCGACGCAGCGGCTCAAAGTTGAGGTAGCTACAGTTTTGCAGAGTCAAGAGTATTGAAATAGCATCCTTGGAAACGGTTTCTTTATCCTTTTAAAAGTGGCGCCGGATGAAGGTCTTGAAATAAACGTTGATTTCAAAGCTATCGTCTTGATGATGGCGAACGGATATTGCAAAACTACAGCTTGCAGTCAAGTGCTTACCGCGATAGCTCTTCCACTCCGTTGAATGAAAAAGGCGCAACTTTATAATGAATAGCCGATCTCCGCAAAGAGACTCTGGCGCAGCTCTATCCTGCCAGGTGGTTCAAGAATAGTTTTGCATCCTATCCGCCGTCTTCTCACACGCGTGAATTGAGAGACCATTGTTTGTCCAAATAAGGCCGTATTCGGTCTTGTAGTCTCGTAAAAAACCCTGGGCGGATAATTGTAAGCCCTCCAATCCCCTCTTCTCTATTGGAACGGTGCCAATCCTCCAGCTATTCTCGGATTGCCGTCGTCACCACCCCTGATAAGAACCCTCAATGTTATAACGTTGGTGGAGAAAGACTGGATGCGCCGATCATATTTTTGTCTGCAGATCTGGCTCTTTGTCGCTTGAAGAATGTAGAATACATTTACATTACAAATATATAACGCGGTTGCATATTTCGAAAGAGTGTTTATACGAGAATCCGTTCCGATGAGACCTCCTCCTCCTCCTCTCGAACTCATGGAGCAGCCCATCCGTGTACGTATCTTTGTAACCGACGTGAACTCCCTCGCCGTGCTCATTGCCTTTGACCAACCCCCTGAAACCGCCCAAATTAAAGTGTGATGAGTGATGTCACAGAAGCTTCCTCTTGTTAGTTTGTGTACCCGACTGTCCCACATTCTCGGTCAAACGACTGAACGGCCACCCACTTGCATTCATCGTGATGGCCATCGAACGACACAACAGTATCAGCAGCCGACATCCACATCGCCAGCATCGGCATCGAAGACCATCATCATCTCATCTCGACAACCTCACCACAAGCGCATTCGCCTCAACCGAAATCATGCCTTATTCATCAAATCGTCGTCGATTGTCTTTGCTGGACCACATTATACAACTTTCAAACGCCCGCTTCAACCCTGTCCAAACCTCAAATCCCGCACATCCCGTCTCTCCAATGTCTCCGGCCCCATTATCATCATCCACTGTTTCAGCTGATGAAAACTGCGTTGAATACTCTCCAACATGGGTGAGCAGCATCATCCACTTAATTACTTTGCATCAAGAGGTTCACCAAACCCATTCGTTTACGAAACGGCTGGGGAGGGTGTTCAGCTTACAGATGAGGATGCTGATACGGACGAAAACATGAATGCTTTACCTCTTCGCAATCGCACACTACGGATGCCTAGCGTAGACTTTGGCGAAGTCGATGCGGATTTGACACTTCCGGATGATGAACCAGTCTTTTACAATACGTGGCGGAGCATGGGAAGGGAGCCAGAAAGTGCCCCTATCACTTCATACTCTCCAGCCGGAACATCTCTAGTGCAACCCCCCTCGGGCCGAAGCGACATATTTGCTGTTCAATCGCCTCCACCACCTCCGCCACTCTTTTTCTACACATCGAATGACTGTCCTCCCAACCTTCTCCGCCCGTCCTGGGGTAGCGCCATCGCCCCAACGTCCTTTGTCAAGGAAATGTCTCCCACATACTCTATGGCCGTCGCATTCCGTCGTTGCTTTGAGTCCAGGCTTCGAGACCTCAGAGACGAAGCCTTGGATCCGAACGGGGAGATGGATTCGAGTTGGCGCAGTAGTGTGGGGCGAGGAAAATGTGGGTTGGGGAGGACAGGGATGGGGTTGAAGCGACAGTTGCTGTGGATGATGTGACAGGATTAGATGATGGAAGAGATGAATTGTTTTTGAGGAGTCCGAGACAGGTGGCGTTTCTGAAGGAAGAGATTGATTCCATGGAAAAGATTATTTCTAGGCTTGAAGCGGTGGTGCCTCCTGGGCGATAAAGATTTTGGGCTTATCATAGGAGACATGGTTTTCCTTTTATCTCAATAAAAATGCGTATTCACTTTTAATTGCCTTTTTATACTATATCAACAAATCAACGGATGTCAACAAAGCTGATACATAGAAGTGGAGCTCACAGCCCTCCATTAATTTTACTTCCTTGGCTATCAGCTCTTGTCTGCTGCGACAGGCGACAACAGAGACACGTGGGCCAAACCAGGAGCATAATTGATTATCGAAATGTATTTTTGAAAAATAACATAAAATCAAAATGCTTCTTTATTATTGTGCTAGATTTATCTAAAACATATTTAATCAACATATGTAAATACCAGGGTCATATTGGAATTTTGACAGATTCTAAGGAATTAAACTTAAATCACATTTTTTTTTATTGAATTCAATGGCGATAACAGGTATGTGCGAAGTAATTCGTGTGATAAAATAATAGAGAAATACGTATTTAAAGATTCCAAATACTCTCACAAGCTTTCGTGATTATTCTTGCTCAGCACCATTATTCGCTACCGTGCCTGCAGGTGACAATAGAGATGGCGGTGAACTTTTGCCGCACATGAAGCAGATCTAATTAGAGAGAGAAACTCTTGTCTATCGGCATTGTCCATGAGAATATCATCATCTCGACCTCGGAGAGTAAGGGTAAGAGTTTTGAGATTCTCACATCCAGCCACAAATCTTGCGAAACGAAGTAATGTTGAATCCGCCATGCTAAAGGAGACTCGTACACATTCAAGACTCGGATTCGGCATAACATCCTCGAGAATACCGTCAAGCATTGGCGTGCCATTTTCGTCGAAATCATGGTCAGAACAAAAGAGTTCAAACCTCTTAAATCCTTTGTTTCCGAGGAGTCGGAAAAAATCACATTCCATTTCTCCCCCATAACAGTCTCCTGACATGACCAAAAGTGATTCTAAGCAACTCAGAGACCCAGATATAAGAACTCGCGGAGGTTGGTCCAGATATTAACGTCATAGCATTCCATTGACCCGATAACGAGGTGGCGAAGACTACGGAGGTGCGGAAAAGCCGGGTAGATGTAGGTGAATCCCATCAACGTTACATTGAGATTCTCCAAACGGTCAAAGTCGGAGAAACATCTCAGTGTCCTAGCTTTGGCCAGATCTTCGTCTTTTGGCGGGTAATATAACAAAAGCTCAAGATTCTTGATAGCCTTTTGCTTTGCCGCCTGAAGTACAACACGTTCTATTTTTTCGGACTGGGACTTCACGGTGAGCTTTTCTGTCAATAGGTTTGGTGCAAGAGTCTCCAGCATCATTAACGTGAAATCCAGGCCGTTATTTCCTTCAGGAGAGTCTCGACGACTGTCCCAATCGTCATAACCACAACTCGCTGAAAGACTCACGAGTTTAGTTAAGCCCCCAATGGCTGATATTAACTCTTCTTTACCGCCAGATCTCCACCATTGCTCGCTAGTTTCTTCGATGACAATGTCGAGCCTTTTGAGATTTGGACAGAGATGGATGGCTTCAACAAAAAAGCCGTTTACACCCCCGTCATCATCCCTGCTGTGCGCGATTTCATGCAAAACAAGCCTTCCAGCCTTGAGCCAATAAGACTGAGGAGCTCATGAGCCTTGATGACCGTACAGCTGGTTTGGAATGTCAAGGAAACTTCTTTAACGTAGAATATCACATCAGGTGAGTTCTTGAAAGCCTGAATAGCCCGAGAAATCTCTTCCGTAGGGGGGGGTTTGTTCCTGAAAGAAACGTATCTTGTCGTATGCGAATGGATCGTAGAATATGCGTAGGGTAGGAATGCTAGGCGGAGTTGTTTGCTGACTCCAGCGATCTTGAGGAGGTCTTTGGCGTCGAGGAAAGGGAGGAGGGAGCCACTTAGAAGCCCTTGAGGAAGACTTGACAGATGCATGATAGCGGTAAGATACAAAAGGCGATAGTTTCGTCGGCACAGCCTTCATAAAACCCTCTGTTGAACCTTGTCGGGATGCAACAAAAAATAACTTGCGACCTTTTTTTTATTTTAAACTTGGCAAAATGTCCTGCAAATGGCCATACCACTCAGAAAACTTCACATCTTTATACCAAGGCAATGTCTCCCCATAAGCCTTTATAGCTTTAAACAGTTCACTACGCCGCTCCTCAGCACGTACTTCTGTGCACGACATTTTCTTACACAGCTCCGCCATGAATGCTGGCGTCGACCTTTTGCCCAAAACAGCCTCATACCCCAGGCAAACAACAGCGCAGAGAATTGGTCCAGCTTTCGACCTTCATGCCATCCTTTCTCTGTAAAAAAACGTAATAATATCCTGGAATTCCCTAAAATGATCTTGTTTCTTTCTCTGTCATCCGTGATGTCTTTGCAAAGGGGTTCGAGGAAGGATTCTAACGAACATTGAGATTCTGAAGGTAGACCGAGTTCTTTTTGAAGTCTTTTGTAGGATTTTCCGATTTCTCTTGGGTGGCATCCGGTATAGTTCTGATAGTAAAAAAAGAAGGACGTGTGAGGAGGAAAATAAACAAATCAAATTCTTATGAAGAACACCATCTTGAAGAATAAACTTACGGCAAGGGCATGAAGCGTTAAAGGCAGCGAAAGTTGTCGAGCAGAACAGTAAATGCATGCCGCAATCACCACCTTAATGCTAGTTCCAATCTTCTTCGTTAAACCTTGACTCCGAAGTTGCAAATAAATCTCGCAAGCTTTGATGGCTGTCCCGGGGATATTCAAAATAGTCTCTGCACTTCTTGCAATTCGTTTACATTCATACTTTGTTTATAATATCAGTTTCCGAGGCCCTCAAATATTGATCAAACCAGTTTAATTTGCTCATAGTCACTTGGGGTTGATCTTCAAAACCTCCTACAGCACCTGTCCTTTTATCTACTCTGATGCCTTCATCAACACTGTACTGAAGGTTGCTTTCATCAAAGACGGTGCCGCAGTTGCGGCATATCTTGGCACCGTCATGTTCTATGTCCGGCTCGTCACAGCATTGCATCAAGCTTGTCAATTTTGTTCTTGAATGACGAAGTGGCCGTCATCCGTCATTTGAGCTTTACTCATTGAACCACTTTCTGACGTACAAAAAGCTTACATTGTTTTGATACATTGCCTAAAAATACCATTGATATCGCGAATGTTTCGTTTGAACGGCTTTACAGCCATTTTCTTCATATTTCTTTGAAATGGCAACAGAATATAAATAAAGTAGTTCGATTCAGATAGCACTATGCGCTCAAAATTGACCTTTTCAGGATTTCTTGAGTATGTATCTACACGATATCAACGAGGGCAGAACGTTTCCAATGTATGAATCTAATCAAGATCAAATTTGTCAGGATGCAAGGACTGTGTAGGCTCTTTTGCCGCCATCTCTCGACAAATGGTCGTCCCATTTTTGATGCATCTCGCCAGTTACGTCGATTAATGTGAGGATGCATCATCACAAACCCATGTGATCTTATTACGTTCAAAGGTTGACTGGCAAAAGGGCAGTGTGGCCCAGTTTCTTGGAACAGATGCGAGTGGGAACAAGATCATGATGTCGGTTAGGCTGATAACTGAAACGAGTTGCATTGATAAATATTTTAGGGGAGTGAAGAGCTGGGATTGGACCTATGAAAATGTTGTTGATGGCAGTTGGAGGATGTGCAGCGTAAGTTCCGTTTTTATTGCTTTCAAAAGCAGCCTTTTTGCCAGCAGAATGAATGCTCCTATTGATATTGAATGCAAACTAATCGGTTTTGATGTCGAGTTGACAGTGTTGATTTGGTCAGCATTCTTAAAAAGCAAAGGCAAGCAGTAGAAGGTGTTCAAATAAAAGTTGAGGGCCAACGCACAACAGATCACCCTCGTCCGTTCGACAAAATACATGCTACATTTGAGGTATCAGGATCGAATCTAGATCCAGTCAAGGTCTGTGAGATTTTGGCTCTACATTTGACGTTACAATTGCGAGGCCCGTTTTTTCTTTTCATCCTTTCTCATTGCTTGCTTGGTTTTAATCGCCGTATTTCTGTTGCTCTCTTCTAATTCTGTCTCTTGTTTTTCCGCGTCGCTCTAATTTCTTCGAAAAGGTACAACGCGCTGTCGATCTTTCCATTGAAAAGTATTGTGGCGTTCACGCATCGCTCACGCATGGAGTTCCGGTAACATGGGGCAGCGAGGTGGTGGAATCAAGAACGCTGTAGATTAGGAAATTAGCGTTCTGCGCGTTGAGCGTCGAGGATGCGATTCATTGCGAGAGAACACCTTGGGGTACTACAATTAATGTAATCCAAGATAGGTAGTAGCTGCTGGACAGCGGTCAACCATGTCTGCAAGCTTGCCTTTCGTTGCAAAAGCAAATAAATTGTGGAGATGCTTTGGGCGGATCACAGGCAATCCCTCGAGCACGTTCGCTTTTGAGTGAAGCCCAATGGAGGTTCCCCACGTGCATTTCAATTCCGTTTTAACTCGGCAAAAATGATTTGTTTTGATTGGGCGGCTGATTTCTCCTCTGTAATCTGCCCCTCTCAACGTCGTCTCCTGAACTCTCAAACTCTCATCATCGCTCATCCACTGCCCTCTAACAGCATCGGACTCACGGTGTCATCAGCCTCGATACTTAATTCGATTTACTCCTGACTGAAGTGGCAATCAGTTTGTAATCTGGCGAGGAATAGACATTTCAGGACTGGAGGAAACTGATCGCTCCACCATTTACCATCGGCAAGGCCGTCTAGATCTTTCGAAGGTGCAAAAGGACATCAAAAGGTTCGTCTAGGTTCGTCTACCCTGCATTGGTTGCAAAGAATTGCTTTTTGATAAGCCACAGCCATGCACGGCTCATGTCATGGGCCGCCTGGGCATTGGCTGCTCCATCATGCGATGTTGATATACTATTTTGCATTTTTCATGTAACTAAACTACACTCTCAGTGCACACATACATCGAAGTAGAGACATTGTGGTCTAAAAAGCCACTGCTCTTTTCAGCATTTGGGACGCTTCTGGACAACTCATATATCCATCTTTATCGACATTTAAGGCTTGATGTCACCGCCGTTTAAAGCTGCATTACGAGCTGGATCGAACATCGTTCAAAAGCTGAAAACTCGGGTTGGAGAATCAAGAGGGCTGCCGGTTGATCTGTATCATGAAATTCATGGAAAAGGTCAACACAAAATCCTGTTTATAACTGTAAGTGTATGCTCTTTCATTTCGCCTCTGTGATCTCGCTTTGTTATGAATGCACCGTCAAAGCGTGCTTTGTGTTTTCCGTTTTTTCTTTGTAGGTAGTAACTTGGAACGTATTTGACATGGACCATGATTCTGACAATTCTTTTACAGGGGTGGGCTGGCTCATGCGAGAACTGGAAATTCCAGGTTAGTCTTAGAAACCTCCGTCGTGTATCTGCGTACAGCTGGCTTACCATTTTGTAAATCGTAGACGGAATTTTTTGGTCGCTTAAAAGACTTCCAAGTCTGCATATACGAGAATCGCGGATCCGGATTCTCATCTGCACCGCCGAGCAACTACCGAATGTCGGATATGGCAACGGACGCTGCTGAGCTAATTCAAAAACTTGGATGGAAGAATGTTCATGTTGTTGGTGTATCTATGGGCGGGATGATCGCGCAAGAACTTGCCATGCTATTGGAACCCTCGCGGATACGGAGTCTTACACTTGCAAGTACATCTGCTGGAAGAGCTTTACCTCCGGTTCAGCACATTCCGTGGTTAGCTTCTGCTCTCACCAAGATTGCTCTGGGACTGGCAGACGTTAAGGATAAAATGCCGCATTTTCTGTATAGCAAGAATTGGTTGAAATCACCCGCTCCAACCGGCACTGGATTTAAGTCGAATTTAGAATATATGCTTAAGGTAAAAAATAGCTTTGACTATGTGCACGCGTACTTATTTCAATAATTTTAGTTTCATGGAGGAAGAATCGAAGATAGACCAAAACAATCTGTTCTTGCAGCAATAGCACAGCTTTGGGGAATCATTCGTCACCACGTATCATCGGATCGTCTGAAGATGATTCGAAATAGGCTTGTTGGTCGGTCTATACCAGCGATGGTTATCCATGGAACAGAGGATGTTCTTGTTCGTCTCCGCTCAGCATGGCAACTTTCTCGGAGTATCGGTGCCAAGCTGGTTGTATTTGAGGGAAGAGGACACGCTTTAAATCACGAGGATACCGACACCTTTAACAAATTACTTCTCCGACATTTTTACCAAGCTATTGAACAAAATGGTTCACTTTTGAGAACAGCGGCTGCTAAGGATATCAAGGAGGAGATTTTGACATCTAATGTTACAAGTGCCGAACCTATTGTGAAGTCTTCGGCTTCACCAATTTCCGCGGTAGTTGACCCGGAAGTGACGAAGAGGTTGATCTCTCTTGCGCGGATTCCTGATAATGTGCCGGCGCTTGAAGGGATTGATCAACTCGAGTGGCTCCCTCCAAACCGGTACTAGTTTGAATTCTTATCTTTATTATCCAACTTTTTCTACCGAACTATACCTTTTCAAATAACCCCGGTATACATAAAATATTTATAGTCTCTTACGTCTTGTGTTCTACTCCTCATATCCCCTCCCCCCGCTTTTCTTATAGTCGCATTTAATATCATTTTGGCCGATATTTGGTCATTTAGTTCTTGATTCGGTATGTAGCCATGTGAGCTGCAGAGAAAACTACAAATTCATTTATGGTGCATGGATAAGCGCGAGTTCGATGTTAGAGCTCGGTCCGAATCTTTGCGCTCCAGCAATGTAGACCGAGACCGCACAAAGATGCCGAGTCACGTGATTTATTAACTGCCCAAAAAGGCCTAGCGACAAACCATCCCCCTCCGCTCCCAGTAATATGCTCTCATCTCATCTTCGTCGCTCAACGAAAAGAACTGCGATCACATTGGGGCAGCTATGCACTCTTCCAGTCGTTGATCTTGCGCATCAAAAGAGGTCCATTGGAGATGAGTGGAAATCGAGACAACCTGCGTTTACCTCTGGGCCGGAACGATCTCATGTGAGACCGCCAGGCAAGAAGTTGAAGACGAGGTTGACAGAAGATCTTGGTATTGAGCATCCTATCATCCAGGTTAGATGGGTTCTGATCACTTCTTCTTCCGATATTTTGTTGCACTTTCTGATCTGCTTTGTTTCGTACTTTACTGATTCATCGCGTTACCACGATGCTATCATTAGGGGGGTATGTAAAGTTTGTTTATAATCGAAACCCATTCTCCTTTAATAGCTTTTGGTTTAAACAGGAATGCAATGGGTGGGAACGGCTGACATGGGTAAGTTCCCGTCAAACTTCTTTGGAACATTAAAACATTCTTAAAGCTTCCGCGGTATCCAATGGAGGCGGTCTGGTATGAATAACATCACGCGTACTTTTGCCTTACCAATTTTCCTCTTTAGGGTCTCATCACCGCATTGACCCAACCCACACCTGAAGCTCTTCGCCTAGAAATCGAAAGGTGTCAAACATTAACATCCAACCCATTTGGAGTGAACTTGACGTTTCTTCCATCGATAAAGCCTCCACCGTATGCTGTAAGTCATCTAAGGGGGAAATAAATTAGATTCTAAAACAGTTCTAGGAATTTGTCTCTGTTATTATTGATAGCGGTATTAAAGTTGTGGAGGTTAGTAGTATTGCGAGCTCTCTATCGTTTGCTGAATTAACTTATAAATCATGTAGACGGCTGGGAACAACCCTCGGGAGCACGTTGTTAGGCTTAAGGAGGCTGGCGTCAAAGTAATCCATAAATGCACTTCTATAAGGCATGCGCTATCTTCGCAGGTGATATGTTCAATTTAATGTCAACCCGTTACCCTCGCGTCTTTTCGGCCTTTCCACCTACTATTATTCCTATTCTTACTTTGTACAATAGAAACTTGGTGTTGACTACGTATCAATAGACGGCTTTGAGTGCGCTGGACATCCTGGAGAAGATGATGTCACGGTTGGTATCTTCTTCTTCGCGGCCCTTATTAGTTTATTTAAGCAACCTAAGTAGTCTTACACTTGCTGACCTCTTCCTACATCCATATCGTCAATCCTGGAATAACGAACATGTGTCAATATATTGCGACTAGGGACTGATCTTGCTTGCACTTGCGGCACGCAAGCTCTCTATTCCGTATGTGGCATCTGGAGGTTTTGGGGACGGAAGAGGACTCGCGGCCGCTCTTTCTCTTGGTGCTCAGGGAATCAACATGGGAACACGATTCATGTGTACGATGGAGGCACCTGTTCATCCTGATGTCAAGATGAAGATTGTTCAAAGCACTGAAAAGGATACCGCTTTGCTTATGAGATCGTTGAGAAATACGGCAAGGTTTGATCCCTCTCACATTTTCCCCGTTTCATGTTTTGTTTAATTAACTGGATATCATTATGGCCTTTTGCAGATTTTTTAAAAACTCGGTCGCTGAGGAAGTTCTGAAGGTCGACGGCAAGCCAGGTGGAGCGAAATTTGAAGATATCAAGGAATTGGTGTCCGGAAAGCGTGGTAAACAGGTTTTCACCACCGGTGACTCAGACCGCGGAGTTTGGACCGCCGGCCAAATCATTGGTCTCATTGATGATGTACCCACGTGCCGTGAACTTATTTGTCGTATCGTCGATGAAGCTATCGAGGTTATTGAAAGAGACCTGATTTCGAAAATCGGAAGGGTTTAAGGTTAAGAAGATGCGGTTGCCTCTCTGTAACAGTCGGAAATACATAATGGCTTGTAACTTGGCAATCCTTTAGCGAAAACTTTCATTTCTAGGAATACGCCGCACTTTGTTCCACGTGTGAACATACCTTAAGGTGTTTTTAGATTAATGGTGATCTTTAACAATAAGTCTGATGGATAAAAACTTAATTTTGGCGATCCGCCTTTTTTAAAGAAGCATCCCCTATCTATAAAAGAATAATGACTCGGTACAATATATTAATACCTTGTGTTATTCGATCATATTTACTCCTCGAGAGTATTGGCAACTATGGCCTCTCGATTGAGCCTACTGCTCCTCTTACTCGGCCTTATCTCTACCGCGCAGCCTTCATTGAGTCAAGTTGTTATTCCGATCGGAGTCCTCATTCCTTTTGACAGTGAGTTGTGGTGTCGTGATTTCTGTTCTGATTCTTTAAAGATTTGGCTCTCAACGTTTCCGTGAGACGGGTATTGGATTTCACAGAATGGGATCTCAACAATGATCCCGCCTACAGAATCCCAAACACGACTTTCCGGCTTATTTGGACTGATTCACGCTCCTCTCTGGCGACGACCGTTGGAAGTGCTATATCATTGGCTAATCGAGGTGTTGTTGGCATAGTTGGAGAGTTTTCGTCGGGGCGTACCGGGCCTGCTGCTCTTGCAATGAACAGCTTTGGGGTAAAAGGAGTATAGAATTTGCACGGGGTTAACGTTTTTAAAGGTATATCAATGCACAGTATCGACCAATCCAGGGCTTTCCGATAAAAGCCAATACCAATACTTTTTTAGGACCCGTAAGAAGGGAGCAGAATTATGATAACTAACATGACTAGTTCCCAGCGATAAACTGCAGGGGTTTGGACTCGTCCGGCTTGTCGAATTGTTTGGTTGGAAGAAGGTTGCGCTGATCACAGTAAATGCTCCATACGGTTTTGGAAGTATGCCGCTACGCCTCGTAATGTTATTAACGCCTCAAAGTATCTTCTTCCTTTTTAGAGCTTGCTTCCGCTCAGAACCTTACGGTGTTAAGGAACGAGGCATATAACCCAGATGACCTTAATTATCGTCTTCAAATATCGTCTCTCCGCCAAGTCGACGCCAGGATTATAGTTGTGCTCGGATACGACATTGACGTTATTTACATGCTGAGGGAAGCACGAAAGCAAGGAATGATCGGTCCGAAAGTAAGAGAACACTCACAGATCGGGATGATAATAAATTTTAGTATGTGTGGATTGGAAGCGAGGCCGTTGAGACCATGTACAGCTTGTTGTTTGGTATAGTTAATTGGCCTGTATCCATGACTAATTTTTCTAGGCGACACTGCTTCATCATGGACGGACCAAGACAGAGAAAATGTTGAAGGAATGATATTTAGCTCAGCAGACGAAACGGGAATGACCGAATGGACTAAACTTAACACCAGATTTCAAGCAGCCTACAACCAACTTCCTGGGACTTATTCGTACTTTATGCGGGACTGCTTGCTTACTATGGGGTTTGGGGTCAAGAGAATGCTTTCAAGAGGTTTTTCGGTGAACCAGATTTTGTCGCGGACAACGAATATGACGGTTACGGATTTCATTTCGACAAAGTTTGAGGGGTCTACTGGGAATGTCTCTTTTGACCGCTTTGGTGATCGAGAAGGGTAATCAACATATAGCTGCTTGTATTAATTTTTCTCAGCGGCTTTATGTACAAAAGTGTAATCAAAGGTCAACTGGTGAACACGTATCAGACAAACTTTGCTGGGACCTTTAAAAAGTTGACCGACGTAGTATTTAACGGTGGATCCAGTATTGCTCCTTTGGATGGCGTCGTTCTTGTCAGAGATATTCTCGAAGCTCAATCTGGATTCGGTATCTTTATCATTACCGCCAATATGTTTGGTGCCGCTCTGTGTGTTCTATCCGGAGTAATGCTCGTGGTTAAAAGAAGCTCCCCACCTGTCAGGCAAATGTCGTTACCGTTCTTGATGATCATGCTGTGCGGGATTATTGTCGAGTACTTTAGCGTGTTTGGGTGGATTGGGAAGTTTGAGGAAAATAGGGCATGCGGCGTTCAGCAATGGACTGGTTGGATAGGGTATTCACTTTTGCTTCAAGGTATAATTTCTACATGCCCTTTAGATAAGATACTTACCTATACACGTTCAGGAATGCTGCCAAAATGTTGGCGAGTTTTTAGAATTTTCGATAACAAGAAACTTTCGAAGGTAGGGAGTGCTTGATGAATCTATGACTAACGCCAAATAAAGACTATGAAGCATCTTCAAGACTTGTATTTAGTTCCCCTTTCCATCCCAATCACTGCTGTAAACGTGATTATCATTGGGGTGTGGGTGTATCTTGACCCTATTGCAACTGTTTATGTTTTCCAAACGAACGCCGACTTTCACTACGAATGCCAATCCAATCTATTTCCATCCAAGATATCATGATGCAACTCTAATGACATACAACGCGCTGGCTTATATGTGCAGCAATTCTTTTGGCTTATCTCACAAGGAACGCTAGTAGTTCGTACAGGGAAACGACGTTCATATTGGTATGCCTGTCAAAATGTCTTGATATGCAGCGTGGTTGTCATAGCACTTGTTTATAGCGGGGGCGGCTCTTACTTGGCAACCCTTTACCTTCGTTTAGTACTAACTTGGGTCGCGACAACAGTTGCATACGCTATGACGGTATGAACTTATGACGTCTTGTCGAGCATTACTTATTCTAATCTTAATTCTTCATACCTAGATTGGAAGGACGATTTTGGCTGTGACATATGAGCTGTATAATGATGCCGCTCATCTATTGGGAAAAGCACAAGTTCCATGAATGGCAGTGAACTTCAGAGAAAGAACAGCAAAGCCGCCGGTCACGCCGGAAGTACAAGTATGGAGCAATTCTGGCGCAGACACAGCCGAAAGGTCAGCTCTTATGGATAATTCGCCTGCTGCTTTTGGGGGTGCCAATTTCTCACTCCTGTGCCCCATTAAGGTATGTTTCTTTCCAAATTCTACTTCTCGCTAACGCGGGCCATCTTTTGTTGCTAAATTAGGATGGCGCGCGCACATTTTCCAAATGGGAGACCAAAAAGATCACTTTTGTTCAATCTCATAGATATTTGGTGATAACTGATCCACAGACCGGGGTATGTTTAATTTAAACTTACAGCACTTACTTGAGTATCATATTGACCTTATCACCAAGACGGGAGAAGTCTGCCACTTTAGGCAGTAAAACCGTGAGTGTGATAAAGTCAATGTCATTTACGGATTGCTGTGAGCTTCGGAGCCCCTCGAAACATCGTGTCATTCAGCTTCCGGATGCCGCTTCTGTTGAAAAGATGGTCAAATGGTTCGAGCCTTTTGGAAACATGGGTACAAAGCCGAACTAGTTTATTTACCTCTACGACAAAATTTGTATTGACTAAAATAATATGAAAAGAATGTATATCAGTTGGGCTTACCGTTAAGTCAGAGTAATTTCCCCCAGTATTCAAAAGTCTTTGAATAAACGCCTGTATATATCGGTTTCTTGTCATAAAAAGAGCCGTGTTTAGATTCTGCGAAGTGTTCCATCGCAGCTGTGCGGACAATAGCTCGCCCTCCATCATAAGCTAGCCACGTCATCTTTTGTTAAATCACAATTCCCCACGTAACATTTTGATAGTCAGAGTACAAATAGACAAAAACACAGCAGGAAAGAGTCTATACGGTATGAACGCACAAAAAGCTCATGATTTTAATCGGAAAATGAGCATGGAGCTTGAGGGGAAGAAGTATGCGAGTTTTGGTCGCGGCGCTTCCGAGGGTAGCCAGTATGGGAGTTGGAACCTGCATAGATTAAACAGCTTAAACAGCTTATACCCCATATACTTCTTGTGTCTTCTTTTTCCCAATGTAGCCACCTAGTAAAGTGCCATGTATTTACCCATGTATTATAAATATATCAAAGTACATTTACTTCCAGCCCATGTATTTTCATCTTCGGCCTTGTTCCTCATTATTAGAATTCTGCCTCCCATTCCAGTTCACTGGCGTAACAACCCCCTTGGTGGCGCGACCGCAAGCACTTTTGCACCATCCCTCTGCGCACCTTCTCCAGGGCTGCCAGCAGCCAAGTTGATGCGTTTAGGCGCCATCCGTGGAGACATTGGCGTGATCCCCCTAGATCCTGCGATGAGTTCAACTTCTTTGGCTGCATCCCCCGCGGTGACATTGGAGGTGCCATGTTTAAACGCGGAGACATGGGAGGTGGAGCACGTGGAAGACTACCACCACCTGATGGGGTACGGATACTTTGAGGGTGAGGATACCCACTATCCGCAGACGGCTCGTTTCTTATTGACACCTCACTTGGAGGTTTAATAGCAGATACTGTCGTGGTTCACCTGTAATAGGGCTTAAATCCGCAATCTCCGTTGTGGCAACTTTGGTAAGTCGACGACGCATTTCCGCGTTATTTGCTTCCTGCGCTGCGAGCAGTTTTCTTGACAACGTCTGACGGACTTGAAGGCGATATTTGTTGAGGGTTTTGATGTTGTTGACGAGTGGAAGCTGCCCCCATAGCACGTGGAGAGCCTTGAGAGAAGCTTTGAGATGGTGAACTTGGGCCAGGAGAGCGGGGATGATCACGCGGAGAGTTTAGAGACGATTTACGTTCGGCGCCAACGTAATGAGGATAGTCGACGGTGGATACGTTAACTGGTCTGGGGGGAGCAGTGTTTTGACGAGATGTTTCCGGAGGCGAGCTAGAGTTGAGGTAGAAGGAAGATACTGGATCTTTGTCAGAAGAATCTGTTAAAACGGATTGATGCTGTTGCTTCAAACGCCCAACGACATCATTCCTTTGCACGCTGTCCACCCGTCGTGGTGCCTGAGTATAATTTTGACCAGTCTGTGCGGCTTGTGGCTCCGGTTGCGTTGTCCAATCGTCATCACCACTTCTAGCAGCATCCAACAATGCCATAAAATCATCCAGCTTTTGCACGGATCGGCTAAGGCTGGATTGCGCGCTCCGCTGTTCTCTCGACAAAGTATCCACAGTGGTACTGACGCTTAAAGGCGATGGTGTAGTAACCTGTTGTCGAGGTGGCGCAGCAGCCGACGGAGGATCCTGTGCGTAGGAAGCAGGCGCCGTCCTTTGCATATCCCTACGCTCCGGAACCGGCGAATTCCTCTGTGGCAGTGGCGACATATTCCTCGGCGGCGGCGTAGGCGACACATTCTTCGGCAGCTGTGGAACAGGCGGTGGCGGCAGCAGACTATTCGTCCTGAAATTCAACCGTGTCGCATTCTTAGCTTCAAACATGATCGACATGCGGACCGTGTTTCGTCTATTTTCTAGACGTTTTTCAGTTTTGATTTTTTCGCTTTCGAGGGCTGGCTCGACGGATTTGGAGGACATAATCATTTTGAGTGTGTCAGAGAAGGATGGGTCTTCCAGATAAGCTTCGCGTTCGGAGGCCATGAGGAGATCGTGGCTGGAACGACTGTAGCAGAGACGGAAAAAGGGGTTCATGTTTTGAATGAATCTGGTGCCGACCTTGAAATGGTCAGAACTACAATAAAAGTATTCTTACCTTATGCCAATCCAACCGCCATAGGATTCGGGTGCTTGCTCGTCGCACCTCCCAACGCGCATGAAACATTCCGGTTGCTACTGGCATCAATCCACCCATGTTTTGTGGAAGAAGTGACAAAAGTTCAATGAGCCCAGCATCTGATTGCTTTACGAGATTATCTTGAAGAGTCATAAAAAGTTGCACGACTGTGGACTCTTCGAGTGAAGATGAAGCTCGGAGTCTTGATGCTGCATGCCGAAGATCCAACTCTTTTATAGGTCTTCTCCTAAGGTAATTTTGGAAGTCCTATACACAATGGTCAACAATTATGAGAAAAAGTGAATATAACAAACCTTTTGATAAAACAAGTAACTCCTCGTACTTCTCCATCCTTCCATTCGATTCCTTAACATCAACATCTCCTTCCGTTTCGTTGCCTCATCCACAAAATATGCCCCGACCCCCAAATCCGCATTCCCAGTATTAATCGGCGTCATCCCGATTCCCGTGGTCCCAATCGACTCCAACTCAAAAGCAGCCGTCACCTCCACAAACCTCCTCACATGGTCATAAAATTTTTGACGAACGTAAAGCTCACCCATGTGCGCTTGAATGGCAAAAATAACCTACGGAGTGTTAACAACAAGGGAGGAAAGGTGAGCATTACCTCGCCAACAAAATCGTCATCTCCTTCCCAACTCCCAGATTTCATCCACTCCCTACTCTTATCTTTTGAATAATCCTTATTCTCCGCCATAACTCTAATGTCCTTCACCTCAATTTTCGACGAAACCGATATCCGTCCCGTGTTAATGTTGAACAGCACATCCCACCAGGACGTTTGTTCCTCAAAGACCGGATTCGTGACTCCAGCAATAAAGCCAGGCCTTTCGAATAGGAATTTAAGTGTTACGTTTTCAAGAAAGAATGACTGTAACTTACACCGATAAAAGATTGTCCAACCCCGCTAAACTCACATACGGAAAACACCGTTCCGCAAAACCTTTCAACAATGCCCCACCTCCACTGGCGATCGCACAAGCGGCCAGAACGTAATTCGCGACATCTCCTGCTGCTCTTTGGTGTCCCAAAAACACGATACGCTTTTGAGTTAAAAGTGCGTTCATGAGGAGAACAATGGGATGCGTGTTAGGGCCAGAGTCGAGATGGAAATGCCAATAATACGGGGCTCCGTTCTTCCACTGCAGCGTACCAGCTCCTGGGGGTGGAGCGATGGCGTTTAGAGCGGAAAAGGTGGTGACGAGTTGAATCACGGAGAACTGTGAAAAGTCAGATATCGCACGTTATTTGTCGCTACATCTCCAATCTCTTCCGGGAAAACCGCCAACGGAATCCTTAGCGGCATTCTTATCCCTTGATATTCAATCTTCGTCTCATAAAAATGCCGATCCTTGTTTGTAGATGTGAAACTCCCACTATTTCTCATGCCTCCGTCATCGATATTTCGGTAGTAGGCGCGTTCTTCCATCTCCAAAAACTTTTCATCAAACATGTTACGATCTTCGGAAGCCCGAAGAATGTTACGTTCTGCGAGTGTGAGACGTGGCATGAGGGATATATCCATGGCGTTGAGGGAGTCGTAAAGGTTGGCAATTATTGACTCGTCACCGTCAGACGCAAAGTATTCCTCCATGGCCACGAGAAGAGATGGCTGCAACATGTTAAGTATATCTGACATCCAAAGTGAAGGCGAAAGCTAACCTTGAATACGTAAACCCATTGATGCCTCGACGCTACAGCAATCGCCTTAACTCTTGCCCCCCTTCGCGCTCCAGGCACCTGCTTTGTTCTAACTAAATTCTGCACATACAGCAATGGCCTCCCGCCTGTTTCACTAGGCGGTGGTGGTGGAAGCACTGAAGCGATACATTAATGCCCCCGGGGAATAAACAAATATCTCACCTAATCCTCTTGTAAACTTCCTCGACATATACAATGCCACATCCAAATGATTCAGCAACAAAATCTCATCATCCTCATTCTCGAATCTAAACGCTGCATTTTTTTGTCAGCAGCACTCACCAACGGAAACATTACCAAGTGTCTTTCCTTCAAAAAAGACACATAGACATAGCGGTTCAATTTGTCTATACTCTGCATTCGACATCAAGTTTCTAAGGATATGAGATATAAGACTTTCGACCGCAGTTCTTTACATCTCATGCAACTTTTGCGACATCAATCCGTTCCAAACTGTCACTTGTCCTTCTTCAAGGCATATGCTGACCCTCGGCTTCGTAGATATAGTCCTCCAGCTCCCCTGCACGTATGAATATCCATGAGCATCAATCGTCAAATTTCCGTTCCTGCATCATCATCAGCGTATTAAGATAATCGTGACTTTACTTTGAAGTATCCGCGCCTTGGTTTCGTCGTTGGCGTTGAACTGTTGGGACGGCATCGTTCTAAAAAAAAAAAAGGTGTGAGTTCTAGATATATGAAAGTATGGGTCACCTGGTTGGGTGTGCGCTGGTTGAGGAAGAACATGGTCCAATCTTCTTCACGGAGATGGGCGCCATCAGGAAGCATGAGCTCCGCTAGAACGCTGCATTTAAACAAAGTGCGATCAGCATCGATTATCCCGCCCAGTTTACATGGCATGCATCAAGATCAATGAATGATCAAGAGCATCCATTCATTCCAACCAAGGCATCCATCTCCATAAAAAAGAATGCGAATGGACAAAGATGCAATCCAAAAGATCCCTTACTGCGGATCCGTCCCGGTGTCATAGGGATACTGGAACGTGAGTTGAGCACCTCGATCAATGTCGAATTCCGCCACAAGAATGTGGTCAACGTGAATGAACGACCCCATTCCGCAAGGTCCTGTCCCCGAATGGAGGGTTGTGGGTCAACTGCAAGGGAAACAGTTGATGATGGTTGCACAATTTATTTAACACCCACACTATGGATACACCTAGGGTTTCAACACTGGACAAAAACGCGCATCAGCCAAACTACACTTACGAGAGAAAATGGAAAGAAAACTCACCCTCTCAAACACTTTATACAGCTCTGGTAAATCCGCAATCTGAATCACCGCTTGCCTTTTCGCAAGCTCCTTTGGCGCCAAAAACCATTGGCGTAACGCCTTAAACACAACGTGTTCAACCAGCTTCCTATACTCCCCACACGACGCATGTGGGCAATCAGGCGCTTCATCACACCCTTCCTCAGCAGGACTCTCGCAAGCATAAAATAGACCCAATTCTCGTCCAAATGTTTGAAAACAATCCTTTTCGTCATCCCATTTCACCTACAACGTTAAGTGTTGAGAACAGTGATCTTTGGTACCTCTGTTCCAAGGCGTAAGATAAAGGTGGGGAGTTTGGCAAGGTTCGGGGAATGGTCTTTAAGGAGAACGGGTAAAGATTTCAAATTCGCGTCTTCGTCTACATCGATCGAGAAATACTCCATAAGCATCTCGCGCCTGGACATTAAATTTTCTACAATGCTCTTCTATCATTAATATCACATTTGACTATATTTACAAAAACCTTTGCAATTTTGTCCGCATCCATATCTTTTATCTCTGGTGTATCCCCGATTTCCATATCCAACGCAATCTCCACAAGTTCTAAAAGCGACAATGGTGTCGAAAGTCTGATATATCCGAAATTCGAGAACCCCTTCAAATAAAGCTGATAAAAGAAATCCGACCTAGGCTTTATCAGCTCTTTCAAGATAACGAGCTAGACTTACGTGACTTCCCCTATATCCACGACAAACAACTTTGTTTGGTATTGGACTAAAACGGAAGTATGGTCCACAAATCCGACAAAAGTATGTTCTTTGAAAAGGGATGTCATGCCTGGGTACGTTAGAAGAAAGGGATGCTATGAAAGGAGAACCTTTATGGCATGCTTCTTCGCAATTTGTGCGTAATTCGAGGACACTGGTTAAACGGACGTCTGTCAGGACGGGTCGCGTGTATAGACTGTCATCCATAACAACATCCTCTTCCGCAACAACATTTTCCTGCCCCTCAACATTTTCTGCCGAATTCACAATGTTGGCTGGTATCATCTCCGCATCTACACCTTCTTCCGCGTCCACAACATATGTCTGCGTCTCTCGAAGTTCTGGCATGATTTTCGAAAGAAACGGATGCAAAGTCTGCATCCTCCCATCCGTTCTAACCAAATGATTCACGGCCGTTTTCTTTGGCGTTGCTTCAAACGTTACGGAAACAACAACTCGCCTTTCATACCTGCTGCAACGGAAGACACTTCTGGATTTGACGCTTGTCTTCGAATGGGTTGAACAGTCTATCTACATTAACTGAAACACCCCAAAAAACGATAAAATGCAATACCTGTGCCATAAACGTCCTTGATTCATTCGCACCGGCAAGTTTCTTCTTAATGCTATCCCTTACAAACTCCACAATTTGATCTTCATACAAAAATAGCACCTAAGAAAAATCAGAAACTAAAATAAATAATCTGACGAGCCCTACCTCTTTTTTCGTCGGATGCACATTTACATCAATAGTACTCGGTTTCACCTCCAAACTCAAATACACAAACGGATGCATGTTTTTCGGTAAATAAGTGACGTAAAGCGTTTCCAGCATTTTTTTCAACATTGCGCTCTCCACAAGTCTCCCTTACTTTTGTTACAATCAAAAAAGGCGTGCGGGTTACCATTGATGAACAAAATAAACGTCATCTTCTTTACACTGAAATTCGCGTTCGATATCAATCCCGCTACAGCACATTCCAGCACATCATGCTGATCTTTGAGTTCAAGAAGTTCTTTTGCAACGTTCGCGCCGTACACGAGTCGGACGTTATCGAGTGGTGTTGCGTTTTGTTGGGTTCTCACGTCGGCTGTATTAGAGCCCACCTACACAAAAGATCAACCACCGAAAATATCGGGATGGGTCGTACCTTTTTACAAGTGAACGCGACTTTACTGTTATGAATAGCGTATTTGTTGACAATATCCAGAATACGGTTGTACTCGTCAGAAGGGTTTTTAAGGGCTTTGCGACGGGTTTCGACGTTGTAAAAAAGATCTTCTATCTATACAGACATTAACTATGAGCAAGAATAAAGGCGCTTTACTGTGATTTGAGTGCCGTTATTCCCTGCGGTTGGTTTTGGATCTGCTGGTGAATTCGTCTTTGGATCCCAAAGCTTCCCATCAACATACTGGGCTCTACCCAACAATTAGCCTAGTCAAAACGGATCATCATTACCTCCAAGCACACCCCGACTCCCTTGTCTTTGTCGTCACCGTCACATGCGCAACATGACTAATACTCGCCAATGCCTCCCCCCGAAACCCATACGTCGCAACCCCCATCAAATCATCAAAATGTCTCAATTTACTAGTTGCGAATCGTTCACAGACGAGAGGTAGATCGTCTTTGAGGATACCGTGACCCGTGTCTTGGATTTGGAGAAACTTGAGACCACCGTCTTTGGCAAGGATTTGGATGGAGGTGGTTTGGGCGTCGAGGGAGTTTTCGATAAGTTTCCTTGACGGCGTTGGAGGGGCGTTGAATTACCTGGGGAATGGGTGAGGAGGTGACGAGGGGGATTCGGGTTACCTCGCCTGCTGCGATGCGGTTTACGACGGTGGAGTCGAGTTTGTGGATGCGGGTGGTTGGGGTGGACATGCCATGCAAAAGTGAGAGAGACAATTCCAAAGTTTTTTTGACATCATTCTAAAGGAACAAACTATTGACGGACGGATAAAGGACGGCCTCTCGCTTTCTTCTCTAACCATATTATATTATTTACATCCCAGACGTTCCCGAAGCCTCAATGAAATCCGCCGCTTTCAACATAATCCTCCCCGCCGAATCCTCACGACTCCATCGATTTCAACGAAGTTCGCAACCGCGCGACTCCTGCAAACAAAATCCATTAAAAAACCCCCTCCATCAAACGCAAAAAACTTAATCAACCCATACCCGCATTCGTCCTCTGCCCACGTCACAAAAACGTCATTCAAAAACGGCACAATCTCCGAAACCTCCCTAATCTCAAATAACTTCATCAAATGCTCCACAATCCTTCGATCATGGCTATCCTGTATCTACAAAATCAGCAAAAAAACACAAACAAACATGCAACCCAATGCCTACCTGCATCCCTCGTATGCGTTCCACGAAATATTCTGTCGCATCCCTCGCATCACACTTCAACTCCCTCGCCATAACCTGTTTAAAGTGGCGTAGCGACACTGAGATATCATTTTCTCGTCCCCATCGGTCCAGAATTTCGGAGAATGGTGTCAAGAGATCGGGTAGGGCTTTCTTGAGAGTATTTTGATATGCATGCGTCGACGCTAAGGATAAAGTTTTCGAGGGGGGTAATGCGCGGATGACAGATTCGAGAGAGTCACAGAGTTGGAAGAGGGCTTTAGGGTCGGGGACTTGAAAACGGTTGCAAAGAAGCTGGTGTTAATGACAATGTTAGCCTTTTTATAATTGAATGAATAAATCTGAATGAATAAATTGTTCGAAGTTATTACTTTCATGGCTTCCTGACTTTCACTTTCTTTCATCGAATACGCATCAGAAACACGAGACAGAGGTTCGGAAGAGCTTTTCGATGACTACGCTATTAATCTTCACACACAAATCATTTTCTCACATTACTGTAAAGTCTTAAAACACGAGACAGCTCCCCCGACGTGCTCTCTAATTTAGCCCCAAGTCCTTGACACTCCACCTCCTTATTCCTTAACAACTCTTTCGTCAACGATAGTTCGGAGACGACTTCTCGAAGCACATCTGGTGATGTAGGCGGCGACGACTAACCATCAGAGTAACTTAAAAGACGTTCAATACCTCTTTAAGCCGTCCATCTCCGTAAACGGGTTGCGGCTGATGGGTCTTCAGCTCCTTTTCTAAACTCGATATCTGCCTAATAAGCGAAAAATGCGAATCCGCTTATACCTTTGAATCCTGTTCCTCAATAAAATTCATGAGGTGGTTCAACGTCCGTTGCCATCATGAATGATTGCTCGTAGGTTAACCCCTGTTTGCTTCCTAGAAGCGACGGATGCAGCGCGTCGAATCCGAGATTCATGAGTCGTTTTGTTACTTTGGCGAGAATAGCTCGACCCTTTTTTTAAAAGATCATTATTGAAGTTTTTGAAAGGTCCTGTCTACCAAGCCAGCCTCTGTCTCATGTTCAGGTGAGCTCTGTGTCTTCCTGGACCGTTCAGCTGTCGACACATAACTCTTCCGACTCCTTTCATCCTCCAGTAGACCAAATCTCTAAACCCACATAAGTACACTTATTTAAGCGCATTGCTTACTGAAACACTGCTGTCCTTCCTTTGTGGGTATTCCTCTGGTGAAAGGATATTTCGCTTTGTTGAATTTTGTTGGATGGGAGTTGAATGGGCGACTTTGAAAGAAAGAGATGATGAGGCGTTGGAGTCAAGCTCGCGGCGAAGTTGACTGAAGTCGAGGTGGTGCTCTGCGCCGGAGCCTTCAAGGAGGTAGTGGACGTAGCTGGAGAGGTTTTCGTCGGTGCGATCAGTGGCCATGATTATTGATGTCCGATATGACAATTTCAAGTGTTGTATACGTGCAATGTATATTTAACGAGTGAGTTACTTTTATTGATGAACGGCAATTGAAGTGTAGTCTTTTCTTTTCTCAAGCAATAAACCCCTTCATGCTCTCGTTATAGGTCACATCATTCATGTGAGTATACACTTAGTACCTGCCTGTAAGTAGTGCTGCGTGAGGTCTGTAGGTTTTGGCACTCTTCCTGACCAATTTTTTTTTTTTCAGGACATTATTCCTCGACATCACAAAATGATCATTCCAGTCCGTTGTTTCTCGTCCGTATCATCTCTTCCTCATCATCAACGACGGAGCTCTAACACTTTCCATAGCTGCGGCAAGGTCATTGGAGACAAATGGGAGCAGTACATCACCCTTCTTCAGAATGAGTACAGCGAGGGACAGGCTATGGACCAACTTAACTTGAAGAGATACTGCTGTAGAAGGATGGTTCTTACACATGTGGACCTTATTGAGAAGTTGCTTCAGTGAGTAGAATTGAGAGTGCTTTTCTGCCGGGTTTTCTGGTCTAGTTTATATTGGTTTTGAGGGGGTTCGCTGGGATGATTGGAAAGAGTGATGGAATATCAGTTTAACCTGTGATTTGTAGCTTCGGTGCCAAGGGACGTTAAGAGCTGGCAATGGAAAATGCAGCAATGGACTGATGGACAGTATATACACTGTTTTCAATGGAAACGCAGTATATCTTTGGACATCACAACCAGATCCCACCTTCTCTTCGAATAACAGTCCCAACCTCAAACTACAACGTCAAAGGCGATGCCGCCTGGAGTTCTCAAAGACTCTCGCTGGATTCGACTGCATGCCATTCACGCGTGCTCCTCTCCTTTTCTTTGATCAGACTATTTATGATATCAACAAACAATATATATATATGAGCCATGACTTTGTTGTTTTATTCTTCCTTTTACTTAAATTCAAACCAAACACTTTATGACGAGAGCACAATGACGTGGACGGAAAGAATACAGCAGATCAGTTGAAATTAAAAATGAGAAATATTGGGTTGGCTCAAGGCTTCCTAGATATCTAGCAAGCTTAGAGGAGGTCAACCAGTTATTCCCGAAAGAAAAGCGTAGCATTATTCTTCCCATTAAGCCTTGTCCCCTTCAGTAATCCATGGACGAGGATCACCAAAGTCTTTGAGGTGGGTATCGTTTACATAAACTTACAGATTCAGTAATCTCAAACATTCGAAAGTTGAGCTAACTAAAGAGGACGTATGCACTGGTTATCTCATTCTAAAGCTCAAGAATCCACACTCGTTCGCAGTGTGAGCTCTCCTAATCGATACAGAGCTCAGACAGCGTTGCGTGTTTGGTTTCAGCTTCAGATCCAACGGCAAGGGATTGGGCGTAAAGAGAATGAAAAGAGGAGAGAAAAAGTAATCAATGCAAAAACCAGTAAATTCCCCGAGAGTGTTTTTATATGGAAATTCGACCAATAGAATCGAAATCTAATCTCTGGGATTTTTTATCAGTTGGAAAGATTTCGCTGTTGGTTTGAATTTCATCTCGAGTCACCTTCAAAAACCACCTCAGCAGCCCATTGCACCTCAACTCCCATTCACATCCATCCATCCATCCATCCATCTACACCTTCACCTCCATCATCTTACTGCAATGTGTGGCATCTTTGCTGCATTTGGTCTCGCAAAGGGTGGCGAAGCATTCCGTGAACGCGCTGTAGCCTTATCCAAAAAGTGTGTTGATATCATCCATTCTGAGCCCAGCCATCACATCTCTCTTTTCTTACAAACTAACTTTTCTCGTATCAGGATCAGGCATCGTGGACCCGATTGGAGTGGTGTCAAGGTCGCTGGGAAAAGTATCCTCTGTCACGAGCGTCTTGCTATCGTCGGTGTTGGTAAGAAAGACACTTTTGATAAACTAGACTCATTCGTTTGCAGATAGTGGTGCTCAACCGTTAACGAACGAGGACGAAACTGTGTTCCTTACGGTCAACGGTGAGATCTATAATCATGTCACTCTGCGCAAGCAGCTCAAGAACCCCGCCAAATTTAAGACGCACTCGGATTGTGAAGTCATCTTGCATATGGTGAGTTTGGGAGCGCATTGGCAGTTCAGGCTTTCAAGGGGGAATCCAGTATCACTATTCTGCCATAGATGCTAACCTTGTTTATTGTGACTTTCTTGATCAGTACGAAGAGATGGGTGCCGACCTTGTTAACCACCTGGATGGCATGTTCTCTTTTGTCCTCTACGACTCTCGCAAGGATCTCTTCCTCGCCGCTCGCGATCACGTTGGCATCACCACCCTCTATCAAGGCTGGCGTTCCTCCGACAACTCAATCTGGTTTGCCTCTGAGATGAAATCCTCAACGAAGACTGTGACCGCATTATTGCCTTCCCTCCAGGTCACTACTACCTCTCCACTACAAAGCAAACGATTCAATACTACAAAACCGAAATGGTATGGAGACATCGCGGCTAATGTGCCGCCGCTGGAGGATGAGGGGAAGGTCAACACGGAGGAGCAGGACAAGGAAATGTATACAGCGTTGAGGACGACGCTGGAAAAGTCTGTCAAGAAAAGATTGATGAGTGAGGTGCCTTATGGCGTTTTGCTGAGTGGAGGGTTTGGATTCGAGTTTGATTGCCTCCATTGCTATGCGTATGAGGAAAAAGGACATGGAGGAGAACGCAGAAGAGGATGATGACATTCGATGTAAGTTAGATTTCTAAACCCTTTATCATGTCTACACCACTAATCTCGTTATCACATACATCATCTAGCTGCCATCTCTTCCGCAGCAGCATGGCCCCGTCTCCACTCCTTCTCAATCGGTCTCCCCGGTTCTCCCGATCTCAAAGCCGCCCTTCGCGTCGCCCAATTCCTGAAAACCGTTCACCATGGCTACACCTTCACTGGTCGAAGAAGCATTGGATGCTATCTCCGACGTGATTTGGCACCTTGAAACATACGACGTGACCACCATCCGCGCCTCCACGCCCATGTGGCTCCTTTCCCGCAAAATCAAAGCAATGGGTGTCAAGATGGTGTTGAGTGGGGAGGGCAGTGATGAAATTTTCGGGGGGTACTTGTACTTTCATAACTCGCCAAACGCTCAAGCCTTGCATCATGAATGTATTACACGTATTCAGAACCTCCACACGAGTGATAACTTGAGAGCCAACAAGTCGACCATGGCTTGGGGTCTTGAAGCCCGTGTTCCCTTCCTTGACCGTCAATTCCTTGACGCTGCCATGCTTCAAGTCCCCCCTACTCACAAACTCTCCCGTCGCGCTCCATACAACCACTACATTGAGAAATATGTTTTACGTAAAGCTTTCGACACCCCTGAAGACCCGTACCTCCCTGAAGATATCCTGTGGAGACAAAAAGAACAGTTCTCGGATGGTGTTGGGTACTCGTGGATTGATCAATTGAAGGCGCATAGTGAGGCGACGATTTCGGATGAAGATTTTGCAAGGGCTGCCGTGTTTTTCCCGCATGATACACCAACGACTAAGGAGGCGTTTTGGTATCGCAGGATCTTTGAGAAACATTATCCGCAGAGAGCGTGTCTTGAAAGTGTCGTTAGGTGGATTCCGAGGAAGGATTGGGGTGAGTTGGTTGCTGCCTTTTGTGTCGTTCTGCGACTTGTCTAATTTGCACTTTTAGGATGCTCGGAAGATCCTTCTGGACGTGCACAGGCGGCGCATAACTCGGCGTACCAGAAGAACGCGGCTGGTGAGAAGCACGTTAACGGGTCTTCTCCTGCGGCGAAGGATGCCAAGAAACAGAAGGTGGATGCTTAAGGTTAAATGGGAAATGGGCTTAGACGAAGACTTTATTCTTTTCGATTTGTTTTCTTTTTTTTTTGGCTTCTAGGCCGAGGGTCTATGTTATGTCAAGGATTGTACTGAGTCTCCATTTTTCGAGTTTTGAATTTCCTTCATTATCATAATCCAGTAAAGAAATTGATTCCACTTTATCTTTACTTAAAAAAAAAAGACCCGTGTGTCATTAAAACAATTGCTCTCTTCAGAGCTTAATTGCTGTGGCAAACAAACGACCATTTTACCGTCACACCAGATCCTGACAATTCAATGACTAAGGTTGTCGAAGGCATTGGCGGCACAGGAAGCGTCCTTGTGCACAATGCAAACGGAGGATCAGCAACCACCGAGTGGGTTTTTATCCACAGTGAGGGTAAGAATATCATCTGCTGCATCCTACATGGTGGTCTTTGGGAGGTGTGTTGATATATTCTCTTGAAAGGAAGGACATCGACAGCGAGACCTGCGTTTGATGCTGTAGCGAATATACTTGATGGATACTTGTCTGATTCAAAGCTGGTGAGACTTTCCTGCCTCATGTCGTATAATCTATATCGTTGTGCTTTAGAGGAGTCTCACGAATGAGGAGAATCTGGGAAAGGTCACGGTGTTTGAGACCGAGGTGGATGTACGGAAGACAAGTTTAAGTCACTTGGGTGAGTCAGGTTTTTTTGGAATGAAGGCTGATGCGATGGGGTAGGAAAGTCGCTACCTAATCTACAAAGACTGAAACTGAGAAATGGATACGTCCCATCGATTCGGTATAAGCGGCTGTTCATTTTTGCGTTGACGACTCGTATTAACATGATTGCGTTTTTTTCATGGTGGGTTGAATGAAATAGCGATCTTGGATGTGGATATGACTTTTTGTCGGTTCTATGGATCACGCGGTGTCAGTTGACGGAATTGGATGGGATAGGATCCATAGGGACATTGAAAGTGAGAATATTGTTAGAGTGTGTTGGATATTGACGCAGAATGTTGAAGGAACTTTACCTTTCTTATAATGAAGTTGAGGATTTGAGTTCTTTAGGGATGTTGGATTGTCTAGAGATTCTAGATTTAGAAGGGTAGGTACCTGAGAGGATATTTATTTTGTTGGACATTTGGTCATCCAACTTTTCTACTTTATTCAATACATACTCCTAACGATTCACTTGTCTTCAGCAACAACATCAGCGACATCAACCAAATCGACCACCTCTCACTCTGCACCTCCCTCCAATCTCTCACCCTCGAAGGCAACCCCATCACAACAGTCCACGAAGAAAACACACTAGAATCAACTCTCTCGAAAACTTTTCTTCGAACAGCCATATGGAACGCGGTACCACATCTTCAGGTTTTAGACGACGAACCATTGCATCGTGATGAATGTATTTACATACCCCTCACATCGTGTTTTCTTATTGTTCAAGGCCGCGGGACGATCCCTGATGAATTCATGTCAAAGCTAGAGTTGGTGGCGAGGAGCAGGCCTCCTTCTGCTATCGCCAAGCAAATCGACGATAAAGCCAATGACGCAAGCAGTGACCTCACATTCGGTAACATTTCCCCCCAACCTTTCACCAAATTCACATAACATCCAGGCACCGACGAAACCATCGCCGGAAACCCCATTCTCTTTCTTCGATCCCGTCGATCCCGTAACATAGACTCTCAACCCCCATCACGTCCCACAACCGCCATCCCAACTCCCCACCCGAAAACTCATGGTCCACCCTCTCCATAGCAGCCGTCGACACCCCATCCGCCTTCATCGAACCCTGGGTCCCCTCCACGATCCAGACCCCCCCGTCCCAAATCCCGTAAAACCGACCGTCCAGAAAGACCCCGCGCCACCGCCATCATAACATTGACGATGAAGTCTCACATCCCCATCAACCCATCCTCACTCCGCGTCCACCCACGGTCACGGAAACCTATCCGTCGACCGCGGATGGCGTCGCCGAATGTGGGGATCGGGGAGGAGGAGGTGGTGGTGGTGCATGCGGTGCGCGGGAGAGACAGAATCCGTTACCGCCTGTGACGCCGCCGTCGGGGACGGGGAGGATTGGGATGTTTATGGGGAGGAAGGAGTTGCCGCCTTTGATGGCGCAGGCTGTTGAGACGGGGGTTGGAGGAGGGAGATGAGATGTGTGCTTGTTTGTTTTTTTTTAATATAAAGCCACGCGCGTCTTTTTAACGCGTTTTTTTTCTGTTGAACGCGTCGGTCTCGTTCCACCATGTCAGGTTGCCCAAGCCCGCATGCATGGTGACAAGGACATTTCCCATTCAAAAAAAAAACCTCACCGTTTTTTCAATTCAACACCAACCTCATCTCCAACAATGCAACCTGATCCAATGGCCCGTCCCATGGAGATCCTCAACGCCCTCATCACCCTCAAATACCCCTACCCACCTCCCTCCATCAACCCCCTCCTCCCTCCCCCCCCCCAACAGACCCCTTTGCCCTCCCACTCCAAGCCTACCCCCTCTTCTACGCCCTGACCATCCTCTACGTCACCCGTCTCCCGGCCCGCGCTCGTGCTCTCGGTCTCGTCCTTGGGATCCTCTCGGTCCCCGTTGAATACATCTTTCATGCGGTCACGGCAGTAAACAACAAGGGGGATATCACCTTTGCAGGACGGTGGGGGGAGGGTCATGCGACGCTGTTTAGGATGGGAGGGGTGTTGATGAGTGGACCGTTGTTCCTCGTTTACACGCATATCCCTATCATCCTCCGTGGATGTCTCCTCCCCGTCATCATAGCCTTCTAGAACTCATCCATGGGTAAGTTTTATTTCCGCGGTTTTTTAATTTTGCAGATATCTCCTGATCTTATGTACGGATATAACCCTGCCTGGCATTACATGGGTTCCGATGTGTACTTTGATGGTACGGTTAAGGTTTCGGTGCTTGTGTATTGGATTCCTGTTGGGTTGTTGATGGATTTGGCGGGTTGGAGGGGGTCTGTGGGTGACGAGGGGGTTGGAGGGGTGGATTGAGACGAGGAAGGAGAGGATGGAGAAAGAGGTGAGGAGGATGGAAGGGAGTGGAGAGGAAGGGAGGTGATTTGGAGGGAATGGTATATATGTTTAGTGTCTGATGATGATATGAGTGAAGAACACGCTTTGTTTAATAAACGCAAACATTGGGATGTACTATCCACGCTATTAAACACAAAGATTGGGATCGTACTATCCACGCTTTGGCGTATTTATAAAGCTAGAATAGACAGATATTTTGCTATCGCAGGATCACATCTAAAGCAGCGACGTTGTTTATACAAAGCTGCATTTGCGAAAACCGTACGAAGCGTCATAACCAAAACAAAATATTGTCTAAAGGGTAGCAACGTTTATTACCAGTGACCGCGAGGGCCGTCAAAGAAAAAAGATAAATTACAACCAAAATGAAAAAAAAGGTTGAAGAAAACATTCCACAGTCAATAGCGGTGCCAACACCATAACAACTGCAGAGAAAAAAAAAGGAGGAATCACCCATACCCTTTACTTATTCTGTCTTCTAGCCTTCCCAACCCTCTTTTCACACCTCCCCCTTCTTCCCTCTCAAAGCCTCCTTCCCCGCATCCCCCCCTTCGCCCCCGCCTTCATCTTTTTCGGATTAAAATCAAAATCATCCGTCGACGCTCTGGTATTACTCTTATCCCTTCGATGCTTCCCCCCAAACCCATACTTGGCATCCTTGCTCCGTCGTTTCGGGTTCACCTTTTGACGTGGATCCGTCAGTTCAGCATCGACTTGGACGTTGAACTCCTCGCCGCCTTGGTTGGACAGGGATTTGGTCTTTTTGCGTAAGAGTTGGAGTTTGTCAAGTCCTTCTTTTTGGATTGTTCGCGGGCGGCGAGTTTTTCTTGTTGGACTTTTTTGCCAAACTGCGGGGGGGTTTTGGGACGGTTAGTGGTTGAGAAGAGATGGATGGAAAATAGAGGAGAAGAGGGATAAACGATGTACGAAAAATATAAAAGAAAAGAGGATGGGGGAGGGGATAAACGATGCACGAAAAATGTAAAAGAAAAGAGGGATGGGGAGGGGTAAAGAGGAATAGGGGTGATGAGGGATGCGAAAAGAGGGATGGTGGACGCGGGAAAAAAGGATGAGAGAGAGTAAAAGAGGGATGGGGAGAGAGTGAATAAAACAACCCACCTTTTTAGCTTCCCTCATCTTCTTGATCCTCTCCGCTTCGGCCACCGCATTCGCCTCATCCACCAATTTCTGTCTCACCCTCATCATATGTTCATCACTCTTCACCATCTCTGCATAATAATCCAACGGTCTAAACACGGGGACGTTGAGTTTCTTCAACTTTTTCTCACCCTCCACGGCGGCTTCTAGGGCTTGTTTGTAAAAGGCGAGTTCGCGGGTGAGGTCATTGTCTACTTGGGTTTTGGATAGGGTGATGGGGGTGGTGGAGGTGATGCTTTGGTAGTCGAGCCAGGGGAGGGGGGTGGTGGGGGTTGAGAGGGTGATGTCGGAGAGACGGGAGAGGAGACCGGACTGGATGGGTGGTTAGATGTGATGGGATGGAGGATGGAGTCATGTAATGGATGGAAATGAATGTTAGATGTGAGGGATGGAGGATAGTCTGTAATGGATGGAAATGAATGGTTGGATGTGATGGGATGGAGGATAAAGTCATGTAATGGATGGAATGGATGGTTGGATGTGACGCGATGGAGGATGGGAAATAAAATAATGGAAACACTCGTACCTTGTCATTCACATAGACCTTTTTTGCATTCTCATCTCCTTGATCATCGTCCTCATCCTCATCATCATCCTCCTCATCATCATCATCCTCATCATCATCATTGTCCCCACCTTCCTCTGTCTTCCTTCTCTTCTTCTCTTCCCTCACCAACAACCTCTCCAACAACCTCTCCTCCTTCTTCATATCCAAATACGCCTGCATCTCCAACTTTGCCTCCACATCCTCCTCCTCCTCCTCCTCCCCAACCTCCATCACAACCATCTCATCCTCACTCTCCTCCTTCTTCTTCCCCTTCATAGCCCGTCTCTTCTCCCTTGTCGTCACATGTTTCAAAGCAGCATTCTCAAGCATCGTCAAATCAACATCTTGGGTTTGGATAAACGTCTCAATGTCCATCTCGTCGTCTGATTTGGGCTTGGAGCCGCGGACTTTGACGCCTTGAGAGACTTTGGTCGTTACTTTGGGTTTGGACTTGTGATCTTGTTGGTGGACGTGTTGGCGGACATGGAGGAGGTTTGGAGGTGGGTTGAGTGATGGAGGGAGATGGGGAGACGGTAGGTTTGATTGGGAAACCTTTGATGCTGGTGTTGAAGGAGTAGCCTTGAGGCTTTGCCTTGTTGTTGAGGCGTTGCCTTCTTTGCTGACTTGAGGTTGGCCATACCCTCTTCTTTCGATCAATAATGATTACGAATAGAAAAAAAAAAAAAAAAAAAAAAAAAAGGTTGTAGTTGTCAGATTATTGCTCAATCAATCAACCCCGACATATGGGTGATATTAAACAGAACAACAACAACCACAACACCATTATTATTGCACACGATATATATACTTTATCATAGGCAAATGGCATGGAGAATGCAGAATGAAATGGATGATGATAAAAGAGGACACACCACCCACCAAACCATTCATTTCTATTTACACTTGATCCAATGCACTCTTGCATACAGAACACAACATCATCCATTTTAAAAAACAAACAAATTTAAATGGGACATTTGATTTTAACACTACTAAATACTTGATGGCAAAAGCAAAATCACACACTATACTAAATACATCAAAAAGGATGTGCCCCAAAACTCCAAAAACAATAATAAATTTTGCTCTAACATCTTCTCGAAATCTCCAAAACAGCCTTGATGACATCCGTCATGCTAAACACACCCACCATCCTCCCCGCCTCCACAACCCACAACCGATGCACGCGTCCCGCAACCATAGTCGACACAATCCTCTCCAATCCATCATCCAATGAACACGTCAACCCAGGTCCAAGCACCGCAGGGTCAAGCATAAACCCGCCCTTCACCCTCCTCACAAATTCCTCCACACTCAATCCATCCAGGTCTTGAATGAGGTCGGGGAGGGAGGGGGGTTTGGGTTCATACAGATCGTCCGTGACGAGCGCGCGAAAGTCAGACGTGGAGAGGGTGCAGAGGATAGAGGGATGGGGATGCCCGGGAGGGAGGGGGTGGGGTCGTGGTCGACATTGTCGTCACGGATGACTGGAACGGCTTGGATGGCCATGGATGCCATGCCAGTGAGCGTGGGAAGGATCGGTGGGAGCTTTTGACAGAGTAAGGCGTTTCAGGGACGTATCCTAAAGAGCGTGGGGTGGCCGTGGAGACGGTCTGGAGAAAAGAGTCTGTGGAGGCATCCATGATCTGGAGATGGTGGTGAAGGAAACGAAGAACGTCGCTTTGTGTGGCGAGAGCATAGTGGTCGGGATCTTCTGCGTGTTTGGACGAGAGTGACAAACTGGAGACTGAAAGGTTGGAAGCATGCGATAGAGTCGTTGTGGAGTCCTTGTTGCTCCAGATTGGAACGAGGAGACGGTGAACACCTTTTGCGAGGGGTTCTAGGGTTCTGCGGAGAGGGAGGTCTGGTCTTCCGATCCACAGAGTGCGACCTTCGCTACTCGATCCAATGACCTCAAAGATGCGGCTGGATGCGAGGGATGCGGGATCGCGAGTTCTTTTCGACAGGTGAAGAATGACATCGAGAATCTAGTGTGATGGTGATGAGTTGGAAATAGGAGGGGATAAAATAGACGGATGAGGATGATGATGAAAGAGACACTCACCGTGACGGTTCCAATGTACTGCCTATCCTTTGTGCAAATATTGAGCTCGCCAGCTCCAACAAAATGCTGTTTTTGTCCATACACAGCGATGGCTAAGAAAATGCATGATGAGTATTAAGATGATGATGATGAAGATGATGGTTAACTCACAAGTGACCCTGTGCTTCTTCATGAGTGCGAGGACATCTGCGAGACGCGTGTCTGAGGAGACGTCAATGAGCTTGTTTGGAGAGGCTGATGGCCTCAGTAGGAGCACGTCGATGATGGATGCAGTGTTGAGGATGCCTTGACCTCCGGATGCCTCATGATGGAGCATACTTGTTTTGAAGGTATAAAATAAATAGAGTTGGAGTGCAGAGGTGATGGTGGATAAGTAAAGTCAAAAGTCAGTTGCTCTTTTTAATACATAATGGACTCAAAGGATGAGTCAGTCTGGATCATTCAGACAAATATGATAATGTTATTAAAAGAGGGTAATGTCTTTATAATAATGGGTACACAACAACAGCAAAAGGATATGTCATTGTAACAAGATTTATCAGCCACCAAGAACACCTCATAGGCTCATGTAGATATCCAATAGTATCACTCAATTACACATAACCAACCAATCATATTAACCAACCAACCACATCCATTCATTCATCATCCAATTGAATAAATAAAGATGAGGTAACACAATATGCCACCATTAAAATTAAATATTAAATTATTTAAATATTCATTGCGTCACATCCATCACCATTCACCCTCCTTGAAACCCTACCATCACAGCGTAGACAAGGCAATAATTAGTATTAATTTTTACTCTTTAAAAAAGTTTTTCTTTTCTATCTATCTCTCCTCCGAGTCCGTCAACCCCATCATCCCCATCAATCATCCATCCCCCCTTTACTCTCTATCTAATCTAAACGTCTTCTTCTCATCATGTCCAACTGGCTTCGTATCGGTCTCTACGGTGGTCTCCACTTTGTGCAGCTGGTGAGCCCATCCATTCACCACTTTCTGTCATACTCAAAACCCATTCAAACGATGGCATCGTGGGGTCGGCGGAAAAAAACACTGGGAATCGTTCGGGATCATCACTCTACCTAAAAGCTTTCTCTATGCTCTTTCCTCATACTCTGGATCATTTCATATCTTGGATGGATGTCTTGCGATTCCCATTGTCCGAGTTCCATCCTTCTAACCCTGCCTCATTCATAGTTCACCTCACTGCTGACCCTCGGTGGTATTGCAGACCAGGCCCGTTATGGACCCTCCAACATCTGCATCCTCTTTATCGAGGACTACAAGATGGATACCAGCAACCCTGGCTACTTTCTCTTTTCCGCCAACTCGGTGCCTGTTCAGGCATCATTGGGTGAGTCCTTTCACATTCATCCTCTCGCAAATATTCACCGTCTTCCCAGTCTCGGCGCAATCGGTCTCGTCCTCGCTCTCCTAGTAGGAGGTCTCTCCCTCTACTACATTGTCCGAGCTGAATTCCGTGCCGTCCGTCTCATCTTTGGTATGGCCGTTCTCGCTCTCGGCTACACCCTCCTCGCCATCATCATGGCCGCTATTGCTACAGCAGGTGTCTCAAAGACTTGCTCTCAATTCCAATCTCAAGGGTTTCAATGCTCTACCGTCTTTACTGGTGGATTCTTTGAGACGGATACCCAAAAGACCTTTGGAAAGAGTTTGGGGGTCATTAATATGGCGGTGGTGTCGGCGTGGTTTTGTGCTATCTCGTGGGGTGGTTACGCTGTTCTCGAGTTCCTTAACTGGCGTAACTCTGTGTAAAAAAACCCCGTTTTCGACATACTTTTTTTTAACGTTTATATTTCCTTTTTTTTGTTGCTATGGCGTTTATGTCTATCCTATCCACTCATTATCTCTTTTTCAAAACCATCTCGGTTATTCCGTCCAAGTCGCATTTTCTTTCATGAAATGCCAGCTGTCTTCTTTTAACAATCATTTTCGTTTTTCTTGTTCTCATTACGCGGGGTATCTGGGCCTTTTTTTTTATAGACTCTAATTTCTGTTAGAGAAGAAAAATACTTCCTGGATCGCCCATTCTCCCCATATCCGATGATTCTCTTTCTCGCGCTGTTTTTTATTATCATGCAATTCCTTCCCACCACTTATCTCCCGCTTTTTCGTCGTTTTTGTGGTATCAGTCTTTTTGTTTTTTTTTTTGATGTACCCTTTTATTGTTGTTTTTTTAACCCGAGTTTTGTGGGTGTGGGACGTTTTTGTGGAAAAGGTGGAAGTGAATAAATATATTCTTCTGGTTTGACCTTTTTGCTGAACGTTTTGAAGAAAGGTGACCCGTTATACGTGAATGAACACCACTCTTATACAAATCAGTCTTAACACCACATCTAGGCGGGCGGAGACCAGTTGGTGATGTGAAATGGCTTTAGCGTGCAGACCTTCTACAACCATAGTTTACAGATTGGTAAGGCCGGTGAGCAAATTATTTAACGACCCATAGGGGAACTCCAATGCCATCGTTAAATTTGCTCACCGGCCTTGCAATCTGTAAACTATGGTTGTAGAAGGTCTGTACGCTGAAGCGGTTCACATCACAACTGGTCTCCGCCATGCTAGATGTGGTGTTAAGACTTGAATTGTATAAAAGTGGGGGAAGTGATGAACGGTGCATTCTTTATCGAAAGTCGAAATGGTATATCTCGATGGATATCACTGCTGGTGGTTGAACTCTTTTGCGCATTTTGTTATCTACGCATGGGTTATGGTGACGGCGTCTCTCGAGATAACGTCATTACAACCGTCAAGGGTCACAGCCAATGTTCCCAGAGCGGACAATCCAATTTACTCCATGATCCTGTCTTTCCCACTTCCTTTTTTTTTTTCTTGTCACTTCAAAAACCCCACAGTCCATCACAACATGGAGGACGTGCCTCCACCTCCACCAACACACCCACGACATCCCACCTCAACCAACACGTCATCCTGGAAATCCCTCGCCGTGATCGCATGGGAGAAACGCTCCCTAGAATCATCCCACACGGGGACCCCCAAACAACACTTTTATCTCGTCACTGTTCAAAAAACCACCCCTTCCTACACCTTCGAAGACGGTATGAAGATTTCACAGACTTTCATGCATCGTTGTCAAGCTTGATCAAGGGGTTAGCTTCCGTCGCAGTTGGGAGTAGTAGCAGCGAAGATGCGCAGTTGAAAGCAGATGAAACCGCTCTCACATCAGGGGCTCGTCTTGTTCTTCCCAAGAAACGTATTTTCCCACCAAAGCTGTTTTGGTGGAGAGAGTACGTTGTTGGATCTTTATGTGACGGATCTGCTGCGTTTATCGCCTCGTGTGCTCCGGAGTTCCATCTTCGAGAGTTTTTTGAACCGAATGAGTTTGATTGCAAGTGCATGGAGGCGGATGGAGTGAGAGTGCCAAAAATGGATTTGAGGGAAAGTTGGATGATTCCTGTGGATAGGAGTCCAAAAGGTGTTTCTCGTGATGATGATGGTCCTGTCGCTTCGATGAGGATTGGTTAGCCCCAGTGGAGGAACGTCGACGATCACGAGCGGTACAACAACATTCTCGTCCAAGTCTAGATCTTAGTCTCCCACCCTCTCCTTTGCCAATGACTTGATGCAGGGTTTTCATCAAAGTCAAACACGTTGACTGATACACTCCCGACTTCAGCCATGGGATCGTTCTTGACGAATGCTTATGAGGAGGCTGCAAGAGAACATGGGAGAGATAGTATCATGGTGCGGTCTTTTGCGTTAGCTTATGCTGCTGTTGAAGCCGATGATGTGGCGAAACAGAATCGCAATGAAAGTGGAAAGACGTCGCATCCAGTGGCATACCCCCTTTTCAGCAAGTCCAAGCGCCGACAAGAAACGATCAAAAAAGGATCGTGTTCATCCCACTCCGATGCTCTCGGACGCCTTCATTGCAGCAAAGTTCCTCGCAAGTGATCTCGAAAAGGAAAAAAAAAGGGAGACTAAAGAGAAATCGTTGGAGAAAAAGAAACCAAAACGTCCTTCCTCTCCACGTAAACCCTCACCCACCGATCTAGCTTTATCCCAATCCCGAAGTTCATCAAGAACTTCAGCATCCCGTGTTCCACTCGACGCTTCATCCTCGCCATCATCGTCACCTGACATCAACGACAAAACCACAGAAGACGTCCCACCACCCCCTCCTTCTCATCTCTTTCCACCCGTCAGTGTCGTGGCTTCACGTGATAGCATCGCATCCACCTCTGTCACGGTCCTGCAGACTCGTTGGAGGCAGAGGAAGCCGAGGCTCTGAGATCAAAGGAGAGGTTGGAGGCGGTTATGGCTGTTTCGACTTTATTGATGGCGGGGATGTCACCCTCTGTTGTGCCGCCTTCACCCGCTCCTAGGGTTCCGAGAAATTGCCACCGGCACCTTTGGGGAGAGTGTTGAGCTCGGATCGAAGGTTGATGCCGCTACCGCCTGTCCCACCCGTGCCAGCATTAGATAGGAAGGTACAATTCAATAACACGGTTGAAGCACAGGTAAATTCCTCATCATCATTCAACAACTCTGATGGTTTTGATAGTCTCCACCCCATTCTACCCGCCTTCACCACCGTCTCCAACGTCTTCAATCACCGTCTCCAAAACCAGACCGTCAGGTCCCCACATCCACCAACGTCCCCAATCCACTCCACGTCTTCAATCGCCGTCTCCAAAACCAGACCGTCAGGTCCCAACCCACCACTCCATCTTTCGATCCAAAGTCTCCAAAACCAGAACCATCAGGTCCCAACCCCATCCACTCCCCGAGGTAAATCACCCCGTCCTTCCACCCCTCCCGCCTCTCGCGACAAATCCCGTTCTCCACCTCCTTCAAGAACCGCAAACCTCCTCGCAGCCTTCTTCACCCCAACACCCCCAAAAGAATCCGACACCTTCATCGTCACAGACTCCCCATTCAACAAACCCCGTGTCAAACGCACCGTTGCAGCAGGTCGAGACGTTGCCCCAAAAGTCCTTGTCATGGATGGGAATATCGTTGAACCGAGTGAAACCGATAACATGCCTCCCAGATCTTCCGCTGCAACCGAGAAATATTGGGACGATCAGGAGGCGGATTTCGTGGATGTGGCGTCACCTTTGCCCACGTCGGGAAGTGCTGTGGCGTCGGATTTCTGGGCCCCTGTTCCCGCTCATCGTCTACGTCGTGTCTCGTCCACCCCGATTTTAGGAAAAGTCACTGTTATCTCGCAAAACGGTTCGGAAGCCTCGGATTTGTCCATGGAATCCTTTGAACATGAGCCACGTGCGTCTAATCGGCCAAACGCGCCGACGTCTGCTCCTGTTTCGCGTGGCGCTGATTTGCAACGAGGGGTGCGGCAGAAAATGAAGGATGGGGTTATGGATCGTGGATCTGAGTTACCGCCTTTGATGCGGCTTCAGAACATGAAGAATGTGCCAACGGAGAAGGCTGAGATGCTGACGGCTTGGACGGCGACGTTGCTTCCGACACCTCCTGAAGCGGCGTCACCTTGGGAATCGGATCCAGGGGTCCCGCAACGATCTAGATCGAAATCAAGGACGAGGAGATTGTCGGTTGATGAGGAGGATGATCCGTTGAGGTGGGCCAAGACGCTGTCAAAAGCGGATGGGGGGGTGGATGATCATTCGGTGGTGGCGGAATGGAGGGCGTTGGTGAAGGATAAGGATTTGCTGGAACCGACGAGACGGATGGAATATGAGGGGATGCAAAGGTCCTTGTCGCCGCAGCGGTTGCGGGCGGAGGTTCTTGAGAATCCTGTGCCGGTGCCTGTGGCTTTGGGGTGGGGTGGGACGTTTGGAAGGAAGAGCAGTGAGAGGAAATTGAGGTCGACAAGTAACACGTCGCTTGATAGAGGGATCAAGGCGTCTTGGAAAAACATGATGGGAACGATAAGAAGTAGAAAGGGGAGCAATGGAAGCTCAAAAGCGGTTCCTGATGTTGAACGTCAGCCGTCACCGAACCCGTTTGAGAGATGGGCGCTTCATGGTCGTTCTGCTTCGTCACCGGCGAAGACAACGGTACCAACAGCTTTATCAAAACAGCAACCCATTGTCGCCGTTCCTTACCCTGAGATGATACCTGGTCCCCCTGCAGACGATATTTTCCGTCCACCCATCATGTACCCTGACATTGAACGTATCGACACCATCCCACCTTGGAACCGCACCGTGGACGTCTTATCTGGAAACGTGGACGCTGAAACCGGTAAAAAGACACGTCGTGCCATCAAAGGTCCGCGTCCATTAGCCGATCTCGCTCCACCTCTCGACGAAGGACCTGATGAAGGGATTTCAGGACCCACCGACATCCATCCATGGACAGAAAGCAAACCCTGGAACCCCCCTACCCGTTCTCTTTCCCGTAAAATCATCCGCGCAGCCACCGTCACTGCTCAACCCGAGTTTGTCGCACCAGAACGACAAGGATCACTTCAACGTCGACAGCGGAATCAATGGGTGCGACGATCCAAGTCACTTGATCCTACTGTTGCGCCGTTGCAGAGACGACAGTTTAGAGGGGCTTCGTCTATTCTGTCGGCGTCGGCTATGACACCACGGACCGCTGCTCTTGCTACCATTCTTAGGGATGCTCCACCTCGAATGCCTGGTGTCAATGGGGACTTGTATTACGATGATAGCGATGAAGGGGATATGCATATCCCGAATTCGTTCCTCCCACCTACCCATCATTACGATGCGGATGGCGTCTTGATACGAAAACAAACGTCCAATCCAACCATGCAAGCGCGGAACCGTATGCAACGTGGAAGTGATGAAGATATGAGACGTGTGAATCGGGACACCCGAAAGACGCCCTCCCCTTTACGTCCGCGCGTCACAAAACAAGTGCGACGGTCCCGCACGTTAACGTCAACGACGAGTCAAGAAGTGGCGTCGCATTTTCTTTCCATCAAGGCTTATTTTGGGGGGGTGGAGGGGGTGCGACTTCCACGATGGTGGCGGTGAAGGTGTCGAGGGCGATTGGGTTTGGATCGTTGTGTTGGAAGTTGGGGGAGAAGGCGGGGATTGGGAAGGTGAAGGTTGAGGGGTTGGTTTATGTGGATGCGGAGGGGAGTAGAGTTATGGTGGGGGATGAGGAGGATTGGGGTTGGTGCTTGGAGGAGGTTGGGGTGAGGGAGAAGTTGGTCGTTTGGGTGGTTTATAAGACGTTGGAGTGAAGTTGTTATCACTTGCTTTATGAGGTGTTTTTTTTTTTTCTTTTTCGGGGGGTTTATATGGACCTAGCTACTTTTTTCCTTTTCTTCTCATGAAGATCCTTTTGGAATATCAGGGAACCTTACTTACAAGCACTTTTTTTTCTCTTTTTTTCTTTTCTTTCACTTCTTTTCAGTTCCAATGAATGCATTTTCCTTTTGGTCATATTCTCTCTCACGTTTTACGCACACCACATTTTCCTTTTCTTTAACCCCCATCCTTCTTGTCTTTCCTTCACACCCTTTTTTCAGTGATATATATTTCTTGGTCATCAACTGTTTCTTGCACATACTTTTGTTTGACGTTTTTGCCGCACGTATACTTTTTTCGTATCATTTTCACAGTTATCGCATTCTTGTACTTTTGCTGCAACAGCCCCCTCCCCTCACATCCCTTCATTTTTCGATTGTTCTTGAGAGCCCCGTTATCGGAAAATAGATTCATGAACGAAAACCGTATTTGTGCCGTCGTCTTTGAGAAATCTTGATATTTTTTAACAAGATTATCTTTGCACATGCGTGGTCCAGTAGGCACATTCTTTACTGTGCAAAGTGTCGATGTTCATGGCACAATTGGGTTGAGATTTTAAGTCCCTCAAAGAGTATCAATGCGTCAGAGGTGAGTTTCCGTGCACTTTTTATATCCTTCATCACCAGTGCCATTACAGAGCCTTCTTGATCAAAAATCATGTCCACTTTCGAGCGTATTTTTACGCAATTGTGGATTGTGGAATATTCATCTGCATCCACCGATTTATCTACTGCACATAACGGTTATCGATCTTTGCGCAGTGATAAACGTCAAAGTAGCTCCAACAGGTTTACGAATTGTCACAGATTTCTCTCTCCGACGGCATGTCTCTTTTAAGACTCCCCACCAACATCCTCGTCCAACAACTCACCTCCCATCTTCCCAGATCCGACATCCTCACCCTCTCCATAGTTCACCCCTACCTCCATCGTCTCTTTGAATCCCTTCTCATCAACACCCTCGACTCTCGGCTTACCTCCTTCCATCACTTTCTCCAAGCTTTCCAACACCGGCCAACGATCTCCACCATAAAATCCATCATCCTCAACACCTATGATCGTCGTCTATCCAAATCCATGACAAGAATCTGCGAAAAAGTAGGAATCGGCGTCACCACATTAGCTATAACAGAGACGGATCTTGGGGAATGCGATCTCATGGCAGATTGGATAGAGGCGTGTCCGAACCTAACAACCCTCACCCTTCACACCTCATCAACGTTTTGCTGGAATGAGATCAATGCTCGGAAACTCGAAAAGGCGATCTTTGGGTTACCCCATCTCCGCACTTTAAAGATGACATTGAATCTCGAACGTCAATTATTTAGCGAACCATTTTTAACGGCACGTTAACATCCCTCGATATCACCGCTTGCCATCCAATAGAAGAATTTTGAATCCACGGGACGACGTCAAAGCTCTTGCGACGATGATAAGACAACATCGACATCTTCGGTACCTCGCTCTCGCATCCATTTCATACAAGACCATCTCCACTTTCTCGCTGATTCCATTGAAGGGTTAAATGAATTAACACAACTCCGTATTCACGGGTCTTTATTGAAATGGTTCCGCCCTTTCGCAGGGTTCACGTCACGGTTGAAAATGTTAAGGATCGACGCATCCAGTCTCGCCACCACTGTCGAGGTGGAGGGGTTCTGGGGGATCATCGATGGACATGTCTTGAGATATTGGAGATTGAGAATATGTATGTCACATTTCCCGTGTTTTGTGATATGATTTTGAGTGTGTTTGGGCGGAATTTCCCGGCGTTAAAAAAGGTCATGCTGGATAACGGGTTTCTTGAATACGAGAAGTTGTGGGATTTCGAGGAAGGATTTTTTGATGGGATGGAGGTGAAGAAGGGGTTGAGCGTTTGTGTGAGGTTTCGAGGACGAAAGTCGCCATTTCAAGGAAAGTCGAGTTTGAAGTTGTTGAAGTTTTTAGCGGATGCGGAGGAGCTTGAGTTTGAGGAGGGACAGCCCAATATTTTTACGGAGAGTGAGATGAAGGAGTATTTGAGGTGTCTTCAGTGTACGAAAACGGATATGCATGGGTTTTTGATGAGATGTTCGGAGGGACATCAAATGTTTATAGAGGCGATGATGGTTAAAAGGTATCTTGTGTTGGTGAAACCGTATCTCGTTAGACTTCGAGATAACGAGTTGGAACGACTTCGGAAGGTGTTAAAGACGGGACGGGAATGTGAAGATGTTGTGGTATTGTGGAAGGGGACGTTGCAAAGTTTACGAGAGTTTCTTTTAGTCTCGGAAGACGTTGGTATGAAGATGCGGAGGCTCGTGTTCAAGGTACCGGGGGAAATGGGCGAACCGTATTTCTGTAATTTCTTGTGGGAGTTGGTGAGAACGCAGAAGAGGATACGAGAGTTACGGGTTGTAGGACGATTGCGGGTTGATATTGATGTGATACGGTTTTTGGAGGGGATGGAGAAGAGGGGGTGAGTGTTTTGTTTGAGGGGGTGGAGGGCTTTGTGGGAGTTGAATTTGAGGTGGTGTTCAAGTGGAGGAGGGCGTTCTGGGAGTTTTGGAGGTATGTGGATGTTCAGAAAAAGTCGTTGAAAGGTTTGAAGGGGAGTGATGGTGATAAAGGTTGAATGAGGATATGGAGTTTGACATTGAGTTTTGGAACCTTAAAAATATTCAGGAAAAACGTGTTTGTGTTTTATGGCCAACAGCAGGTATTACACGGAAAGGAAGGGCTAAGAAGACCTCGAAAGATAATCTAATTTAAAATACCATTGAAGAAATCTTGTTTTTATTTCAATATAAAAAATACGAGACTCTCAACGACGGGAATAAATCCCTGTAAGATGATGGTCTCCTCAGCTCCGATCCCTCCATCACGTCAAACGCGTCGCTCCCGTGTTTCCCCTTGTGCCAGGTAAAGAGGTTTCAAGTAAATAACAGGTGAAACGCCCGTCCGTAACGTGTTTTCATTCTGGACACACCCAAAACCAAGCAGCTTGTTACGAGACAAAAAGTCCGAAACTTTACATTTCTTTCTCGCAAATTCCTCTTCTTGCTTTGCACGAGCTCTCATCCCTCTCAAAAACCTCTTCTCCAACACCCCACATTGCCCGTCATGACCACAGACACCGTCATCGCTCCTGATGTCACCCCCGTTGAGACGTAAGTTCACCATTCATCGATTCCCTCGTTTCTTTCCTTCTTTCTTTTGCATAAATGTCAGCTTCTCCACCTCATTATTATCAACGTCATCCAAGAAACGCTTCATACTCTTTCATCCTCACAGTCTATCCAACTCACCCTCATTCAGCACCACAGAGCTCAAAAAAACCACCGAAGCTCTCCCCGTCGTCACCCCTACCGAAACTCCCCAAACCGACGACGAAGCCGTCGCCAAAGCCGCTGAAGCCGAAACCATAGGTACACACCCTCCCTTCCGCCTCTCTAACCCTTTCCCCAGAAGAATCCCCCATGGACGAAGAAGACGACGACGAAGATGACGATGACGATAATGACGAAGACGTAAAGCCCCTTATACATTTTTACAGTCATCTAATGTTTTGAAGGTGGAGATGGATGAAACTGAGGATGACCTTAAGAACGACCTTGAGCATTTAGATACATCTGCTATCTTGCCTACAAGGACGAGAGGAGTGAAGGTGGAGTTTAAGGATACTGAGGGAATTCCACCTGAGGAGGAGGATAATATGGAGGAGGACCCGGATGTAGTCATTGAGGAGGATGAGGAGGATGAAGAGTGATTTGATTCCCCCGCTTTTGCGCATGAAGCTCGTATCTCCCCTGGCTCAACCCCACACCCTTTGTATTTATGTTTATGGCAGATCTGCCTTGAAAATATGGATGTTATTGTTCTTTTGCTCTTGGCGGCCTTTTTTGCTGTAGGTAGTGAAACCCCCGATATTTTAGCGCGCATTCCATAAAGATAATGGATGTTTGGCGTTGAACAGTCGGGGAGATGAACACTATGAGAGAGAAGTCGATTATCCTCCTCTTCAGCTAAAGAACTTGCTGAACATTAGAGGCTCATGATTCTCTCACATCTCTCTTTGTCGGCACTGTCATCGTGCATCCATTGTATACGTTAAAATAAAACTCAACAAACTCAACGTCATAAGACTCGCTGCTGTTGCGGTATAGGAGGATGGTAACGAGATGTCCTTACACTTTTTTTCTACAAAAAAGACATGAAGAAACGACAAAGACCAGAGTCCCTTGAGAATGCCGACAAAGACGACTCTGCAAAGGTCTTGAAAACATTGGAACCCATCGACAATGAAACCAAGACACAAGATGACTCCATGACAGACCTCGTCCTCTCTGACGTCCACATCACCCCAGACTCTACTACACCTCCAACATCCACTACACTCCAAACCACAACCTTTACCACTAAAACCCAACCTCCTATCACCATCACCCTTTCACATCATCTCGCAACGCCTATCGCCAATGTCGGGTATCAGGTACAAAACCATATGAATCCCTCCCCCCCCTTTTTTTTTTTTTTTTTTTTTTTTAACCCCCTCCACCATTAAACATAGGTCTGGCCAGCTTCATTCATTCTCGCAAATTACCTCCTCGCACATCCACCAACCTCAACCGTCCTGGATATAGGAACAGGTGTCGGCTTCCTCCCCCTCCTTCTTACTCACCTCTCCGTCCCCACCATCTTCATGACAGATCTCCCACACATCCTCCCCCTCTCCCACCTCAACACCCGTCATCTTCCCAACATCAAACCCCGCGTTCTCGATCTCACAAATCCACCACCATTTCTATCGTCAAAACCTGATACAGATAACACCCAACCATTAGAATACACATGGACGAATGACGACGTGACTCTTTTCCACGAAACATGTAATTTAATCGTCGCGGCCGATATCATCTATACCCCAAATGTCACGTTTTCGCTCATCAAACATCTCCCCTCTCTGCTTCAAACCCCCACTGACACCCATACATCCACCCGTGTTCTCCTTCTCGCTCTTGAGAAACGCGTGGTGTTTACCATGGAGGATCAGGAGGTGACTGCACCCGCTTGGGAATACTTTTTAAAGACGGTTGGAGCGTTTAATGTCGATAGGGAGGAGGATGGATGGATTGTTGTTGTGGAGATGGTGGATGAAGAGGAGTTTGGGAGTGGGTTTGAGGTGAGAGGGGAGGGGGAGATGGTGCTTTGTAGAGTGTTTATGGAGAGGTGTGGAGAGGTGGGAGAAGATAATGAATAAAGGTGTTTAGTTCGTCCTCATCGTGGGTCACATACGTCAATAAAAGGGTGGCAAGTTCGAGCAGGCGATGGCGAACCCTGCTCGAACACATTTGGAAGAGAAAAGGCGGTTTTAAAGAAAAATGAATAAATTGTATATATCAAGGTCGTTGGATCAGCACATTGGATTATTTAACGTTTTTTTTCTCTCTTGTTGGTCTTGAAGGGATTCCAGTTGGACTTTACAAACATCATTTTGGGTACAGCTGAGCAAAAAGAGGGTAGAATAAGTACTTATACCGCGGGTAAACAGTCCTTCCCCTGTGTGCTAGCGACGGTGCAGTTGAGGGGGGAGAGGATATGGAGAAGGAGGTAAGACGATCAATCCAACAAAGAATAAATACTGAAAAATGCTAACGACACTTTGCTGTGAGCGCCTTGACTACGCGTAATCCAAGTATTTGAGTTGTTGCGCTTAATATATTAAGAAAGTCGCAAAAGCTACGGAAGGTTTCGTCAAACATGATGAAGAGTCAACAGCGGATCAACGGAAAACACAAATTACGTACGATGAAGAGATGTATATATATTCAAACAATATCCTTTCCATCCACGACTCCCCGTAAACAAAGGTGGAAACCAACAACATCAGATTCTTCAACCCCACACAGCAACCCTTGAACGACGATGAAACTAAACACGACGAGTACTTCAACCCCACACAGCAACCCTTCAACAACGAGGTAAACCAGACACCCTTCTTCAACAACAAAAACAATAAAGAACAAAATCTCTCATGAAGCATCAACAGCAGTCGAACAGCTTCTCACCAACAAAACATCTTCAACCAGTGGGGTAGCAAATGACGATACATCAAAAGTGATCCGCAATACATGGCAAGGATGGGAGTGGGGAGGCAAAAAACGCCTATGTGTGCATTAACAAGAAAGCAAATCCATAACTTGATTCGACCGTATCGAGGAAAAAAGAAGAGAGGGCAAGCCCTCATTACGACGGTGTGTTTGAGTCATCTCCTTTGTCCTCGTCGAGTTCTTGATAACTTGAGGGCGGGCACCGATGGGCGTTGATGACCTGCAGCCATAGGTCGAGATGGGGTGCCGAATGGGTGCCGCCGGTGTTGTGGGTGAGAGGAAGGAGGTGAAGGTGATGGTTGGAAACCCCCCTAACCTCCCGAGATCTTTGACGCCGCCGTGAAGATGATGTGGGATATCATCATGAGCAGTGGTGATGTTGGTAAGGGTGATATGTGGTTGATGGTGTTGGGACGTTGTGGCGGGCGTCATTGTGGAGAGTGTGTGGAGGTGATGTGCATTGTTGATGATTGTGTGTGGCGGGCGTCATTGTGGCGAGTGTAGATACATCATGAGGGGTGGTGATGTTGGGTTGGTGAAGGTGATGTGCATGTTGTTGTACTATGTTATGGTGGTGGGCGTCATTGTGAGCGAGTGAGTGTAGAGGAATGTGTGTGGATGTGTGGATGTAAACAATAGCAAGATGGTGGCTGCATTGGATAGACTTTATGAGAGCGGGTGTATTGTATATGATTTTAGGGCTGCTTGTTTGAGTGAGGAATGATAGCAGAGAGGGGGGAGGCCGACCCTATTTATACTCGGGTGGCGCGTTCAAGTAAGTTGTTTTGAAGATGCTTGAAGGAATTGAGTCACTTCAGCTGGCAAAACGCTGCAAGTGACTCACATTGATCATTCCTTGTGGAGGAAGGTGGCTAAAGAGTGAAGGAAGGTGGGGGAACGAGCAGCTAGAGTGTGTTTTGATCCTCATTGTTTTGTTTACCTCTCGTAATTGTCTCTAATATCGGTGATTGTGAACGGAGTTTGAAATGATCAGTTTTGATATCGACCAGAAGGCACGGGAAATACTCCTCAGCTTAACCACACGACAGGAAAGGGTTACTTCTTCCATAGTTACCATTGTTTCTACTCTACAGACGACCTTCACACCCTCTGATCATCAATTGTTGTGCACCTTGCTATTACGTATCCCTTCATTAACTTGCACGCTCCTTCATCTATCTTTCTCGGATCCAGAACAGGCGACTCTTTATTGCAAGTAAATAAGCTGAAAAATTATGGTATCGAAGAATGGTCCACTTTAACGGATGGTTGATAAAGTTGGTCACCGGAAACTTTATCAGAATTGCAAATGACGGGGGTTAATCGATTTTGGTTTATAATTATAAGCACAGAAAGGGACCAGGCCTAAACAGTAGAAACGAAGGCGATATGTGGAAGAAGAAACCCTTTCCCGTCGTGTGGTTGAGCTGAGGAGCATTATTTCCCGTGCCTTCTGGTCGATATCAGAACCTGATCATTTCAAACTCCGTCAACAACTCTCACTAATCGATGGAGACAATTCACGGAGGTAAACAAAAACAATGAGGATCAAAACACACTTTAGCTGCTCTTCCCCCACCTTCCTTCCTTCACTCTTTAGCCACCTTCCTCCACAAGTAATGATCAATGTGAGTCACTTGCAGCGTTTTGCCAGTTGAAGTGACTCTTCCTTCCAGCATCGATCTTCAAAACAACTTAGTTGAACGCGCCCCCGAGTATAAATAGGGTCGGCCTCCCCCCCTCTCTGCTATCATTCCTCACTCAAACAAGCAGCCCCAAAAGCTATATGCAATACACCCGCTCTCATAAAGTTCATCCAATGCAGCCACCATCTTGCTATCTGTTCACATCCACACATCCACACACATTCCTCCACACTCCATCGCCCACAATGACGCCCATCACCATAACATAGTACAACAACAATGCACATCACTCTTCACAACCCAACATCACCACCACCTCATGATGTGTCTACACATTCTCCACAATGACGCCCACTGACGCCCGCCATACACCAACAACAAAGCACATCACCTCCACACACACTCCACAATGACGTCCGCCACAACCATACACTACGCATCACCCTTACCAACATCCACTGCTCATGATGATATCCCCACATCATCTCCACGGCGGCGTCAAAGATCTCGGGAGGTTAGGGAGGCATCCAACATCACCACCTCCTTCCTCCCACCACACAACACCGGCGGCACCCTTCGGCACCCCATCACGACCTCATGGCTGCAGGTCATCAACGCCCATCGGTGCCCGCCCTCAAGTTATCAAGAACTCGACGAGGACAAGGAAGATGACTCAAAAACCACCGTCGTAATGAGGGCTTGCCCTCTCTTCTTTTTTCCTCGATACGGTCGAATCAAGTTATGGATTTGCTTTCTTGTTAGTGCACACTTAGGCGTTTTTTGCCTCTCCACTCCCATCCTTGCCATGTATTGCGGATCACTTTTGATGTATCGTCACTGCCTACTCCCCACTGGCTGAAGATGTTATTGTTGGTGAGAAGCTGTTCGACTTGCTGTTGACGCTTCGTGAGAGATTTTGTTCTTTATTGTTTTTGTTGTTTGAAGAAGGGTGTCTGGTTTACCTCGTTGTTGAAGGGTTGCTGTGTTGGGTTAACATTTTCGGGTGCTTTGTTAAGGGTAGCAGTGTGGGGTTGAAGTACTCGGTTTTCACCTTTGGTTACTTTGATGAAGGGGGGAGTCTTGGATGGAAATGATAGTGTTTGAATATAAATGGTGCTTAGCACATCTCTTCATCGTATTTTACATTTCCCGTTGATCGTTGTTTACTCCTGCAGTTGTTTACTCTTCATCGTGTTTGAAGAGTCCTTCCAGACTTTTTTTTTTTGTAAGCTCAACAACTTCAATGCGTTGTCAGGAGCTTTATACCAAGATGATTTAGAATTTATTTGGATTGATCGTTTCACCTCCTTCTCCCTCCTCAACTTCAACTTCATCTGGATCGTCGCTGGCATGGAAAGGATTGTTTACCGATAAAACCTATTTTATGCCCTTTTTCCTACCATGAACCCTTTATCATCACCATATACCAAGAGGACTTAAAGGGGTCTTTTTCACTTTTCACGAGCCATCATCAAGACAGTCATGGCGGCGCCAAGCTCGAGGTCGCGGAATTCATGGAGGTACGTGATCTGCAGGGCGATGGAGTGAGCGACAACGTTCATAAAGACGGGCGGCGAGAGCGGCGGAGTTTGACTCGTTGATACTACTTCCATGTCGGTTATTGGGACGTGATATGGAGCATTTCTCGTTCTGGGTAGTAGAGGTTGCACGTTTTGTGGATGAGGACATGGGTGCGCATTATGAGCTTTCTTATAACACAGACCTTCCCACTCCCCGAAATTACTGGCTTATAGGTAAAAGTGGATACGTGATAAAACAGAAAAACGATTTTTGTAAAGCTTTGGAAGGTTAAATTCAATTTTCGTTCGTAGAACATGAGGAGAGGAGTTTTAAGAGACAAAGAACAGGTAGAGTTATGAAGAAAGAGTCAGGAACAGAACATTCTTTAAAAGAAAAAAAACAACAAAAATATTAAATGACAGATACAAAAGACAGTTTCTTGATAAAAAGAGTTTTAAAGCAAAAGAGTATAAAAATTGAACTTTAAAGAATGGATAGAGCCAAACTTCTTCTCTAGTTCTTTCCAAGATACGCCAAAATTTTCTTGGCGGCACAAACGTCTTTCTCGCATGCAACACCTGCTCATTATCAATCCACACCACATCCCCCTTCACCCACGGCACAGCCACAGAAACCTCCTCCTCCATAATCCGTCTCATATCCTCAATCCCTTCCTTCTCCAACCCCTCCCCATCCCCATACGTGACAGCTCTCTCCGGATCATTCCTCGAATCCCTCCACCCCAGATACGCCGCAACCACACTATTAAACCAGACCTTTTTACCGTTATACGTTTTAACGGCTGGGAGGACGGGGGAGACGGTTTTCACGTCACCGTTGGGGAGCCAGTGGAGGGTGACGGCGAGGTTTTGGGCGGCGGTTTCGGCGGCGACGCGGGAGGTGGTTTGGAAGGTGGAGACCCAGCCGCGACCGATGGGGGAGGAAGGGTCATCTTGTTCTGGGATGATGCGGGTGTAGATGATACCCTTTTTTTCGAGTTTTTCGACAAAGGTGGGGTTGGTTTCACGGAGACGGTCGACGGCAATGTCTGAAGGGCAGAGAGGGGTTTCGCCGCCTTTTTTTTTGTTTTTTAGTTGTTGAAATATGGTTAGTTTTTATGGTAAAGAATGCGAGTTTTTGTGGTAAAGAATGAGATTTTTGTGGTAAAGAATTGTGTAATTACCTTCGGTTGGGGGAAGGTCGCAGTAGAAAAAGATGGTTTTGGGGTATGTGGGAACTTGAGCCATCTCGTGGTGGAAAGGGATCAATTGGTCTGGAGGGGATTCGTTTGTGGTGTGAACGTCCTTATAGACGGTATGGCGGGGAGCAGCTCCTCCTGTTTATTGAACAAAGGCATTTGTCGTTAGTAGGGTTTGTAAAGAGTATTGTTGAATGTTTATAGGAGTGGTAAAAAGTCGTAGTGGTCCATATCAAACATGACCCTCAAGATCCACAACAAGTCCAAGCACAGTGCAAAGGCATCATTCCATCATAACTCACCAACATACGGCAAAGGGTTCACCCCCAACGCCTCCACAAAGTCACTAAAATCCTTTGGACTGTCGACAGGGAACCCTCTAAACAGAATCGCACCCGTCTCGACCAACTGTTTCCTCAACGCATCCTTGTTGTTCTTTGCCCATTCCACTGCCTCTGCTGACGATGGGAAGGTGGAGGAGGTTGAAGGGGTGAGAACGTGTGGGAATGTGCGGGAGCCAAACGTCTTTTGTTGAGGGATGGTGAGTGGGATGACGGACGGGGATGGGGTGTCGATGGAGGTGGGCATCGTTCTGGCAAGGAAGGAATTTGTGAGAGAAAAAAGAGCAAGTCACGTGGTCTCTATATATTTGCTATTAGGTAATATTTACTTCCATGGTCACTCAAAAGACTTTCTTCTCGGCGAAATTAATAACAGTAACTATTTTATTTATTCATTTATTTTAGCCGTTGTCCTGTAAACACCAAGGGTAAAGAAGGTAAATATTTATTTGAATGAAAACAAACGACTGACTGGATGGATGGACAACTTTGAACAAATAAAATATAGTAAAATGTAATAAAAACAAATAAAATAATATTTATCCCTCGTCTGCCCCTCTCTCTCACTCCTTCGAGTCAATGATCCCTCCCTCTGAAATCTGGTACACTAAGCATCATTCATCAGTACACAGCACAGCCATTCCAACAGTAAAATAAAACACTCAACTGGCTTCTGCTTCAGGCACACTCGGTGAATCATAAATCTTGCATATCCTGGTCTCCCCTCTCCCTTTCCTAAGGTACAGCCTCGTCGTCGACGCATGCGCGAGAACGTGTCCTCCAATCGGTTTCTTGGGATCAGCGACAAACGACATTGCGGCGCCTAATAATTAATGAATGGTAATAAGGTTTCATCAAAAAAAAACAAAAAAGCCAAAAGTGATCGTCAACCCCCCCACGCCCAAAACAAATAAATGGCAGGGGCCAAGGATGAAAGCCACAAAGAAACAAGAGAGAAAAAACCATTCCCACTCACCTGGATCCGCACACATCTGGTTCGTGATAAACACCGCCACATTAAACTCTTCAGCAAGTCTCATCAATCTCGCCAACATCCCATTCAGCTTTTGTTGACGTTCACTCAATTCACCCTTCCACTGTAATCTGTCCGGAACAGCGCAATGATCGAGTCAACAACGAGAAGACGAAAGTCACCGTCAACCATGCGGGCGGCGACTTCAATAAGTAGGTCCATTTGAGCTTCAGAGTTGAAGGCACGCGCAATAAGAATGTTGTCAAGGGCTGCGTCAGGGTCGACACAAAAACGAGCGGCAATGGCGCGGATTCGGTCGTCGCGAAAGGTGCCTTCGTGTCGATGAAGGAACCTGTTTTAAAGGAATGGGGAAAACGTGGTATGAGAATACAATGAAATAGTAACAAAGATAAGCAAAGTGATGTAAAAACAAGTACAAACATATGACTAGGAATCACCATATATAGGAAAGCAAAAGGAAAGAAGCAATTACCTTCCCACCAGCACCCCCCATATTGAACGGTAACTGCGCAGCCACACAAAGCGTATGCGCAAGCTGCGTCTTCCCCGTCCTAAACTCCCCAAAGGCCTCCGTGATACTCGCGCTCTCAATACCTCCACCCAGAATCTTATCAAACTCTCTACTCCCCGTCGTGATCCTGAACACGTGTTTGCGCTTGAGACAGTAATCGGTGCCAGTGATAAAGCCAGAGGAGAGGAGCTTCTGCGAGGCTTCCTTGATCTTTTCAATCTTGGCCTCGGACATGCCTTTGATCTTGAGGAGGTTGCGGTCGTGGTCATTTGGACGGACTGTTGGTGTGGATGACGTGGATTGTTAAATCGATGTGTGAGTGATGTGTAGGTGCAATTGGTATAGGACCGTGGGAAAGCTGAAAGAAAGACTTTTTCTTACCCTGACGGTCTGCATGCCCATAGCCTTGAGCTTGGAAATATCTGCCGCGTTGATGCCAACGTCTTGGAGCTTGTCTATCTCCAGAAAGTCCTGGGATTGTGGTGTGAAAAAGGAAGTCAGGGTAGAGTATTGTACCGGTGTCTATTTGGGGACAAGAGAAAACGTTAGACCGTGATAGTAATGAGGAACGTAGAAAATTGGGGGCCTGTGGAGTGCGGTGACTGCATCTCGAATGAGTCTCAAAGAGGAATATCAGTGCTGACGTACGCACGTCTTTAACAATATCGCTTTCAGGTGATAAATCAAATCCTGATGGTGATGCATTCCATGAAGAAATACATAACCCCTGCATTCTCTTTAACGAAAAGGATATTGCCCAGCAACGACAAACGGCTCATGCATGCTGACGCAAGCAAAGATTGACAGAATGAGGCAACCCAAACGTCGCGGCATCGAGAGAGCAAGAATGGAGGTTAAAACATACCTCCGACTGCATAATATCATCCTCGTGCTGCTCATCCTGCACGGCATCACCGTCCATCACGACCTGGTCTCCAACAAACATGGACATTCTGCGCAGGAAGGTGTGAGAAGCTTTTTTGGAGAAAAAATATATCTAGCAAAAAAAAAGAATTGGGTGGTTTTTATAGTCCGTGGCTGAATGAAGAGGCACAGACCATGACATGTCAAGCAGCGCATTTTGGCGGTGGATGGAGGGACTGATCGGTGTTGAAGGGCGGTATTGAGCACGGTGAGGTTGGTTCTGGCATACGGGTGTCGGTGTCTGCGGGGTTACGGGATATTGGACATGGAGACATCAGAGTTAGTTAGCGAGATGAGAGGAGTGTCTTGGAAAGGCCATCGATGGCATGTCTACGAGATGTGAGGAGTGTCTTAGAAGGGACATCGATGGCATGTCCTGCGAGGCTCAAAGGGGTTGAGGCATCATTTCTTTGCATCCGTGCTGTAATGCCGTGAGAGATGTTGGGTGCATAGGTGCGTGGAGGACACCAAGATAACATATGTGGATCCGCCAGAAACTGATATCCTATTGTTCGGAGTCATATATGTGTGATCGAGAGGTGCTATTTCTCAATATTGAGGAAGTTCGGAATAACTCATGATGAACGATACAGATTGTGCTAACAGGGTTTCCAGAAGAGTCTCGTGATTGAGGTGGATTTCGAGGACGTATGGATGGGAATCAAGGCTAGCTGAGAATAGGTGAGGGAGATGGAGGTATGAGTGGAGAGGTATGTGTCCATATCTCTCGCATACTCTTTCATCCTCGCTGTCGGTTGAGCAGCATGAAAAGAGAGGACAAACGCTGAGCGACATCAAAAGACGTCGCGCGCGAACGCCATCGTCTGTCTATGAAGGTGCTGAAGGCTTACCTTGTGCGTGGTGTGGTGTTATACAACAAAGTTTTTGAAGGTCGATCCTTAATTGCCTGGACCGGATTGCCCCTCAAATCTTTTGAGCAGAAAAAAAGAGAGACGCTTTTGGACCCCAGGTTTTTTGTACTTTGCTTTCAAGCCGGTCCAAAAAACGTATCTCACCAACCAACCCTCAATCGGTAAACGACTGCAGTAGCCACAACCTACGTACACCATCATGTTCTCTCCTGCCGTGGACTCTGGTCCTGCGGTGGTTGTTCGTTATGACAAGGACGAGAAAAAGGTTGTCTGCTCTCAACCCATTGGACAACAGGTGATCTGGGACTATTACCGCATGCGGGACGAGACCGTCAACCCTCTACATGGCACTCACGGAGAGTGGGGCAGTCCCCGAGCGTCTCATCTACGCCTTCGCCTCCAAAGTCTTCTGCACCACCATCCCTAGACCCATTGGCGGGAAACGTGCCCCAGGGTTTCTTAGTTTTGCTGGTGCAAGCGCAGAGGAACTGTTGATATGGATTATCGAAAAGGCCATCACGTCGCCTACTCGTCGTGGACGCGGGAAACCTTTGGATCCTGGTGATCTTCTTACCATGGTGGTTGGCTTCTTCAACGAGGTGCTCACGTTGCATCGAAGCGGTTCTAAAGATGATCTCGACAATGCCGTGCTCAGAGGAATGAGAAGAGCAGGACATCTCGTCAACACGGGATCTAGAACCATTTTGCCCCCGCATTTGCGTGGAGATGCGGACTCGTCGTCTTTCCCGCAGACCCCGGAACAACAGCATCCGAATGTAAGCTTGGGAGGGTCAGCCGTGTCGGGTTCACGTGGAACGCAAGAGGTGTTTTCTTCTTTCGTTGGAATGATGGATGCTCCTGCAGAGCGACGCCAACAACATACCAACGACGTGGCGAACGCTTCCAATCATGCCATTGCGGATCGTCCGCCAAATTCTGCCTATAGTGATCGGGAATGTATAGCCATCACCAGAAATTCTTTATGGCACAATCGGCAGCGGCGCACCCCAATTGGGGCTATAATTTTACGGGTTCCGGTGCTATGGGTGCAGGCACAATCCGGCTCTTGCTTACGGGGCGGCCACAACAATAGGTATGTTTATATCGAGGACTTTTCGTCAAATCAAGTGTGTGGGCATACAATATCATAGTGGGATATTTTTTATTGCTGTTGGTGATCATTCCCGTTAATGCATCAACCTTGCAATTATGCCAAATTGATTGTTATTCTGCAAATTGCTATTGAATCGAGCGTGTAAACATTCCTAGTCTAACGATAAGTTTCTCACACTACAGATCATCAGCAATATGAATCCGAAATAACTAGACACCCGAACGCGCCTGCCAACCCCCGCCACCGTTTCCCAACCGCCTTTGACTACTCTGCCCAACCAGACCCTCGTCGTTGGTACCCCCATCCTACATCTACTCCTGACTCTATCACTCAACTCTCACCCAATCCTACCAAAACCATATATCCCGTCCAGAAGAAACCCATGCATACCGATTACTCCCTAGAAGAAACTTTTACGGCGACCAAAACATTGTGGATGTTGCTAGAATACCGCCTGGACCCGGGTCTAGGGCTTACGCGGATCCGACATTGATTTGCGGAGAGGCAATGGAGTTAGGACAGACTTTTACGGGGATCCACCGATGGAGAGAATGCCTTTACCTCCACAGGCTCATGGTTACAGGTCACAATACGGCCATGCATATTCTCCATCGCGTTACCCTCGTCAAATATACCCTGCACCAGCACCTCCACCTCACTACCCTGCACCCCCAATACCCTCACACGCGAGTCACCAAACACTCCATTTTACACCCTCCTTTGACGCAAAAACGTACACCGCGCCGCCATCGCGTCGGCAACTGGAGACTCTTACCTACCTCGCTCCAAAATCCCCGAAAAACTTTTCATGGAACCTATCTTGGTAGCATCTCCTACACCTTCGCATTCGTCAAACCCTCCACCAGAGACACCTGCTTTTTCTGATTCCAAAAACCAACCTGAGCTTCCTACACCTTCGTCAAATCCATCCTCAGATCTCCGGCCCGCAGACCTTTCATTAGACCTCAACAATGACAAAGAAACGCCCAACGATGAAGTCACCAACACGTCCGTCGTTGCTACAACCGAAATACCCACCCCGCGCCTGAGCCTCAAAAGGAGGAAAAGGAGGATAAGGATGATTTGATGGATATACGGAAAGGTCGAACGTTGGAGGAAGCTGAGGTTGAGATTAATCGACTTGAGGATACGATATTTAGATGGGAGATGGCGGCGAAAGAGTGGAAATTGAAGGAGAGGGTCATGTTGGAGGAAATCACGATTTTGAAGAGTCGGAGGAGTGGGAGTGAGTCTCCACCTTTGGAGATGGGGAGGAAGAGGGCGAGGAATTGATGTGGGCGTGTGATTTTAATTTTAAGGGGTGGGGGAAGGAACATTGTTTAGAGGACTTTATGTAAACAAAGAATCGTGGGCGTTGTTTTTCTTCGTGGTTTACGCGCGTTCACGGCGTTAATATTTAAAACGGGATACCTGCCTACTACAATTCCATTTAAGACAATTCTTGCTTGGTAAGCTGGTCCACAAAACCTGAAAAGAACGCGCGGATCAAACAGCATTGCCATTCCAGCATCATCCATCATCAACGATGGCCAGCAAGGAGATAGGTAACTGAACATCCACCGTTTCATACAAGTACCCATCACCCTCATCATTCCCATACCTAAAATCACATCCCCCAAACAGAACTTCTTGAGAACGTCGAACTCCGTTTCGCAGTCTCCGACACCCCGAAAAGTTCACCAAATCCCTTTCCACCTTCCTCCCACCCGTCCTCCTCAAGCTGGAATCCCCGCATGAACCTGTCCGTGCTAAAGTCATGGCCATCTGCGCGCATGTCTCGAAACGTCTCAAGTCTACACCAGAGTTGAGGGTACCCGTGAAAGCCTTGTTGGGGCTTATGGACGTTAACGCTGGACGAAAGGCTGTTGTGCATAACTTTGCTTTGATCTATGTGGAGATGGGGGTTGCGAGGTTGGGGAGTGAGGTAAAGTGTTTTGGTGGGAAGTGTGTGTTGATGGTGTTTTTAGGAAAGCGTTGAGGTTGTGCCGAGCCTTGTGCATGGGATCTCAAAGAGGACGGTTGCGCAGCAGCAAAACGTTGTGAGTATCATCATACCGGTGAGTCTTCCCCTCTCCATGACGTTGGACTGACAAAGTAGATTCTTGCGGCCTACAAACTCCCTAAACTCGCCAAGGGCGACATCCCCCGACAAAGATCCCCTTCAAATTTGAACAGAACCCAGATGACTATATAACTCCTCCTCGATTGCATCCACGCCGTCATGCTTTACAACCCTGTTCCACCGACTCCACCTGGTGAGGAGGTAAGCGCTGTGGCGAGCTTACCACCGGGTATGAGTCAATCTATGGTTGCTCTCGTCACCAACAGTGGGAAAGTAAATGGAGTTCCTCCTACAACGATTTGAGAGCGATCAAGGTACGACCTTTCAACTCCCAACCCCCCATCTAACGTTTGAAAGCTCGGTTTAATCCGTTTCCTCCAACTCCACACCATCCTCCCGATCACCCATTTCCCGATCCCCCGTTTCCTCATCTTCCTCATTGCCGCATCCGACGCAAACCATGAGCTCGTGTCCGCCGGTGAAGACGCCATGAAACGATCGCAGAAGCCGGATCTAGAGAACGACGAGGTTGTGCAGGGATTGTATACGCTTTATTTGGGGACGATTCCGAGTGGTCAGGTTATTAAGGGGAGTGAGGTTCGCACGGGGGACTGTGGTTATTAAAGTGAAGACGTTGGCTTGGTTAAGTCGGAGTGTGGAAGCGACGAATAGAATGCAGGGGATGCTGCAGACGGCATTTGATGCGCTTTATGGTTTGCCTTTTTGATACGTTGCATTTTGCTTACTTTTGTATTTTAGGGCAAAATAGTACACCCAAGCTTAGTCTGCTGGGATGGGATTTGTGCAATGGGTTGCGAGGATGGTGAGGAAGGAGTGTTTATGTTTTGGCTGACGTTCGCTTTTAGGGTAAAAGCGAAAAAATCAAACCTGTCGCTGGAATTTTATTGAGCGGTCTCCTTAAATTCATTGACGAGAATCAGCAAGACCGAAGTCAAGAGGGAGAGAGCATCCGTGGATTCGCCTACGAAGCTGTTGGATTGATTTCTAAGAAAGGTACCTTACCCATCTCATCTTTAGGTTTTAAGTCTATTAGCACCCGACGCTGTTTCGCAGGATCTTTCGATCCTTAAAGGCTTCTTTACGGCAATCTCAGATGAATCGAGAACGTCAAGGTTTCTGTGCAGGAAGCGCTCTCGTCTATGGTTGAAGCGTTCCGTGATGCCGTTACGAAGCCTGATCTTAAAACCGAGATTGAGGAAGAAATTCTTTCAACATTCATAAGGTAGTTATTCCCTCTAGATTTTTCTCAAACTTGTCAGCCTGAACCTCAGGCTCGTCTCGTGGCTGTCAAGTACGCACGGGCATTGTTCCCGTTCTCCCACGCTCTATCGCGATATGTGTGTATCGTCGCGTCGGCTGATCCTAAGATCGAGGTGCGTGAGGAAGGACGACGGGGATTGGATTTCCCTGTTGCGCCTGTTATTGCAAAGTTTACAGGGTTGACGGGGGAGGAGGAGGAGGCGTTTGAAAAGTATCGAACAAAGTTACCGAATCTTGGGGAGACGTTGCAGGTGTTGAGTGATATGGGGAAGAAGCCGAGGCCTGGGGCGAGGTTGCCTGGAGTGAGGTATACGGACAACCTCCTTTTGCCCTTTTAACTCTTTGAAGGTATGTTGGGTCGTATACGGCGGAAGGATACACGTCTGCTGTTGAATTTGCGAGACGCCTTTTTGTGTTGACGGCCTACCCATCGGCACGTATTTCGGACATTCGCCATCCATCACGTCTGATCTTGATGATGGGAATAAGATTTCGGATATATAACACGGAAAGCTTACAAAGCGTATTTGGCCGAAGTTTGGGGTCGCGAGAAGGGGAACGAAAACGGAGTAATTGGACTATATGTGAGTCTTGTGGAGGGGGCGTTGAAGGAGCAGGAGTCAGGTAAACATCCTCCCTCTCACCTAGCTTCTAATTTTATCAATAGATGCGCTCCTTCTTTCTGTCGCGTCGTCGTGTCTTTTGGAGCTTATATCGTTGGGGCCGTCCGCGTTTTCCGAATGAATACATGGATCGTATTGAGTGGTTAAAGGTACCTTCTTTTTTGGGGGGTTTGATTGTTATGAATGTTAGACGTTTTTGTCGTCTCTTAGGACTGAGACGAGAGTTTTGGTATGGCGAGGATTTTGGGAATTGTCCGCAACATGTAATGCGGATGGAGTGAGGCTTGATGCTATTGTGAAGTTGATTGAGGAGTTGAATACGACCATTGCGGATCAATCTAGAGCAGGTGAATAACTTGATTTTTACGTTTTAGACGTTGGAAATCTGAGCAACTTGTTAATTTTATACAATTTTTTTGCCGTGTCATTATATAGGTTACCCTCGAGCTCCGCCACGGTTCCATCCTCGCGCTAGGTTACCTTCTCGGACGTCTGTACTATCGATTCCCAGACCGCGTAGTGAATGCGGCGTTGCATGCGAAAAGCATCAAGACGTTGTTGGAGGCATTAAATCGACGTCGAATATGATTGTTCTCGGTGGATGTGCGGCTTTAACAGAAATTGGGAGATATGGTCTTTTAGTACCTGAAGCGGATGTGAATGCGATGGACGTGGATGATGCAGTGAAGAGTGAGGGAGTTGCGGAGGCGATTCTGAAAAAGCTGGAGGAATTTAGTGGACAGACTAAAGATGGAAAGGTAAAATAATGATGTTTATGTATGTGAGTGCTGACTTTTTTTTTTGTACAGCTGCAAGAATCTGCTATTACCGCTCTTGGACATATGGGGTTGGGTCACCTGCGTTGAGAAAACGAATTGTGGATTTCATGTTTACGTTACCCTCGCTTCTCGGGAAACATATGAGGTGAATTTCACTGTCGGGGAGGCTGTTTGCGCTACAGCATTTGGATTCGCGTCGTCAGTTTAGATGAATATTTGGATATAGCCGATGTCGTATTCCCGCCACCGGGGTCGACGGTTTTTGCGGCTTCTGAGGAACTTATTGAGGAGGTTGTTAAAAAGGCTTTGAAAGATGTGAGCCCTGTTGCTGCGGCAGTGTCGAGGAAGGGTGTCTGTATCTGGTTGTTGTCTTTCGTCAAGTTTTGCGGGACGCATGGCGTTGTAGTGGTAATGTAGATGTTTGGCGATGGTTTTTGATTTTTGGTATAGAAACATCTTCCGGAGATTCATCAGGCGTTCTCAAGTTTACTTGCCGATCGGGATGAATTTACACAGAGGTGGCGTCGAAGGGAATTGGGCTCGTTTATGAGTTGGGTGATGGACGAATTAAGTCTTCACTTGTGGAGTCACTTGTATCGACTATTAGTGAAGGTCGTCGACTCGCCCCGCAGTCCGTCACCAACGATACGCAAATTTTCCAGGAAGGCGCGTTAGGCGCCACACCTGATGGAGGGAGCTTGACAACCTATCAATCTATCCTTTCACTCGCGAGTGACATGAATCAACCTGATCTCGTTTACAAATTTATGTCACTTGCTTCACACAATGCAATCTGGAATTCTCGACGCGGTGCATCAATGGGATTCAGCACCATTGCGGCGTACGCGGAAAAAGAACTCGCCCCACATCTAGCTTTCCTCGTCCCCAAACTCTTCCGATTCCAATTCGACCCGAACGTCAAAGTCGCCGAAAGCATGAAAAGCATTTGGCGTAGTCTCGTAAAAGAACCCAAGAAAACCGTAGACGAATACTTTGAAGCGATTTTGGTTGATGTTGTCAAGGGCTGAATGATCGGCTTTGGAGGACCAGAGAGGCGAGTTGTTTGGCGTTGGCGGATTTATTGCATGGACGGGAGATTGTGTGCGTGGAGAAGAGGTTGGAGGAGATTTGGAGTGTGTGTTTTGCGAGGTTGGATGATATTAAGGAGAGTGTGAGGGCGGCGGCATTTTCGACGTGTAAGACTTTGACCGGAATGACTGTCAAATACTGTGATGCGGAGGTTGTGAGTGTCAAGGAGGGGCAGAAGATTACGGATATTGTTGTGCCGCTGTTTTTGGTATATCCTCGTTATTTGTGTTTTTTTTTTTTTTTTTATTTTTGTTTCAGTCTTGAGCGTTTCGTTATTCTGATTAAAATATTTAGAAAAAAGGATTGCCTTCGTCTGCTGAGGACGTCCGAAGGTTCTCATTGTCACCATTTTGAAAATATGCAAGAAGGGGGGTGTTCTGTTAAAGCCTCACATCACAGACGTCGTTACGACGCTTTTGGAGGGTCTCAGCAGTATGGAGCCTCAAGTGATGAGTAGTTGCAGTTCTAATAATTTGCGAGTTCTGACATTTTCATAGACTATCTTACCTTTCACATTGACAAGTACAATATCACACAGGAACAGCTCGATACGTCCCGTCTCAGTGCCGCCAAATCCTCTCCTATGATGGAAGCCATCGAGACTTGCGTTGAACATATCGACGGAAGGTTATGGAAGACCTCATTCCAAGCATCACCAACATTGCTCGTAAGGGCGTAGGACTTCCCACCAAGGCCGGGTGTGCTCGTTTCATCGTCTCTCTCGTTACCAAAGTCCCACAAGACTTAAAGCCCCATGCTGACACTCTTCTGAAAGCCCTTAGCGGCGCTATCTCTGATCGTAGCGCTGCGATTCGAAAGTCGTATGCAACGGCTATTGGGTACTTATTTAAGTTGTGTTCACAGGGATCCGCTACAAAGTTGATTGCGCATTTGAGGGCTATGTACACGGATGGGGAGGATGAAGATGGGAAGTCTATGCCAGGAATCACGTTCCTCGAGATCTCAAAACACTCTTCCGACGCTCTTGCCAATTACTTTACTGAAGTACTCCCACTGGCGTTTATCGGTCGCAAAGATCCTAACGAAAACATTAATGCGGTCTGGGCGTTAGTGTGGGAGGAGAACACGGCGTCAGGAATGACGTCAGCCGTCAAGCTTTATATGACGGAATTGGTGGCGGTTTGTGCGAATCTGTTGGGGACGAATCCATCGTGGAGTATTAAGAAACAGGTCGGGGCTGCTATCGGGGATATGGCAAAGGCTGTTGGAGAGGACGTGGAGGGGAATGTGGGAACGCTTGTTCCCTTTTGAAGGAGGGTTTAAGTGGGCGGACTTGGGAGGGGAAGGAGGCGGTTCTGGAGGGGTTGTTGGAGGTGACGATTGCTGGCAAAAAGTATTTCGGGAAAGCAGAGAATAGAAAAGTTTGGAGGATGTTGCGCAGGTAATTCTGCCCAATCCGACCTTTTCAACTTTATTAACACGGTTGCTTAGATTATGATCCGAGAAGCCAAAAAGAACAGCTTTGTATAAGAAGTTTAGCATTGAGTACCTTGGCAAGTTCTTTGACGCACATGGGTTGAATCGGTTTGAGGAGTTGGAGGAGTATTTATTTGAAGTTGCGGAGAGAGATGAGATGGATGAGGATACGGATGTGGATGATGGCAAGCTTAAACCTTTGGTGCTCGTCATTAGAGCGAATGCGTTCAGGGCTATCGGGAAGGTATTTACGACGGAAAAGGCTACACAGGGTATATATTCTTCGTTGAAGTGAGAGACTGAGTGTTGTTCAGATAAACGCTTGCAACCGGTGCTCGCACAGCTTACAAAGAATTTGGAGGGAAGCATTTGGAATGTCAAGCTTGCTATTCTTGACGCGTTGGAGAGTATTTTGGAAAAGGCTGATGCAAATCTTTTGGGCGAGGAGGCTCTCAGGACTGCTACCAGCGGGCTGTTCAGCGCTCTTGGTGATCTTAAGGTTTGTTTTTCTCGATATCGTTTGTTAACATTGAACAGTACTCTTCTGTTCGTGAGGGCGGGCCAAGGTTTTAAAAAGTCTTCTTAGGAAGGTTAAAGGTAATAATAATACATGTATATTTTTCAAGTTCGTCTTATCTAAAGCACAATTATGCAGATCTCAAAGCATTCGCGTCCATTAAAAATGATGTGATTACGAGCCTTGATGAGGCAATCGCCAAAGAACCCATGACCACCATTTCAGAACCATTGAAGGAGTTCAGGAAAGAGATTTCGGGGATGGATATAAATTAGATACAAATAAACATATCTTTTGTTCGGTCATTCTTCTGGACCGTTGTTAGGTGGTGATATTATATCAGAGCTCAATTTTATATCTGTGTCCGCATCTGTCCATCCTGTGACAACCTCTTGACCCTGAAGCGCGTTACCCTCGCCTTTTACAGCAACGACAAGAACTCCTTTACTTAATGTACCCCTTCGACCTCTAGTTGCAGACCGCAACCGAGCTGTGACTTTTGGCAACGCCTTCGAATTAGACCCGCCACCTTCCTCCATCGTTATCTCCTCCATCTTTACACTCTTCACAGGCCCATGCTCATCATCACTCTCCTCCATCTTCGATTCATCCCCCAAATCTCCCTCCGAGTCGTACCTTGGTAACAGCGACCACCATCCTGCAATCGACACAGGAAGCCATGGTCGTGAAAGGGGTTTTGAGAAGATAGGGTTCTCGTAAGGAAATGGGGGTATCGCTCTAATTGGTATTCTTCGGCTGTGATCACGACGTCGGGGTCGACAGAGTCTTGGCTGCCATCTGTCGGGCGTTTACGAGGTTTACCGGTAGTGGGAGAGGACACATTTTTGTCGAGAAGTTGGTCCAAGGAAATGTGTTTTGTACGGCGCTCAAACAGTGCTGACAGTGGGAGTAGAAGATGAAGGTGATGGGGATTAAAAGCATGGGTATAGATGCGGCGATAGGAGCTAATTCGGTTGTTAGAATGTTTTTTGTAAGCAAGTGGGTTTATTTACCTCGCTTTGTGACAAAAATACCGCCCATAGTGACCTTGAGAAAATGCTTAAGATGAGTATTGGAGGATAAGCTTACCTGGAATATTATGAGACCGATAATGATGCGCTTGAAACCCATGACCCAGTGCCTGCCATATGATTCATATTCTTTCACGTAAACATACAAGAGCTAAAAATACATCAGTTCAGTGCAACGACGGAAGACCACGCACCTGATTCTTGTAAATCAGGTAACCAGCCGCAAAGTAGATGGTGCCTGGAATAAGAATTAAAGGGGCTTGAACAACATTAGTACATATCGATATAATTACCAACCAATGACGGAGTAGCAAGTACAATGATGAACACGAGAAGGTGAACTGGATAGAGAATGCCAAAATTTAAGTAAGAGTTTCAAGGTTTAACTCATGCAGCTTAAAAAACGTTATTTTCATCACATTTGATGCACAACTTACCTCTCGAGGCGTCTTATGAGCCCACCTCTTAAATAGTACGTAAATAAATATAACTGGCCGCACTAATTCAATTGCAAACATCATGATGTTGATGATGATGTAATTAATAAAAAATGTAGCCCCGGATGGTAACGTCGACGCAAGAAGACTGAATATGAATCCGGGGTTTTCGATTAATGAGCCGGAATAGACCAAACGGTCGATGAGAGCGTGAAAATGAGCAACACATTGAAGATGAGGTAAAAGAAATAGTGCTGGAGAGTGCGGACTTCAACCCAGCTGTAAGCCTCGAGACCTTGCTTCAAGATCAAAACTGCAATTTGTTAATATGACTGATAAATTGGAGCAAAGTAAATGGATTGGTGACATACATTCAAGCATGTATGGAATAAACAAGTTGAATATATTGACAACGACAGGCGGGCCGATCTTGAAAAAAACTAGTTAGTACCCAATGAGACAGAATAGTACGTACAGTTTTTAAAAGAAAATACACCCGTTCGTTTTGAGAAACTATAGCGATGGCAGGAGCCAGCGTCGGTACTTTCGCCACAGAATCAAGGTTTGTCAGCGATGCCACAAAAGATGCGGGGACGGTCCAGAAAAACGTCAATACTGTCGCGAGAATAGCCACTATGGCGGATTGAATGCTTCTTCGAAGAGGGTGCATAGACAGAGCAGACCATATAATGTCCTGAGGTGCCGGAGCTAATCGAATTGCCATTGAATACGGATTATGCGTCGTATATAAAAGAACTTGCGATGCAATCTTAATTCAAGTGAGTCATTGAAAAAAATAAATTGTAGATAAATAAGTACCTGAGCCGCTCTTTGGGACGAAAAGGTTACAAAGGCTGTCGGCGAGCTTCTCGTGCTTTCTTGATGGCGATCGATGCTCTGCCGATAGTTTAGACCACATTGATTTATATTATAATCTTACGTCTTTTTCGTTACCCTGTGCCCGAGCCTTTTTGACCATCCATGTGAGTTTGCTTAGCTTATTTGTATAATATACAATGCTATCATTCGCATCGACGCCGCTTGATTGTGCACAGTTTGCGTCGACAAGGTAAGGTTCACCAAAACTACTGTTTCTCCTTTTCTTCAACTTAGGACGCAACTTTTGAATCATCGCAACATCCAAGAAAGTAGATCCAGCATCATCTCGGGTCTCAGAAAGCGGCAATAGGCTTGGAAGACTTGCGGTGGCTGAAGTGTTCGGGCCAAAAATCCTCTTGCCCAAAGTTGAAAGCTTTAACGATTTGAACCATGATCGCTGGTTGCAGTGTCTTCTTTTTCTTTTCAGCATTAATGTTTTTATCCCACGTCATATACGCCCTTTCTAACTTCTTCAGGGTGCGGTTTCTCCTATCAACTAGCTTTCGCGTGGCTTTAAAACCTCCAACGGTCGTGTCCAGCCTAGCACTTTCAACAATCCCAATGTCCAGGCTTTCAAACCATTGCTTCAGCTTTACGTCTGTCCTTAGATGAGGGGGTACATTTTGGACGATAACGGTACGCAGCTGCACAGCCTCGCTCTTTCGCCATGAAGGACGCTCCGAAGATGCACCATCATCTTTGCGGTAGTTGGTGGCAATTCCCGCGTAACTTTTGTAATTGAGGTACGTTGTGGCAAACACGACGAGAGTAACAAAAAGGACAAACAACGAATGCACAAAGAAGAAACGGGGAGCCATCGCTCACTGAGCATGCATTAGCTAGGATCAAGCGAAGCGGCTTACCGTTAGATATAGAAAATCGGAAAAGCCCAATATCGCTCAACGACCTGCCATCTGTGACGAGAACAATGTTGGTGATGTTCGACGGGTTCCCTCCGTAAAAGTTGATGGGAATTAATATAGGAGGCTGCATCATTAGCGACGACAATAAGATTAAATTCCTACCAAAAGAAGGGTGAGGACTGCTATCATAATGGCCGACGTGCGGAGAAACCTTAGGAACCTGAGAAGAATTAACATGAGCTCTTCAAAGTTTCCTCGTACATAGTGGCATCCAGTCCAACTTTATCAATGACAAAAGACTCTGGTATCTTCAAGCACATCGAGATCCATCCGAAAAGGGACGAAGATATTTCAGGCGCGTCCTTTTTGCATGTTTCAACCCTCGTATAAAGGATTTTGTGAAGCGATTTATATCTTCTCAAAAGCTCATGCAACCCCACACAGAAAAAGGATACGGCAAGAGCTAGTATGAGGAATAGAAGGGATCCTGATACAGAGGGGTCCGCGACATAAAACACTTTCGAGTAGTTGGCTGTCGGCGATGGTGACGGAAGAACCGTCGCAAAGCCATTAAGGTCGCTCATGATGCCGTTGTCTACTCAAAGCTTAGGTCGCTGCATACACCACGATTAAGACGATTTCCACAATGAACCGTTGTCTTCTAAGTAGATCATCTATGTTTTCAGTGGGCTCTGCATTCATTCCCAATCACCCCTCCCTCTGGACTTTGCGAATTGAGCCACATCGGGCATGCCGGGCTCAAATAAAACAGAAACATCAACTCTTTAGGGTTCGCGGTGGCTTTCTTGCCTTTCGTCCAAATGACTGCGCGATGAGCGCCTCTATGCGCTGTAGCTATTGTCCATGTCACCTATGTCATTGATCTAGGACTTAACGGCAAAATTGCGGCATCACAGAGTTGAGACATGTTGGGCGTCTTTCAAGTACCAGGGATGAGCCTCTGGATCCCAGCTTTCTCGCACATTCGGCTCAGAATAACATCCGCACGGTCATCCCTTGCCATATCTTATGTCCTACTCGATCGATGCAGCTGCAGCCGCCCAAGATTTGGATTCCAACAGAGTCCATTGCACACAAGAGTCTCACCTTTAGGGCATACTCTTTCAAGACCACCACGAGCACCCGCAATACCCTTCTTGGGATCTAATCTAATATCTGCAAGATTATTTACTTCTGGTACGCAGAACAAGGGAAGGCGTTGAAGGATCGTGGGGGAGACTTGGAGACTGTCAATGAGCCTGTAGAGAAGAAGGTCAATTTAAAAGAGGCTAGGAGGCTTCTATTGTTAGCGAAGCCGGAAGCCAAAGTTCTGGCTGGTGCGATTTTGTTGCTTTTCATTTCATCCGGAGTAACAATGGTGAGGTCCAGCCAAGAGTCATCACGTACTTTTATCGTATATTAGTTTCTAATGTCTTCTTGTTTGGCGTGGCGAAATAAAAAGTCGGTACCGTTCAGTATGGGAAAGATTATCGACATTGTGATGGTTACTATCGGTGTGAAAGTTCCTGAGGCGGCTGCTACGGGTTTCATGTCACTGACGTTACCTGTATTTTCTCTGGGCTATGTGGGATTTTTGCTGGTAGGGAATGAAGCCCGAGTCGTGTTGCATGCTACTTATCGATATTTGGTTTCAAAGTTGGAGCTGCAGCGAATTTCGGACGCGTTGTTCTCATGCGGATTGCCGGTGAAAGGTGAGCATATTACTGAGGCTGATTTAAAACCATATGTTCAGGATCGTAATGCGTCTCCGAAATCAAGTCTTTAAAAGTATCATTAGTCAGGATATGTCGTTCTTTGGTAGGGGATGCATTGCTCTCAAAAAGTCTTAACGTCATGAAAAGATAAAAACAGAACCGGTGAGCTTGTAAGCAGGCTATCCTTAGATACGTCAATTGTTGGCAAGTCAGTCACAAATAATATTTCTGATGGTCTTCGGAGCTCCGTGTCCGCCCTTGTTGGTCTTGGTAAGATGTTATTATAAGAATGCAATTAGCTAATAGGTTAGGTATCATGGCCTACGTGAATTTAAAGCTTACGGTATTCGACAATTCAGTATTCAGATGTTGACTTCATTTAGCTGATCATGATGACCATTGTCCCGCCGGTCGCTCTTGCCGCAATATGGTACGGCAGATTGGTCCGGCAGCTTTCAAAACAGACGCAGGACGCCATTTCAGAGACGACCAAATTTGCGGAAGAGAAAGTGGGAAACATTCGCACCGTCCGAGCATTTTCTCGGGAGCCTAAAGAAATGGCAATATATTCTGATCGAGTCAAAGACGTGTATGACGTATCTATTAAGGAAGGCCTTGCCACTGGATTGTTCTTCGGAGGGATGGGTCTCTCAGGAAATGTCGTTATGTTGGCGATCCTCTATTACGGCGGATCAATGGTGCAATCTGGCGCTATCACCGTTGGTGACTTAACTTCTTTCTTCCTTTACACGGCATATGTCGGATCCTCCTTCTTTGGGCTTTCTGGATTCTACAGCGAGCTCATGAAAGGGATCGGTGCAAGCTCAAGGCTCTTTGAGCTTATGGATTCCAGTGGAGTTATTGAGAGCTCAAAATGTGAGTGCTTTTTTGCATAACTCCATACCCTACTCCTAATTTCTTGATATCATTTTAATCGTGTTTGAAAATAGCCGGTGTCAAGATTGAGGAGCCACATGGACGCATCGAATTTAAAAACGTTTCCTTCTCCTACCCTGTAAGCTTTTTTTTCTGCTTTTCTCGTTTAATTAACGGCATAAACAAACAAAAAAATGGTAGACGCGTAAAGACATTCCTATCTTTTCAGATCTGTCATTCACGGTTGAGCCGGGATCTCATGTTGCTATCGTTGGGCATCTGGATCGGGAAAATCGACTATCGCGCAACTCTTATTAAGGATGTATGACCCGGCTCATGGCAGTAGTAGGTTTTCATAATCACTGCTTCATTCTCTTCTTCAATCCCCATAAACAATTTTTTTTTTCCCTTGAATAGTTACAATTGATGGATACGATCTTCGATCGCTCGACCCCGCCTACATTCGCGATGAACTAAGTGCATTTGTTTCTCAAGAGGTAATTGCCATAGTATGATATGAACGAGACTCATTCTGTTAGCCTGTCCTCTTTGCGGCCACCATTCGCGAAAATATCGCCTATGGGCGACCAACCGCAACGGAGGAAGACATTGTCCACGCCGCGGATACGGCGAACGCCAGGGGATTTATCGAAGGATTTCCGGGCGGTTTCGAAACTTTTGTGGGAGAGAAAGGAGCAGCTCTGTCTGGCGGCCAGGTATTCCCGCGACTTTACCCTTTTCTATCCATCTAACATCCGCGATAGAAACAGCGGGTCGCAATCGCGAGGGCTTTGATCAAAAATCCTAAAGTAATTACTATCCTTTTACAAAGACGTAACTGCTTATCATTATATAATTAGATCTTAATAATGGACGAGGCCACATCAGCTTTGGACGCGGCTAGCGAGAACCTTGTTCAAGATGCCATGAGTAGAATTGTTGAAGGACGAACAGGTAATTCTAGTATAAATGTAGGAAGCCTCGCTCTTACGTATTATATACTTAGTTATCACAATCGCGCATAGACTTTCGACCATTCAGCAGGCTGATGTGGTTGTAATGATTGCAGAGGGCAAGGTCGTCGAAATTGGCGAATATGATGAGTTGGTGCAGAGGGAAGGTGGAAAGTTCAGGGCTTTAGTTGAGACTCAGTTGACGAACTGAACTGAGCGGTAGAGTGAGTTTAGAATCACGCCGGTGTAAATTTGGACCTGCAGTGAGGGCTTCTACGAAATAGACGTTCTATAACAAAATGACAAAAATTTCGAGATCCGAAAAAAAAAAGTGCTGTTAAGGCGATCTGTCCACAAATCAACCGTGACGGACGAGAGCCGGCTATCCAAAATCGCAATACATTATTTCTCGACGGGTCGCATCAACCATGACCGATTCGTCTGCCCCATTCACTTTTAAGGGGAAGGGGCGGAGCCCTCCATCATCCACAAGACCAACATTCACTTTTGTATATCCACCCGCTGCTGGTCAGCCAGCTTGGACAGCACAGAACGCTGACGACGAACCCCCACCACCAGGAAGCTCCTCTTACGCCAAACCTCTGTCAAAGGCTTCCAAAAAAGGCTTACCGAGGAAGCCCAGGAAGAAAGTGAAACTCGAAAATGCAGGAGTTGAGGAAGGAGAGAGAACGGAATCCGATGAGACGAATGATGAATCTCCTATGGAGCCAAGGAAAGACAATATGGACTACATCAAGTTTGATATGGCTGATATTGCTGCTGCTGGAGCACACAAGAGAAAGAGGGATGATTATTCTTCGCCCGCGAGAGATAGAACTGCGATCATGCAGAGTATGGATGTATTAACGCCGTTACCGATTCCTCCTTGGGCAAGAGATATCAGCCAATACTCAAAAGATGCGGCTGCCATGTGAGTTTTTGACATTACCATATTTATGCGTTACTGCATTATGATATTGTCTGTACACCGTTTACCCGAATGCTGCCTTCTCAAATAGTTTCATGTTGCTTATTGGTCGTCATTTAATTTATAGTGAATCATGTCTTGCCTTTTTTAACGTTTGCCTATGTTATTGTTTTTTTTCCCAGGTTTAATGAAGAGGCTGAGGATTACGTGCGTTTCATCGCACCAACAGCTGCAGAGCAGGCTATGCGATTGTTAACTGTGGAAAGAATACGAGCAGTTGCCAAAAGCCTTTGGCCGACATGCGAGGTTAAGATATTTGGGTCTTTCGAGACTGGCTTATATCTTCCTACGAGGTAACCTTCTACCGTTGATAATGATTTCTGACTTCTTGATTAAAGCGATGTTGACGTTGTTGTTCAGGGTGCGCCTTTTTCAGAAAACAGTCTACATAATCTCGCGGATGCTTTAACGCGATACTCAATGGTGTCAAAGGTTGACGTCATCAGTAAAGCACGTGTTCCCATTATAAAGACTGTTGATTCGCTGACAAGATTTCCTTGCGACATCAGCTTCAACATCGTGAGTGGAACCGAGGCTGCGGTAATTGTGCAGAGACTATTGGGGGATGTCTGGTGCGGGGAGGGGATTAGAGGTTTGATGTATCTAATGAAGCAGTTTCTTGCTCAACGGCTGCTAAACGAGCCGTTTTCCGGTGGACTTGGAAGTTATGCATTGTTAGCGATGGTAGCTTCCTTTATGAAGGTGAGTCATCTGTAATTCAGCAACTTTGCGTGTTCTCCCCTTTGCAAGTGTTTTTCTTAACCATTTGCAACTTTTAAAGATGCATCCACTGGTACAGTCAGGCCAGCTGACACCAGAGAAAAATTTGGGCATCCTCTTTCTTGAATTTTTAGAGCTCTACGGGTCGAACTTCAATTATTTTAAAGTTGGAATCGGAATGAACTCTGATGGCTCATCCTACTACTTTAATAAGGTTTGTTATATTACCAATTAGATTATCTAAGACTCACGTTTGGCTCGTTTGACAGCAAATGAGACATCAAAGACAAACAACGCGAAGACCTGGGATTTTGACTATCCTTGACCCTCAAGATAACAGTAAGTCTTTTGTCTGGTTAAGTTTTTATATTACGGCCTGACTTTATTTTAGCAAATGATGTTGGCGCCGGCGCTTACAACTTTCACTACATTCGAACCGAGTTCACCCGTGCCCATGCCCGCGTTACCACCATGATCGGCGCGTATTTTCAACGCCAGATGAAAATATTAGCTGCACCTCGCCATTCCTCCTCCAAACGCTCCTCATCCCGCCATACACATCGCCACTACGACTCTGACGACTCTGATGACAACGTAGGCAAGCCCAAGTCAGAACATACCCACCCTAACCCTTCCTCGGCTCCATCCTTGCTGTTAAAAGGGGATTTATGGAGAGCCGAATGTACATTGAAGAATTGGCAGCGGATGTGCAGACCGGGAAGTGTGGACTGGGTTGTCGAAAGATGTTATAATGGAACTTATGAGTCTTGCGCCAACTATTCTGCCAAAACCTGTTAGCGTTAAAGTGGATCAAGAAGTTTTGAGGCGGAGGGAGATGGAGAGACAAAAAGAGGAAGAAGAAATAGCGAGACGGGAGGAGAGCGAGTTGGAGAGGGAATTGAATCGGGAAAGGGAGTCGAAAAAGAGGAAGAAGGACGCGAAGAAGGAAGAGAAAAGGGAGGTGAAGAATACACAAAAGGCCGAGAGGGAAAAAGAAGACCAACGAAGAAGGTCGGAGTGGGAAAGAGAGAGGGAGAAGGAGAGAGACTATGAAAACAGAAGGTCAGAGCGGGATAGGGGAAAGAGAGAGAGGGCGAGATAAGGAAAGAGATAGGGAGAGGGATAGGGAGATAGAACGGAAATTGGAAGAGGCCATTAAGAGAGATAGAAGAATACGCCGCGGTGATCGGGATAAAGATGAGGGCCGGTATTATGATAAACAGCGAGAACTGGATAGGGAGAGGGAGAAGCACAGAGAGAGGGACCGTGATTATGATAGAGACATTTTAAGAGAGGGTGGGAGGGGCCGCGGTGGCGAACGTTCATTCGCCCAATCAACCACGTCGGCCGCAGACAGGTTGCCGCATCCAGTACCTGTCATAAATGCTAGTGCAAGGGTTAACGGTATTGGTAAAGCGTCGAAGAAAAAATCACCTGTTGAGGAAGGAGAGTGGAACGAAAAGGAGCTTGCCGCCTTGTTCCCACCTGACAGGCCGATTATGGGCGGTCATTTACCTCCTAAACCGGCAATTAGTAGCCATTTTACGACCAAACCGAACATGGCTCATCTTCCGCCTCGTCCGTCAGGAGCAACATCTGCTGCCGCATTGTACGGAGGAAATGCTGAGCCAAAGTATGCGGTTTATGATGTAAAGGGAGGTCAGGCGCAGACTCAGAGCGATGCTGTAGAGTGGTTGGGAAGAGGGCAGGCGGTTAAAAGGTGGCATGACACACAGTCCGGGTCAGCGGGTGAATATTCGCATTTGTATGGAAATGGGGGCGGGAGTACAATACCTGATGAGCCTTTAAAGAAAAAGCGGAGACGATGAATTATGTGCGAGTTATTTGTAAATTATTTGGTGGGTTGAATATACACAAAGTTGCTGCGTTTTTATCTCAAAATGCGTGAGCTGATGATGGTTTATTTTGTTACGACAAAACATTCCTTACTTCCCTTTATTCTCCTCATTGACAGATCATACAGAAAACTATTGCTCATACTTTCAAAGTATTAGCTGCGCGCACCCCACTCGTCGCGTCTTGATGTCCACGGATTTTAGCTTGAAACCAACGGGTGGCGAAGCTTGAACCCAACTTTAAACCCAAAAAGAAACAAAACCCAGAACTTGGAAAAATAATTTCTTGAACCACCAAACAATCACATTTGAACCCCACAAACATGGTGCTTCCATCACCTCCCCCGCAAGTCATCTCACCCATCACCGGGTTCCCAACATGGCGCACACCTGTTCCAGGTGAGTTCAGGTTGTGATGTACCTAGATTGAGTTGTTTTATGTGGTGTTGCCCGGGCAAAGTGTGGCCGTTGAATTTGCACAGACCAGTTGTAAGGGATGGCTGCTCAACAGCTTCGTGCGCTAGTGCTAACTGATATGGGGGAGATCGCGATAGAATGAATTTGTAAGACATCAATTTAGAATTAAATAGTCCCTACGGTGTTGAGCGCTGGTATTCTGAGTGTCGTTAACGGATGAGGCTTTCTAACATTGCGAGGCTACTGGAAAGAAAAGCGCGACTGACACATCATCTGTGGCCACACTGGAGCACCACATACGAGAAATATTCTCTCTAAGATGTCTCTTAATTATTTACTAATGATCTTTTTGTCTTTCCAAGGTGTTAATCTTGAGTCCATCGAAGTCGGGCTGATCTATTCGGCCCTTGGCATGCTCCTCGGACTTTTTCTTGCGTATCGCTACGATATCTTCAAGAGACAGGCTAAGGGAGATATCACTTCGGCTGAAAATTTAAACGATACCGGGAATGTTGTGCCGTTGACTGGGGTGACGGCTTTGATTAGAAACTATATTATTGTAGGGAGACTATTCCAGTTTCTTATTTATTGGCATGATTTTTTTCTTGTTGTTTTTTTGTAATTTACTTAAAAGTTATAACATTCGATTCTATTGACAGGCCTCAATTGGTTCAGCGTGAGTCAAGCCTCTTGCTCTACACTCGTGATAATTACGTATCTAACTCTATTTGAAGTCTTATCGTCATGCCTTTCGATCTCGGTAAGATTTTCAGCACCCTCGGGGCAGTTCACAACTCGGCTGAAGTTGCTCTTTGCATTATCTTGGCCAGTCAATACGGGTAATATAATATGCATTTGTCGAACATTTGTAATGGTGACGATATTTTTTTAACAAGTTTTGCTTTAGGTTTAAATTCCTTCAGCCCGCCATGCTGATCTATCTGACCCAACTCTGGTTCCTCTGCCTTGTCCTCCCCTGGCCCTACGACGCCCTCTTTTTCAAGTGGCAAGGACTCATTTTTGACTTTTACTTGTTCATCAGTTTCCTCCGACTTTACGTGTACAACAAATTTGTGTACTTTTCGTCGCCTGATGAGCGTCGAAGGTTGATTGTTGAGGAAGGCGCTGCTGATGAGAATGAGGGTACATCGCCTCTTTTCCAGAGGGTGCTGTACTGCGTGTTCGCGGCTTTTGTGCATGTTGGAGGAAACGTGTTGTGACAGTTTACAACACATATATTGGGTAAATTGGAGGACGGCGATTTATTCCGCTGTTACTGAAATTGTTAATGCTGATCTTTCTTTTCTTTATTAGCTTCGTGATCTTCCAGACCTGCTATGGAATTGCTTACCCGCTTTACGGCTTTTTTGGTAAGCTATTTCAGCTTATCCAATTTGCGGCATTCACTAACATTCTACGTCGCCAGTTTACAAACTCCACCCTAAGGACGTTATCTCTCGCTACCCTACTTCGCTCATCACTGAAATGCTTTACCTCGTTCTCGCCGTGGTAGCTAGTACTCTTTCCATTGGAATCGCAGTGTACCAAGAGATGGGCGCCTCACACGGCGGTGAGGGCAATGGGACATTTGTGGGGAGCTTGAACGGAACAATGGTGTGAGGGATGGACTTTGGGGTTTATTACAGAACATTGGGCCATATTTTTTTTTTGCTTTCTTAGTTGGCTACTTTTTTTTCTCTTTCATGATTCCTTGGATAGACGTATTTGTCTTGATTTATGTTTTTTGAGGTAAAATACAATAGTTGGCTGGCTATTACTACTACCTACTACAATGTTGCTTTGATTTTGTATTCTGGCATGTTTGACCCTCACCAGCTCAAGCTCACTACTGAAATTACTTGATGGCTGAAAAAGCAAGATAGTGGTTGGGTGAAGCTTGCCTTGAAAATGAACGTTCTATTTTTCGCAGAAGGATGCTGGAGCGTGGTTAGCTGCAGTGTTTTGGGGATGTTACTGCAAGACCGGTGGAGTGGATTTAAGACGACAAATAGAACATTGGTGTGGTATATTGTTAATTAAGCTCTTCTGTGCGGTTTTCTCCATTTGGGGAGAGGATTACGGTCCCGGTGCGTTCGATTTGACTCACTTACATGCCTTCTGATGCCCGTTTATAGTCTCCAATCCCCTTCTACCGTCCAGCTATTAATAATTATTAAGCGCGCTTTATTAACAACGTATCAAATGACGCGTGAAGCTATAGAACCGAGAATAGCTCTCAATTAACCCCATCGGTGGGGGTCCTTTATTTCTGTTTCTGCGATTGACGCGCTGTCTCTTAATCTGCCAATCCGCATCAATCACCAGCTGGACACTGCTTTCACATAAATACAACACGTCTTCACCCTCTATCCACAGCTTTCATCCCGCTCATACCTTCAATACCCTCATACAACTTGCCTTCGCACCCAAAACTCCATCATGCCAATTGCGACCCCATCTTAGCAGAACCTGTCGAGCTAGCAACAGCAAGGCAGACTCCGCTATCACCATAACCAAAGAAGCATCCGTTACCACAGACGAAGACGCTGATATCATTGCATTGAATGATCCCCAACCTCAAACTCTCCGCAACTACTATATCGCTGAGAGCAAGCGCTTTACGGTCCTGCTTGGAAAGAATAAGCTTTCTAGTCAACATGGCAAAGCCTCGTCTACCGCAATGTTAAACTAGATGACACCATCGCAACAGAAACAACCACCTCTTCAGACCTCGCAAAAGGCTTGCCGACTACAAAGTCTCGACGTCGTTACACTGTGCCTCTCATCGACATCCCACCCCCGCGATTCGTGCCGCAGCGCGATAATGTGTCGACGAGAGATCTTTTATATAGTGCGTGGGAGCATGAGAGGAAAAACCTTGCAAGTGATTTCTATGACGGGACCTTTAAGATGTTGAAGGCGCCGGAGGTTGAGCCGTTTGACGGCACTTTTTGCGGGCTCATGAGATCCGTGGCACCCACCACTTACAGCCGAGTTTTGGGTGCTATTAACATCGCGAAAAGCGTTACGGGGATGATGGGAGGGATAGCGAAGTGGGTTTGCGGAGTGTAGAGGTGTAAAAGATTACAATCAGCGTGATGTTTCTGAACTACAATAGTCCAAAACTCACCCAAAATATGTCATTGATTGACCATACCCATTGCTCTATATGTAATAAAATGAAGAAAAGAGTTAAAAAGTACATAAGGCTTTATTTCAAATGAAGTACCGAGAGTGTACATGAAATATATATATAGCCGGGTATTTACATGAGTTAGACCAACGGGCGCTTACGAAGACGAATTTGAAAATCAATAACTCCCAGCCCATTTTTCTGGCGCGAAACGGGTACCCTCTCCATGACTCCCGTTTCTCGATCAGTTATGCCTACATGGAAGATGTACATCCTCTCAAGATATCTGCACGTAGATAACATCTTTTCCAATGTCGGATAGCATCTTCGAATATCTTGATGTGCCATATTCGATTCCGTATCAGTGTAGCAAAAGCAAGGATCATCCTCCGACCCAAATCCTGAAATCGTCAGAGATTTCAAGTTTGGAGGTTGGTTCGCGGCAAACCAATTAAAGAATTCGTTGGCGTGGGGAGAAAAAGAACGAGTGCAGCTTCCGACGTCGATCTCAAGACTATTCACTGATTTCTGCCGACCGAGAAAGGCTTTGAGGTCGTCAAACAGGCGGGCGTCGGTGCCAGCTCTTAATAGTAAATCTACAATAGGTTTCGTAGGTGACCGTTGTTGAAGATGTTTTTCGAATTCACCCAATCGACCCGCCTTCATATCGATAGGAAATGCAAGCTTTGACAAACTTGGAGTCAGAAGGATGCTGGATGTAAAAGCATTCATAGCACCCCTCTCATACCCAATTTGGTTGAAGTTTCGGATGTCGAGATGAATGTCGTTTAGCTTTCCACATCTTGATAAGAATTTTCCGAGCCTTTCCAACGTCAAGTCGTCCATTGGAAATTGAATGTTGACACTTTCAAGACATGGACTCGGAGCCAAACCCGAAAGGATATTACCCAACACAGATGGCGAAAGTAGATTTTCGTCGTAGACGTCCCAACAGCGCAACGTAAAATTTCTTAGGGAACCCCGTCTCCGAGGAGGCGGAAAAACTCGCACTCTCTATGCCCACTGACAAAATCGATTACGACACCTTCGAATGAATGTAAACCTCCAAAGCCCCAGATGCTAATGTCGATGAGACTACCTTCAAGATTTCGTCATTAGACGAATTAAAGACATTAATGCTGAGATGGCGAAGGTTCCGAAGGCTCTGGAGTGATGGAGCCATGTAAACGAATCCCGAGAGTGTGACGTTTAACGTTCTGAGTCTTTGGAATCCATCGAAATACCGATTTGCTTCCGAATCCACAATATCTTGAGCCTCGGCTTCTCGATGGAGCCGCAAATCAAGGTCCCTGACTTGGTTTTGTTTTGCGGCCAGGGTCATCACCGAATTGATATCGGCGACATCGCGTTCACAAGTATCGTCAGTCTTTCTGTCAGATGACCAGGCGGAAGAGCCTTCAACAGCAGCAGAGAAAATGGTGATTCTGGCTGTTGATCGAGAAAATTGCATTCAATCGCTACTCCTCTCAATTCAGCAAGGCTTGCGATAGCATTTGCAAGCTCGACTGCATGTCCTCCAGAATTCCACCAGGTTTGACTTAGGCGAGAAGGCCTGATATTCAATAAGCCTAGATTTGGGCAAAGTTGAACCGTCTCGACGTAAAACTGATCAATGCCTGTGGTGCTGCGGACATAATCTTGTGGGTTTCTATGACTTTCATACAGCCTAAGCCGTTTCAAGTTGACTCCCACCAAATTAAAAAGTTCTCTTAGATTGTTCACGTCTTCGTAGGTTTGCTCCATCGCAATGACGTTTTGAACGTGATGCACAGCATTAGGTGAGGTCTTGAGAAACTGGAGAGTCTCCGGAATGGAACGCTTTCTTGAATCGATGGTATGGAAGACCAGGGCAAAGAAGATGAGACGAAATCTCTTGCTGACGCTAGATAAGTTGATACAATCGGCGACGTCTACAAGTGGGGCGATACACTCGGTCAACACCTCCTGAGGAACACTTGAAAGCGACATGGTGCGTTGACAAAGTTTTTGATGGCGAGGCCAAAAATACATATGCGGATTTTAAATTATTTTGAGGGGGGAGACGCAGCCGCGCCGCGAGTTAGAAGACTGGACTGTGCATCGTGTGCAACGCACGTCACGTCGTGGCTAAAAACGAAATCGCGAAATTCCGTTGTAAAAGATCAATATTGGATACGCAATAAACGCGCCGGCAATGCAAGGCACCAATCGGTATATGTATTGAAGCGACCCTGCCTTTTCATTCTTCCCCACTAACCTTGTGCCCTCCTCAACTGAACAGACAGAATAGTCGAAATTGAGTTTTACGATCTGGTTATAAAGTAGACCTTTAGTTTAAGCGGCTACGTAGGACCAACAGGTGAGATGGTATAACGAGTTATTTACTAATATTAGAAAATTCAAAACACAAAAACCCCCGACTAGACAGATTAAATATCTATGTACAAAAAGCATCCCTCCATACTGCTGCCTTTTATAAAGGGGTCAAGTCCTGTTGGAAAAAAACGTGTCTTGCACTTGAGACACAGTCGCCCAAATCCATTCCTACATTTAATCCGTTAACTTTCACGTGCAATACGAATAAAGGGGAAAATATCACGTTAAATCTTACCTCCATATTCCTTTTAAACTCGATCCTTAGAAACCAAAACGCCATGCATATTCCCAACCCGCCAACCCACACCAACGCATCCACAATGCTAGCCCATCCCCTCGTCCCACTCCATCCAGTCCCTCGCCCACCCGCGTCTAACCACCACCAAGGCGGTACAATACACACAGACCCAGCACCTTTCATCCAAACAGCGTCAACCCATATCGCCACGTAAGAGGGCTCCGTCAATGTTAGACAAAGCATTAGAATTACTGTGACTAATAAAATAATACGCGATTTCACGCTAGGTCCACTTGGAACGAGTGAAAAGTCAGGTCTTAGTGCTGCACGGGGTTGTTGTTGGGCGGAGATGCTATTGCTTCGGCGACGGGTTGCGTGTGGAACCGAAATGAGTATTTTAAAGGCGATGAGAATAATGGGGAGGCGTTGTAAGACGGATGTAAGAAGGTGAAGGCGTAAGGCGATAGGGGTGGGAGGAAGGCGACCGGAAGATATGAGCGCGGGAGGGATAATGTTGATTTTATGAAACGGGCGAGGATCTGTAAGGGTAGGGTTTCTAAAAGATGTTGACATTAGAAACAATGGAACGATTAAAGAAGGTTGTGCCAACGTGAAGAGAGGGAATGTTAGAAATATCCCACAGGACCATTACTTACATTAACAAATAAAATGACATCGAACTTAAAGTCAACACCGACAAATAAGCAAATACTCTAGATGTCACTACTCTATACACAACCCCAACTATTCCATCAAAACACCAACAGAAACAGCAAGGCGTATCCTCCTCATCCCCACTTTCCACATCTGCTTTCCTTCTACACCATAAGCACCCTCTCTTTTCCACGATCGGACTCACGGGCGTCAGCGGGCTCGACGCGTCCGCATCCACATGTAACTCCACTTCAGCTGTAATAACGTCTGCAGCCGTATCGGTATCGTCATCAGGAGCTGTGACGACGGTGGGGTTACTAAAACTACGAGAAGAACGACGGGTGATGGAGGGAGCGGACGAGGAGGATGAGGATGAAGAGGATGAAGATAGATGTGGTGGGCTCGTGGGTGTATAAGAGGTACGAGATGATGTGCGTGGCCATGCACCAGTCATACTAGTTGATGCACTATTGGTTTGAACGGAGAGACCTCGATTGGTCGCGCCATATGATGGAGGACCACGAGGGAGTGCTGTGCGAAGAGGGGTTCGGGAAGTCGCAGTGGCGGAACGTGGCTGAGGTGCTTGAGGTGCTTGAAACTGTCGAGTCCGGTATCCCTGCGCAGACAAGAAAAGCGTCCTTGGTTCCTTCACTTTTCCAGGTGATCGATGAACGAGTTGGTAGTCGAGAGCGAGGGTGAGGATGAAGATGGAGAGGATGCGGAGGAAGGACGAGGACATGAGCATCCATGCGTCAATGGTTTCGGGGGGAACGGTGCCTTCTCCCGACATGGAAGAAATGCTAACGTTGCTTAAAGGATCATCGTAGCCCATATGGGCAATGTTGGTGGCATAGCGGATGGCGTCAATACCGTAGCTAGTTTTTAAACAAAAACACGTCATTCATGGAGCTCGAAAATAACAAGGGGCGATTCACAAAATGCATACAAGCAAGGCAGAAGGAAGTATTACTTACCTTGCTCCAAACACCCCAAAGAATACCGCCCACAGCGTATTCCTCACAGAAGAATCCTTTATCGTCCTATTAAACACTCTCACCGAATTGAACTGCACCAGCACCGTCACCCAAATGTAATACATGCAACCGCAATCACAGCAAAGGTTGCAGAAATGGCAGGATTGTGGAGACTTAGTTGCGGCGGTGGGATCGAAGGCAGATTTGGGGGGATGGAGGATGACGGGTATGGGCAGTTTGGCAAGGGTTGGCCACCGATAAGGTCGAGTTTAACGTAATCTGCCATGTTTGTCCACTTGAACAACGGTAATGGCTGATGTACTCCTTCCCACTCGCGCCTCTTTTGTAAACTGCCTCCGTTGATGGCTTTCTTTGCAGACTGATGATGCCTTGACGGAGTGTCGAAAAAAATCCAAAATCTTTTGATTTGGCTTCCAGCATGGCGGATTCATCAGACACCAACGGGAATGGGTCGCAGTCAGCAGAGGTGAGTTAAGCGAGCATGCGACATCGAAGATCATTGGTAGTTGGAGCTCACTACCCTCCTCTTTTTTTGTAATGATGTAGAATGGTAATGGCTCGGCATCGAAGCCCGAAAACTTGGCTCCCTTAGAGACCCGCCTGCCAATCTTGACGGAGGTCAACATCTTCAACGTCAAAGGTATAATTCGAACCGAATGCATAAAGTTTCATCTGAAGTATCATCTAACGCCAGTTTTACGCTGACAGATGAAGTTTAAACCTGTTGCCAACCCGATTAGTAGGAAAGAAGCCTCGTGAGTTCATTCTACCATCATTTCTTGTAGATCTAATTATATTTTATTACATAAGACCGGAAAGAGAGCCAATGCCTTTTCCAAGAAGAGGGTGCGTAAATATTTGTATTTTATAGCCAAAGCAAGGCGGATTATGAACTTACACCTTTTTAGGAATACAAGCCACGACAGCACGACGATAAAAGACCAAGAAAGGATAAGGCGAAGTTTGAGGATGAGTTGGTGGCGTCTGGTCCTTTTGCTCTTGGTCCCGCGCAACAAGGAGGTCAGAACCCAACCCCACATTACTTTTAAGATTTTTGGTGCATGTTTGACTTTTCTTTAGCCAGCCGTAGTGTATCATATAGCGGCGGTGGAGGGGGAGGAGGAGGAGGAGGGGGTGGAGGGGGTGGTGGCGGTGGCGGTAGTGGAGGAGGAGGTTTTGGTGGTGGTTATAAGACAGAAGGTGGACGTGCGGCCGGATCTGATATCAAGATCGAGGAAATGGGTGAAGAAATGGAGGTATATAGTGACGAGGAGCCGGATTTCGATGAAAATGATGAGTGGGCGCCGATTACCTTAGCGAGACTCTTAAAAAAGCCCGAATTTGACGCGAAAGGTGCGTGTCGAGTTGTTGTTTATAAGCTAATGCGCCTTTAACAGGTTCGCTAGAGGATGAGAATGAGGTGAAGAACATATATGACCCTAAAGAAGCTTTAAGAAGACAGAGAGCGCTTTTTGACGAGTTGGTGGAAAGCACGGTAATTCCCTTCTTCGGCTATATATTTTCTATTTTCTTATGCTTTGCTGGTAATTGTTCTAATTATAAAGTAATTCGCGACGTAGAACAAAGATCTCTACCTCTTCCAATTCCCCTCCGTTCTTCCCGACTTTGCAGCCGAGGGTGAATTGGCATCCTCAACCATTACAAACGCTAATGTCAGAGCTCCGGAAACGAGGGCACCAAAGATTAAGATGGACATGGATATTGACGATAACGTGAAAATGGAGGTGGATGAACAGCCACGGTTAAACCTTGGACCGGAAGGAAAGATTGGCAAGTTATTGGTGTACAAATCGGGGAAGATTGCGCTACAGATAGGGTCGTTGTTGATGGATGTGAGTTTACTATCGCCTTTTTTCCATTATTATTTGTGTACAGATGTTGTCTTTTCTACTCTTCGCGGTCACTCAATTAAACTTCATTATTTTTACGCCTCAAGGTTGCTGTTGGACCTCGAAGCTCTTGCATCCAAGAAGTAGTGTCAGTCGACATGGATCACAAATCTATTTATACCATTGGCACAGCCTCCCACTCCCTCATCTGCACTCCCGACATTGAAAACTTGATTGCTGCTGAACACGAAAGATAAAGAAACGAGCAAGCTCTTCATCCCATCACCCGCCCCCATACACCCCTTTATTATCAAATGCTATCTTTGCCAACCTTTTCGGCAATCACTACCGCGTTTCTTGGTGACTCTCGGAAATCAAATAAATTAAGCATCCGAATTCTCACATGCTCGCCCTGTCCCTCCCTTTCCATCCTTTCACTTACTTCGTGAAGATATAAGTATCTATCTAATAGCATGAAACTTTCAATTACACGTCCTAGCACACTCCTGACAAAAATCATTGTCGTAACCTCCTTCTCAGTTTTAGCATACCGTGGTGACGATATAATATCCTCCATCTCCTCTCTTGTAATCCGGTCGCCTAACCCCAACTTCGCCATCGCATGCATCGCATACGTGACGACGTTATCGGCCGTAAGCTTCCTTTGGAAGTTTACCAATTCTAAAACGTTCCGTCTCCTCCGTGTCGGTTTCACGGCGTGCTTGGTCTTTTTGGAGGTCTTGGGGTTTTACGCCGAGGTCTGTGAGTATGGAGTCAATGAGGGCCCGCCGGAAATGACCTTGCACGGAGGAGCGCATTTGAGGGTCGGTGAACTTATCAAAGGTTTGACAGGCAAGGTTGCGACCGCGGTGACCAAAGATAAGGGAATGATGATTGCAAAGAGCGCGGACGGTGGAGCTTAGAGGAAAGCCTGAACGGGTCAGATTGTAATAAAGCATTGTAATAACTCACCATAATTTTCGCCTCTATCTTCTATGGATTTAGGTTCTGTGAGTAGGTTGTAACAGCACGGTACAACGACAAGACCTCGAACAAGATTCAGTTCAGAAAACGTCTTTAACATGGTAGAAGCGCTCAAATCTCCACACGCATGCAGCCCGACAAGAAGATATCCCCGTCCTTCCATGGGTCCCCTCTTTAAAAGCTCACCCGGCGTCTTCTGCAAAAGTTCTACAAGCCTATTATAATCTAACGTTTCTGTGATATATGTGATATTCGCACTCGCGTCATCGCCGTTTTTGGACCGCTTCTTCATCATCTCTCCGCGGTTTTTAGAACCAACCGTCTGGATTTCATTGAAGTCCAGTGCGATCACGGGATATTCTTCCGCAAGGCGGTGGGTGAGGTAACCTTGCCCAGCTCCAATATCGACTATTGCGGATGCGGAGACGGATTTAGCAATGGAGAGGACGAGACGGGATAGACGTTCAACCTATATTGTGAGTTTTGGAGTGTGGAGTTTGGATACCTCGTGTCTTTATTAAGTATTAGCCAGTTACCCACAGAAACGGTAAACAATACAAAATAAAGAGTCATGAAATAAAATAAAAGAAACGGAAAGAAAAAGAAAAGAATCGCAAGTGATCTTGGAAAAATCAAATGAAATGGAGGGCAATGAGGATCCTCACAATTTCTTCCGCGACATTCCTGCACGTGTGGTGTCCATATACTATTTGATTACAAACGTTAGGAAGCACAATCACATCAATAGAGGCGGTAGCAGGGGAAAAGGCTATCGTTTCTGACTGATAATAAATCATCATACATCGTAAGACTGCTGAATATCACTCAGAACCTCTCCAAACTCTTCATCCAGCACCTCCCTAGGCAAACTCAATTCCCTCGACGTCTTCACAAAACTCTTCAAAGTCTCTGGCCAGGTCTCGCAAACTTCTCCTTTTGCAATTCCGATAAGGTCATCGACAGAGTAATGAGCGTCCTCAGTCAAGAATGTCCAGTCTTTTGGCCAATTGTTTGCAAAAAAGTTCTCCTTGACAGCATCGTAGGCATGAGATCCATAAAGCCAAGCATACTTTGGGAGGAACGCTGCGATGGATCCGGCGAGAGAAGACGCCTTGGATCGACTCTCTGCGGGGTCGGAAAGAAGGAGGATTTCGTTTGGGAGTCTTGCGGAGACGTCCATATTGAGAAAAACTGAAAACGTAATTGACAATTTGCACTTATATGACAGTCAGAGCATGCACTTTTAAAGCTTCGAGACGAGTCCGTCTACGCGTTATATGCGCCATCAACGTGAAGATGCAGAAGAAGTATGAGTGCTCAATCTGAGGACTCTATTATTGTGAAAAAGGCCAATATGTGGTCGGCAATCTCAGGATCGACATTGTCAACCCGCAGCCTGCCCTCATTTTCTGCTTTATCCAAACTCCCTTGAAGGCCTACATACTCGACAGCTGGAATTCGAGAGCGAGGCTATAGAAGAACGTGAACTGAGCTAACATCGACAACGCATAGTAAAAGATGCGTCCTACCACACTTTTCGTGCTCCTGGTTCTGGCGTTCTGCCAGATCTCCGGGGTCTTCTCAAATCCCCTACCCAGAAAACCTTACCCTCCGGAGACGCTTCGGAATCCTTGGATCTCAAGCAGGAATACATATGCAACCAAGTATCGTGCAATGAGAGTTTGGTTCGAAGGAAGACGTGGATGGTGAGGCGTGTGTAATGTCACAGCTTTCTGATGTTCAACTAGGTGCTTCCGTTTCAATGGTGACTCTGGTCGTACCACTGCTACTGTTGATGGATCCAATGCGAGGACGGGCACCGTAATTTTCCCGCGGTACCAGGATGGAAAGTCTGCCGGTTTCCCTATCTTTGATAAAATCCCTACGGACCAGGGATACTCGGACGCGTGGTCGGCAAAGGTTGTCGTGGTCCCGGGATGGTACAAGCCGAATAGGGTTAGAATAGAAGATGCTTGAAATCGTACTGAAGTTCACTTTCTCCTATAGGTCAGGAACGTGGAGGCTTTGATTGCTTCTGGATTCCCCCAATCCGTTGTAGGAGTATACAACTTTGCGTTGGTTCCCAAAGGGAGTAAACTTGTCGACTGGAACAATAAGGAAATTAGCACTAGCATCCGAAATGGATGGTACAAGTTAGTAATATGGAGTGATACCGGAAGACTAAATTTTAAATCATAGAGGAAACCGTGTTCGCTACTTTGATTTCGGCGCCATTCAGATTGACGCACAGTCCGTCGCAGTTCCTCTATCGAATGCATTTGTGGTCGTGGACTCCAAGGGTCCCAAAGGCTCTCCTATATTTTCGAGCATCCCCGGCCCTGGACCTTACACTGGATTCTACAGGTACACCCAGCTCCAAAGCTTGTGTTTTACGGAGCTTATAAGCACTAACATCATAAATCTTCCACCAGTTTGAAGACATATCGAGTCGCTGATTCCATTGCTGCCGATTCCATCAGGTCCCCTCCCCCAGTTGATGATCCCAATGTAACGAAGGAAGGAATTGCTTTGAACTGTCCCTTGGTGTTTGTGGAGCAAGCCGCTTTGGACCCCACCAAACCCATCCCAAAACCTCCTACCTCCATTGGCACGCTTCCAAAGCCAGCAATCCCTCCCGCGAAGAGCAACTCTTACTTCAACGGCCCACCTGCTTACTTTACCACCGTTCCCGTTTTCTACAACAACCGAGCTGCTTTGTACGTTATTAGCTTATGCCAGTTATTCATTTTGATAACTTTTTTCTTATCACGATAGCTGCTGGCCATTTGGATCTTACTCTGCCAGAGGTCTTTACGATTTCTCGGCTGTTCTCACCAATGAGGTTCTGTTGCCAGTTTACACTTCACCCGCTGCGGACGGTTCGCCTAGGCTTGCTGGCCGACCGGTTTTCAAATATTTGCCAGGACACCCTATGTATTCGGACGCTGCTTCAACATCGTTTGTTTTTGTGGAAGACACAAGAGCGCTTGACGAGGTAAGTCTTCACATTAAACCCTTACTAATATTTTCAGTTCAAGACATTTGATACACTTAAGAACATGAAATTCCGTGAAACTTTTAGTGGTGTTGCGAACCTTCCTCTTGTGCCAAGGAACAGTGAAATATTCCCTGATAACAACTACGACCTTAGCGCAACCAAGTTTGGCGTTCCTGTTCGTCGTGAGGCATGGTTTGGGTAATAATAACTGCTCAATGTGTTTGTTTATATTGACGACTACTATAGAGGAAGACTTGTAAACTACTTTGACCTTGGACCCATCAAGTCGACGGAAAGCGCTACTTACGTCAAGGCAGCACCCGCCGTCTACAACTCTGAAGGTCAAACTGTTGTCAGCGCTATTCCCGAAAACGCGGCAACTTACACTGGTTTCTATGGGTAAGAACAATCCTGTTTATGACACCTTTAACCAAACTTAACAGTGTCGGGCGTGCCAAGGCTGGGCAATTATCGCTCACGTTTTCCGAGTATGACACTACAGGTTTCACTGCCAACATGGGTATCAACAACTGCCCCATTGCGGCCATCGCGTAATTGCAGCACGTTCTCCATATCCTTTGTATAACTATAATCCTTCAATTCCCTCTTAAATGTTCATGGCATCCCCTTCATTTTCTTGTTCTTGAAAGTCCTTGTTCCATAGTCTCCGCACTTGACCCATTAATGCACCCGAATATATAAATAAAAGAGCACGAGAGCACTGTTTGCACCGAGACATCGCTCGTTGGACACCACACAAACCTCATTTCTTAAAAATTGACTTACTGGGATGATACCCCCACCATCGCCACAGCGAGCGGTTCTCACTCTGGCACTGCTAGCATCGCTCGCCCCTCTATCTCTGTCTCAACCGGCGGATGGATGCGTCTTTGACCCTGTAAATGCCCAGAGTGTTTGAGTTGATTGTTTTCTGACTTTATGTTTTAACAGACAAAACCACCATGCGCCTCCTTCGAACTATCCTCCTCTCAGTCAATTGCTATGCTGGAAGACCTTTGCAACGATGACGCAGGACTGCCAGGTACTATCAGTCATTAACGTAACAAAACCTAATAATACAATATTAAAAGCTTGCACTATCCTCCGTATCTGTGCCTCCGATCCAACACTCGAAACCCTCACCTTTTGCTCTCCCTTCTCCATCCTATCCGCCGCCTGTTACTCCGATGGCTCAAGTCTCCGTGGATGTAGAACCTACACCCAGCTTTGCCGGCCCGCATCTCTCGTCCGGCAGTGCGCTGTTGAGGGTCCACCTAAACTTCCATCAAAGCAAGACCTCTTGAAGCTGCTCACCGATGGATGCTCTCGAGAGTGGGGTCCCGAATGCGAGCCTTGTATAACTAGGAACCCTTCTGAACCGCTGCCTGAGGAGGTCAAGAAGACCGGGTCTTTACCGCGGACCTCATATCCTGCAAGATCCGCACTGTCTTTCGCGGTGGACCCGCTTCCTAGACCCAAACGGCCTCCTCCATCATGCGAGCCTTTAACAGCGTATTCGCTTCATTGTCAGAGCTACCCCGATCTACCATCCTGCAATGCATGGACCACTTTCTGTGACTCGGCGCCAGTGAACTTTTTGCCAGTATGCAAACCCATTCCTCCTCCTCCTCCGCCCCTCCACCGGAACCAGAGCCATCTCCAACGTGGGTGCCTTATTTACATGTCGGGGAAATGGAATACGTCCTATTTGACTGGGCCGTCACGCGCTCAAAGTCTGAGTTTCTCTTGAGCCTTCTCCTGCCATTCTTTATCGGCGTCCTTTACGAAGCTGTTCAATGCATCGCGTTGAAAGCAGAAAAATCTTGGGAGGTGGTGGATAAGAAGGAGGTGGAAACTGACGATTTCAACTGGGAACCCCCTGCGCCGCCGTTGCCGTCTGAAAGCACATTACTTTTCATCGTTGTGGCGCTTCGGTGGGCGGAGGGCTTCGAATTCGACCGCCAATGATATCGTTGGACGCTCTGGACTTGGCAGAAACAGTGAGGCTGCAGGAGAAGACGAAGTGGAGTCAGACCCGGCTGATCCACTTATCGGCCAGCCCCGTTCAAGTTCGCAAGGTGTCTACGCGAGAATTAAGAAGACTTTAAAAATTGCCGCAAAAGATCTTCACGAAGGACGACAAGGCTTTTCTTGAGAGTGGTATCTTCCACCCTTCTTGTTGCGGTTATATTGTTGGTGGCCACGTTTAATGCGGCCATTTGTGGAGCTGTTATCGCAGGTTTTGCTGTAGGCGCGTGGGTATTTGCCGGTACGCCATCTTTAAAAGACTAAATAATATAAATAAACTTGTATGAATTGCAAAGCGCTTAGCGCAATGAGTATCGAAGTTTACTGATCGATCGATTGAATATTAAGGCCACGCAAATCCCGAATGCAGATCATTCATAGAAACCCTCGAGAATTGCATATACCTCTGATGCAAATTCAAGGGCTGAGGCCATACGTTCCAAGCTACGTTTATGATGTGGCTTGCGGGAAAGAACGGAGAGATATGGTGACGGAGGCCGTGGCAGCTGGATCTGCTTTTTGTGAAGACGGCTTGGGGTGTTTGGTTCTTGTGACGGTTTTAGGTGTGGATATGCTTCAAACGCAGGTATGCATTACTTAAAGCGATTTGGAATTGACGATATAGAGGGTCGGAAGACATTTGGAGAGTCTTCTTATGGATGATACGTTTATGGCATTTTCGAAAATTATGGACACAGTTTCGGTGTATGAGGGCGATATCGTTTACGTGCATGGTGAGGGAATAGGATAAGTACGTGGACACTAACACATCTCAGCCGATTCTATCTTGATATGCTTTGACGCTAAAAACGACAAAGGTTCTTCACTAAGCGTTGCAGGTTTGAAATTACTTCTTTTTACTTCCATAACAAGGCAAAAGGACAACGCGCTGTGGCATGCTGTGCGGACATTGTTCTGGGATTCGAAACAGACTCACCATTTTTCGGACCACACGCCATTGATTCTGTAGAGTCTCTTACGTCCCTTGGCTGCCCTCCCACCAAAGTGAAAGCCGTGGCGAGCTATGGGCCTATACGTCATATAATTTTGGGATCCACGATGAGGTACGAGTATGGAATTTGCTCTGACCTCGACTTTGAGGGTTTAAACAATGCGACTGATTTTGGTAAACTGTTACATTTTTTGGAGTCTAACGATGCAAAGGTGAAATTGGAATTACGAAGACATTATGGGAGGCCATTGGACTTTCTGATCCTATAAAATCATCGATTAATCCATTGAGGCAACGGCAATTAAATGACAAAATAACTTACGAGACGGACGCTCTGCTTTCTGTTGTTCAGTCTCTTGATCGTCTCATGAGCATAATTTGGTCAATGATTTGCCAAATTGGACAGAGAGAGGCAAAGAGACGGATGCGGCAGGCCATTTTTGCCATTTGTTTATCAGTCACGGAATTATCTGGAGATTGAACAAGGACGATTTGAACTCGAATATGTCGATAAACGGAAGTTTTCACACATTGGGTGACTCTGCTGTGAACCTGTCGCAGAGTGGATCCTTCGGTAATTTTCTTACCTTAACTCACTTTAAACTTAAATGGCAGAGCACGATACCCTCAGAATATGTGTTGTCAGACTTAAGGTTTATCGTGGCTTTGACCCCGTTGAAAGCATGCTACATTCAGTGAAGTAAATAATTGCCTTCAAAACGCGCATGGAACCTTTCATCAGTTTTACTGTATGCTTCTTATTGTCACCTATCATTAATATCTAAAAGTTGAACCTGGGTCTGAAAACTACATACTTCTTTTTGGAGTTCCACCATCTCCTCACAAAAGTGCCGCAATCAGCGCAGTTCAGTTTGCTTTAGAGATTGTCGATAAACTATCCCGCAAACACCATGTTAAAGTCTCCTTGTCAACTGGACGAGTTCATTGCATGAAAACCGCAGGAATGTATAGAAGAACCTCTGTGTTCACTGGTCGACCCATGCAAGTTTCTTTGATGCTATTAAACCTTCCGACACGAGAACATGCTGTTATATTTTGCGATGACCAAACTTTTGCACTGACTCATGGGGCTTTTAAAGGGCATTTATTTGGAAATCGAAGGGTTAAGGATTTCGCGTCGTTGATTACGGTTTGGAGTATTGAGTGTAATGCGTCGAGTTTTGATTACTTGACCGATGGTATGGGGTTTCATGCGGGCTTTCACATGGAAAAGGAGCAGGTTAGACTTTTTACGGTGAAAGCGTACTTAATCCATTAGATTCAACATGCTTTTACAAAGTGGAAGTCCACTATGCAAGAATCTGTGATTCTGATTGAGGGTCCAACAGGCTCAGGTAAATCGAGCTTGGTAAAATGGGCTACGGATGCGTTCCGAAAAAAACATGTGGCTTAAGGTATTTTGTAAATTTGCATAATGAAATATGTTAATATTCTTACTTTAGTTCGGGAAAGGGTAAGAGATTAGAGAGAATGTAGACAGAGTTCTTATGATCTATTAGGTAGCGAGCTACATCAGTTGACTTCGGTATGTTATGCCCTTATCTCTTTATATCATGCCTAACATCTACAAAGTACTATCCATTTCAAAGCATTCTCATCGATCTCCTTTGCCTTGACATCACCGACAACAACAGCCTCGAAAAAAGACCTGCTGATTCCCTATTGCGGAGTAAATCAATGGCATCAAATCTTCACAGAACCCTCTCCACCAACCTCCACTTTTCCGCTGACTTTGGAAGCCTCGGATCTCTCACGCGTTTGTCAAAATCGTGTTTCCTTGCAAGTTCACCAGTACTACCGTTTGATCTTTCTATGTCGGATGAGAATCTGCATGAGAATCTCGGATCAAGAGAGAAGGCTTTGGTTAGACCGTCGAAGGAGTTCTCGCTGAGCGATCCTGATTTAAAGAGTTCCGATACGATGGGGGCGAGGCATGCAATCGCTACCTTATTGAACACGGAAGGGGAAGCCGGTAATATCCCGTATGGAATAACGATATCACATGGAAGTTTGGCAGCTGCATTAGGAAAAGGGAAGTCCGAGTCTTGCGTTAAGCGGAGTCGGTTGACTGTTAATAGAAGTAGGTTTATTTCTGCCCAAACTCTTTCTTAATACTTCTCTTTTTAGGTACAGAGACTGTTGCCGCGTCACTCGAAAACCTTTCTGCTAATGAAAGTCAACAGGATTTGGGGTCCCAAAGCTTTGGAATTTCGGAATTGGTGGTTCATACTTTGCAAATGCTCGGGGAGCCAGTTGACCTTGCGCCACTACTTCGCGATGTAATACCGTGGCTTCCTCTGGAGGAACGGAGAAGACCAGCAGGATTAGCAAACACGCGCGGCATAATCTATTAAAATATTTATTGATTAACATCATTCATGGTGTATCTGAGGAGGTTTTCTTAGCATTAGCCTTTGATGAGATTCAGGTACTTCCGTCGATTACGAGCAAATGCTAACGAATAAGTGGTTTGATTCCCTCTCTATGGATTTACTAGTCTCTATCACAAGAAGCTGTCCGAACGTATGAGATTATTCGTTAATTCGTCTAATGTTTGCAGGTATTCTTTATTTTAGCCGTCGAAGATCAGAGAGATAAAGATAAAGTAAGCTTTTTGAAGAGTATCACGGATCTTTCTTGGGGCGTGCATGCTAAGTTGAGCCCTCTGAGCTTCATGGATACAAAAGAGATATTGGTATTCTTGAAAATATTTACCTATAGATGCTAATTTTTATCAAAGGCGTGGAAATTCCGCGACAAAGGAATCGCAGTTATCAACTCAGATGCCACCACAATTTTGACCGAAAGAACGGGCGGAAATCCTCTTTATATCAATCTCATGTCAGACGTCATTCGTAATTCAGAGTTACTTCAAGGATTTTTCTTTAAGACGAGTGCACTCGGAAAGTCTGAGAAATTCGATATTGAACGCCATTTACCGAAAAGTCTTGAGGCTTGTGTGGTGCTGCTATACGGCTCTTTAGATCATCGCTTTCAATATCTCCTCAAAGCTGCGAGTATTTACGGAGATTGCTTTGCTCTTGAAGCCATTGCGAACATAATAGAGCCGCGGTGCGCTGTTCTTGATCTGATGGGATGGATCGAGGCGTTTGATAAGTTTTCGTTTCTGGTTCTTCAAGAAGATGATATGAATAGTTTTGAAAAACGGTACTCTTTCCGGCATTCCTTAATTCGCAGGTAATGGCTACAATATTGGATTGTATTAATTGGAGAAAGAGTGATCTATGAATCCATACCTGTCCGAAAGCGGAGAGAAATGCACATGGGCATTCTAGATTACTTTGAGGATGTAGTTTTTGGGAATGACGTCAACGACAAGTTGCCAGTGATGTGTTATCATGCCAGTAGATGTGAAGATATATCCAAACACATTATTCATTTATCACGATTTTCAGAGCTTTGTCTCAGTCGGTGGATGCTACCTGGTAGGTTCGAGCCTTCTGTACATTTCTAAAGTTTCTTAGAATGCTCTCACGCGTTAGAATCTTTAATCAACTCAAGCAACGGCGGGAGGCACATGATCCTAGGAAATTGGCTCGATGGTGGTCAAAACTAGCACTCATTCAATTTCATCTAGGGGATGCTAAAGAAGCGTTTTCTTCTGCGAAAAAAGCTTTAGTTTTTCTTGGACTTGTTTGGCCAAAGTCACGACAAGAATTCAAGAGGGCTATTGTCTCTCAAAGTGTAAAGCAGATGGGGTTGTGGGCATACTCAAAAGGAGGGCAAAAGGAAATGCCGAAAACTGATACCGAGAGATCGGAGACAGTGTCAGGGATAGTCCGCATTCTACCTGAGATTCTTCATGCCGACCCGACATCGACCTCAGATGATCACCATTTAGCGCTACTCTTATATGCCAATGATGCTTTACAGCATGTGTCTCAATGTCCATCAGAGTTTGCGAAAGCATGCGCAAGGGCAGCTCATTACTTCTGTAAGTACTCAGTAGTCGATTATACCTAATCCTTGCTCTAGGGTATGCGGAAAAGAAATCCCTGGCCAAAATTTATTTTAAGCGCGCTTTGGAATTGCTGTCGACAGTGCCCCGATGCCCTTTTCGATGCTTACTACTTAATTAGCCAAGTCATGGAGGCGAAAGGAATGCTTGACCAAAGCTTGAAGCTCAAGTCGGATTGTATAAGGTTTGGCTTCACAAATAATTAATGTCTAACTCATAATAGCATTGCGGAGAGTTTTGGAGATCATGCATTTATACGCAAAATGTTAGTCAGCTCCACATACACGATGCTGGATCTAGCGGAATTCGATAATGTGAAAGAGAAATGCAGGCTTCTTGTATCATTGGCATTTTCAGATGATGATCATTTAAGTCGCGCTCTGAGTTTCAGTGCTTCTATATTCTGCTCCATCATGACGGATGACATTGAGCAATCGCGACTTGAAGCTCGAGCGCTTTCCGAAATACTTCCAAAAACAGCAACGACAAGGAAGTCTATCATCTTGGGTGCTCTTTGCATTTTTCATGCGCGAGCGGGAGAGTTTCAGGCGGCGATGAAGTTTCTGTCGGATTTAGCTAACCACTCGGAGAATGTTCAGACACACTCTTTGGTGTCGATGAAGGTTAAAACTCTACCAAATTAAACCATTAACGCTTCATTAGGCATAAGTATAGTCTCAATGGTGCCTTTTCTTCTATTAACGGAATGGAGGAGCCTGAACCGCCAATACCTAATAACTGTAATTAAGAAGCTGGTGAAGGTCAATGAGCAAAGATGGGGCAAGACATGCGAGGCTGCAAAGTGCGCCGATTTGAGATACAGAGTAGCGCTGGCGCTTCTAGATAATAATCTTAAAAAGGCTCGTGAGGCTTTGAATTCAGGGTATTTGGGACGTAGGTCTAAAAGTCCGAGTTGCGGGGTTCTAGAAGTATGTTTGACGAATGCCGTTGCGTGTCGATATGGAGATCTATTGCGTGTCGATGCACTACTAAAGAAGGCAATGTTGGGAGATCTCCAGGAGCGGTGGGGGTCTGGGGAGCCTTTGCAATATGCATGAAGTTCGATTGTGTATTTAAATACATATTTACATAATAAAACGAGGTTGTCGCTGCCATCTATGTTCTTGGTTCCCTTCCTGCTCGCCTTCATTCTGGCTGGATTCTTGAGCCATGCACCTAGTACGGAAGGAGCGACATCCCCCGAGGCGGATCCTCTAAAGAGTAAGAAGTTCTCTTAAGTCCCGGATTCTCATAATGCAATTGAAATAGCCGGGAGATCGTTTGTGAAGGTCGAACCAGAGCGAATAGAGGAGTATCGGTGATCGCAAGGATTGTATTGCTCCTTACTGATATATACGTAAAGATTGAAAGTAAAGGAGATGTTTTATCATGGATTTTATTCGTACATGTCCGTTGCATTTCCCTTGGATGAAATGAAGCCGCTGAGCGGCGCTGGATTTGACACACTTGGAAAGTAGTTAAAGTGAAAAGACCTCAATCTGACATCTCTTTAGCTTCTCGCTAACGCTTGTGGATGCATTGGATACCTTGATGGTAAGTGTTGCAGATTCGCATTGTCCTTTTAACGAAGTATTGAAAGGTATTGGGAGATAAGACGTCTTTTATCTATGGACTTCGTTTGCTCGGCACTATTGACTTCAGGTTGGATGTGAACGTGTCGGTGTTCGAGACCAATATCCGAATCCTTGGAGGACTTCTTTCATGTCACATTATGGCTGCGACGGATCCTTACGTTTCGAAGTTCTATGACTGGTCATTGCTCGAAAAAGCGGAAGACCTTGGGAACCGTCTTCTTGTAGCATTCGATACGCCGACGGGTTTGCCGTACGGAACGGTACATCACACATTTTAAGCCAGTTTATCTTATTGAACCTCAGGTGAATCTTTTGACTGGCGTCAACAAAGATGAGTCGGAGGATGTTTGCACTGCTTGTGCTGGCTCATTTAGTATTGAGTTTACGTGGCTAAGCCTGCTGACAGATAATCCAAAATATGAGGTGTGAATTGGCATGTTTGCGCACATATCTCACGCGTAGGATAGATGGCGGCACGGAGAGCGATGCGGGCTTTATGGAAACGACGGTCAACTTTAGATCTTTTTGGAAACCATATTAACGTTCGAACTGGTGAATGGACATACAAGGTTCATATATTACACGAGTTTGGCTAACTCCTGCAAGGAATGTACGATTGGCGGCCTTGTTGATTCTTATTACGAGTATCTCTTGAAATCCTATGTCGGGTTTTCGGACGAAGAGGAATACAACGAGATGTTTTGGCGGGTTTGTTCTAAAGTCTCCTCAGTCACAATGCTGACTAGTGAAGTCTTATAGGGCCGTAAAAATCTACATGAAGCAAAACGATTGGCACGTCGATGTTGATATGAATACAGGGACTATGTATGCCCCGCTGTTTCACTCGCTTGGTGCGTTTTGGCCAGGTGTAAAGATAATGGCTGGTGATGTATCTGAGGTAATAGCCCATGTTAATCATTCTTAACGTATAAGGCTATGGCAGAGTTAAACTCGATCTCTTATCTTTTTAATCACGTCAAGTTTCTCCCGGAAGCTCTTAATTTGCAGAACTCAAATCTAGTCGAAGGACGCATTGGGTGATATTAAATTATACTATAGCAACTAACGACTGTAGGTATCCCCTACGGCCAGAATTCGTTGAAAGTCTTTGGCTTGCTTTCAGGGCCACCAAGGATAGCAATATATTGCAACTCGGAATGGAAATTGTTGATCGATTAAACAATATGTACGCGCACCTTTTGGTTATCTTCTAACTATAAAGGACGAGAACGAAATACGGTTTTGCCAATGTAAAAGACGTGCGGACGGCGGAGCTCGAAGATAAAATGGAAAGCTTTTTCCTCGCTGAGACTTTAAAATATCTCTATCTTTTGTTTGATGCATCAAACCCGTTTAATTCAAAAAACTACATTTTCAACAGTAAGTTGGAAATTACACGAAACCGTATTAATCAATCCTAGCTGAAGCGCATCCTTTTCCAGTGTATTAGCCCTTAGCTTAATTTTTTTTTAATTATATCTTATAGGTGGAAGAGTCATTACACATCTAAACACCCGCTTACAGATGACGAGAAGTTGGACGTCTTCAACAGCAAAATTCCCCCCATACCCGTTAAAAAAACAGGCTCGCGTTCGTATTATGGTGATGACAGGGATAGAGTCACCACTGGATTCGCATTTAAACGTTGCTGGGCTGAGGACTGGAGACACGCTTTGACGATGGCTATTGAACAATGGCGCGGTTGACATTGATGACGTACATGTACTGCAAATAAATAGTCGTCTCCTGTGAGGTGACAAAGTTGTCCAGAAATTGTCAGCAGAAAAAAACGGCATCACTGATGAAGGTTGATCAACTTAAGGCTCGGGCATTGGCCATCCCAACGCCATCAAGCTTTGTGCAAAAGTAGGATAGGAATGGTGTGAATGTTTAAGAGGCTTACGCTTCCATTCAGGAAGAAAGATTCCAATTCCCATTTGACGATGAAGGAGAGTCCTGCAGGCAGGACATCCTCTGTCGGAAAGGTCCTCGGGCTGCGGTCTTATGTGCAAGATGTTTCACGATTGAGTAAACGGGATATCTTCAAGTGATATACGTAGTGCGGTGAAAGCATCGCTCAAAAAGATGGACGAAAGAAAGTAATATTGGAAGAAATGTGAAGCATGCTAAATAGATAGTTGAGGCGGAGGTGATCGTATTCAATGATGCATCGGCAGCATCGTCATCGACTCTAGATGCAACGTCATCGTATGAGAAACGAGCTTTCATGGTGAAGAATTTGGAATTACTTAAATGTGCTAAACATAATCAAAGTCGTCAGACGTGAGCAAGGTTTTTAACGATGGATTAAAAAAGGTTCGACGAAGGAGGAAGCTCAAGACAAGTAAGTTTTATGATCACGCTGCTTTCTCACTATTTTAGAGAGGATGATAAAAATGACAAAGAGCTGATGGATTTGTTAAAATCTTCGAGACTCTTAGAGGACTTCGGTAGAATTACCAGCATGTTATGAATTTGAAACTTATGCAACCTCTTAGCTGCCTCAGAACTGACTGGAAAGGATCGACGAGAATATTTGGAGAAAAAGATAACGGAGATCGGTGGCAAGGTATTTTTGGTTTCTATTTTTTTTTATTATATTTTTTCTATTCTAATTATGATCATCTAGGATTTGAAGAAACAAAAGGCGGCACCACCGATTCGCGTTGGAATTATCAAGGCGGAAAAGGGCCGAGCTCAAAAGCGTTTACAGATGGCCAAAGATATGGGATTATACCACTCATCCCTGAGATCGCAGATATTAAACGGAGACGAGAAGCCCGTGCAAAAGAAGAAGGTTAACAAGAGGAGTAATCGCGAATTAACTGGGAGCACGGGCACATTCAGTGGTGGCGTGTTGCATTGCCGAAATCTGTGATAAAGTCTACAAATGCGGCACCAAAGGCGTTCAAGAGGGGTAAAGGCAAAGGAGCGTTTTTAGTTTGGAGGGTGGTGCTGGTCCTAGGCCAGGAAAGAAGCCAAAGTCTAGCAAGGGAAAGAAGAAGAGATGATGATGCCCTTTGACAACCATCCTTGTGTCCAAATTTATACTCAGATGCAAACATGAGCAACCAACACATCTCAACATCAAATCCAGTCCCCCATCCAGCCCAGCCCATGTCTGAAGATGTTCATTCTCCAGGTATACCAAATGATCGTGGAAACGAATGGCTCGTGGCAAAATACCTTGACTACGAACAGGTCCGAGAAAACAAGGCCGAAAGGGATCTCCTCGGACAGAAGGTTCAATCAACCTTTGTCGCTTTCCAGTTGTCTCAAACATTCAAATACAACAGATAATAGACCACCTCTCATCCTCCGCCACATTCAACCAAGTACCTCAAAGCATATCCGTCTCAAATCCCATGGGAATCCATTTTGGAACAAAAAGCCCTAATGAATCACCGGAAGTACGATCAATGACTGTAATGGGACCACCTGAAAGCTTTTTAAGAAGTTTCGTGATATTACCAGAAGGCAATGAATTCTCTTGCCGCGTCAACGGAGAAGATGCTGCGCAAACGAAAAACTGGCCTGCAAAAAAGGGAATACTTCTTGAGGTGGCCTCCGAGGCTTCAACCATCTTCGGTGTTCATAGTGGATGGCTTTTAATGCTAGTGGATGTTGTTAACGAGACGGGGAACTCGCCCACTTTAGATTCTTATGTTGTGTATCGACCACTTGTTAAAGTCGTTGCGGATAAAAGTATCGCAAAGTTTGAGTTTGATGTTTACACTAAACCATTCGTTCCAAAGCAAGTCATGGGTATGCTGTTTTGCCAATTTTCTTGTCGCTAACATCATTCAGATGTTAACATGCTTCCGTGCTATTTTGTTCCTGGGCTTAAATTGACCGGTCCCGAGTATAAAACTGGTTTATTGAGTCATGGGCTCCGTTAAACTCTGGGTACGTACCATAGAATCAATTAGAATCGCGCTCTTAGCTAAACTACGATATCTTCATCAGGGATTTGTCAGTTTTGAGAGAACCGCTACCCATGCAGCCAATTTTCGATACTACAAACATACCTATCCCCGCGCTCTCCATTTCTTCGTATTGCGAGCGTTTTATACTTCTTTTGAGAATGGATTATGGTTCCCGCATGCAGCAAGTAGCTGCAAATAATATGTACGGAACTCGTATTATTAGCGATGGCACTATGTCACGGGTATATGATCAGGTTTGCCTTGCTAACTTCATTAGATTACAGTTCCGGGCATTGTAGATGATAACCCGAGGCTTCGTATTGGCGATGTGATTCGGATCCGAAGGCTTCCTTTTGATGGTTTCGAGTACGAGGTTGTTATCTTTAGGTTCAATTGTTCTTATAATATTTTTAGGCGTTTATCTATGGTTCGTCAATCGATGATTCTCTTTGACTGAATTACTGCAGCTGTCGTTAGACGAAACCAGTCAGTTTACTTCCGAATACCAAAATTAGCTACGCGTCCGATGACGAGTTTAACATTCAATTTATGTTGAATGATGTGTTGAGTCGAGCCATGATCAGAGGCATTCAGTTTATGGGTCAATGGATGCTTTATGGCAGTCGCATGGCACGAAGTTTTCTCTTTCCTGATGTGGAGGACGCAACATTTAGTCAAAGGACAGATTTCATTCCAAGCGAAAAGCTTGAATTTAGGGATGTTAATCTAAACATTAGTCAGATGGTATAAATATTTACTTTGCCCTAGTACTTAAAATCACAGAGAGCTGTTCAATCGATTGTGGATCAAAAGTATGGTCAAGTACCCTTTTTGATTGTAAGTTATCTCGCATCGTCAATTGTTAATGAATTGCAGTGGGTCCCCCGGAACAGGCAAAACGATGACGTGTGGTCGAAAGCATTTTCCAAGTCATTCAACTCAACCCCGAATTCCGAGTCCTGGCATGTGCGCCATCAAGTTCTGCCGCTGACACGCTTACGCGGCGACTTAAAACGTTTCTACAGCCTGGCCAGCTATTACGCCTGATATCATCCACAAGACCATTCATGAAGTCTCTGAGAATTATTACCATACACGGTATCACGTGAAGGACATTTCGACCTTCCCCCGATGTTGAGGATCATGCAGACAAGGGTTTTAGTGTGTACGTGTGACGAAGCAGATATGCTTGTGTCGGCGGGGTTGACGAATCAGTTTTCGACGGAGCATTTTTCTGCGTATCATCTTAGACAGGAGGCAAAATTTACCATTTTTTCATCGTACCAAGACGGTTTTAAAGTAATCCGCTTTGGACGGTAAGATGGTTGTAGTTTTAAATCTGATGATGATCAGCATTTGTTCATTGATGAAGCAGGACAAGCAACAGAACCTGAAACTTGTCTGCCCTTATCGGTGATCGCTAATGGTCTTTCGAAGTTTCGAGTCGCCAGCCAATGAGTATTTCGTTCCAGTTATTTTGTCTGGAGATCATATGCAGGTAAGTCTATTTTCATGTATACAATTGCATCTAATATTTGAAGCTCGGTCCTTTGGTTCAAAGCGCCCTTTGCGCGGGAGCATGGCTTTGATGTTAGCTATTTCGAGAGAATTATTGGAAGGCCGTTGTATAAAGATCATCCCGACGCGCGTGGAGCTCCACGTAGAAAAGTGGAGGCAGAAAATTACGGGGATACTTCATTGATTTTGCAGGATATCAGAGCACCTTTCGTAAACCTTATTCGAACTATCGGTCGCATCCTGGTTTGTGGCATGACTTCTATTTGCGTTTCTACTCTTTGCAAAAAAATATTAATTGGTTTGTAGCAATGATCGTCGTTCCTTCTCAACTCTCGTACAACAACACTCTTGTTCCTATGCGGACCCTTCGATCACTCACTCTCTTCTGGTATACCTATTCTACCTAATCCCGATGTTCCGATCGTTTTTTGTGGGGTAACAGGAATCGACGATCGTGCGAGCGACGAAGGGGCATCCTGGTGGAACGCCATCGAGGCCGCCAAGGTTTTAGAACTTATCGAAAGTATTCTTCGTCACGGCGTTAGCTTGAAAGACTTTGGAATTATATCACCGTTCCGTGAGCAAGTCAAGGTTGACATAGTTTTTTTTTCTCTCTCCGATGTAACCGTTTGTATAGCGTCTTCGTAAATTGATGCGTGCCCGGGGGTTGGGAGGGATTGACGTGGGAACTGTTGAGGACTATCAGGGGATGGAGAGGAAGATCATTATTTTGTCGTGTGTTAGGAGTAGATATCGGTTTTTGGCGGATGATATACGTGATAACATTGGGGTCGTCAATTTTCCGAGACGGTTGAACGTGGCGTTGACGAGAGCAAAGAGGTGATTGCTTACATGCGTTCATTGATTTCTAATGTTGCTAGCCTACTTGTTATCGTTGGGAACCCCGCCTTGCTTGTGGTACGTCAGTTCCCCCCAATTTCTATTTTACCATATTTTTATTTTATTTAGTTAGTTAATTAATAATTAATGTCTGATCTTGTTCTAGCTTGATCCATTTTGGAAAGAGCATTTGACGTTTTATGTCCAAAATAACTGCTATACGGGATGCCCACTTCCTACTCAACTTCTGCAAGTGCAAAACGACCCAGCTGTTCGACGATCCTCCTCCACTTCGGATCTTCGAAAACCTCAAAACCTTTCGTTAACCGAGACAACGATTCTAGAGGCGAGCCAAAGTCGATCCCAAGATGCTCAAAGAAGACTTAGTCGAAAAAGTTCTCGGGATAGTATTTCAAGCCGAACGATGCCATCGGAGTTGGTCGAAATCTCATCCAATGTACAGAGCCAACCCAATTCAAAGATGTCCCGCGAAGCTTTTTCACCGAAACCCGAAACCCCTTTGTGGAACCACCCAAGCTCAAATCTTACGTCGTTTTTCCAAACCGCCGCATCGCCCTCCGACAAGACGGCTGTTTCCAGTGACGAGCTTTTGGAAGGATTCAAGGAGAATCACGAGAAGCGTAACTCTACAGCGAATCTTCCGGCATTTTTCCAAACGAACGCGGGAAATACGAATGGTCTTGACGAAGAGCTTGGGGGAGATTTAGAGGATGAATAGGGGTTGATTGCCTACCCGGGGATAGGTTGACATTTGGAGGCGAGTGGGTGGATTTAAGCGAAACGGAGAAGGGATGGGCGGGAAACTTTGTGAACACGATTATTTTTTTGAGCGTTATACGTTTCTGTTCTTCAGGGACACTTGAGATGTACGGGAGTCGACGCTCGACTTACATGCATTCTCCTTTCCGGGCAGCCACCCGTCCTTCTCGGTTCATGTGTTTCTTTTTTATTGCTTAGCACTGTATATTGTAAATTATTTATAAGCTTATTGCAAATGCAGAATGAACGGAGTAATCAGAAAATCTGGGGTCTAATCGTTCTTTTATCATAAATTGAACCCAAAATGAGTTAAAAAGAAACAGGAGGTGAGTCAAAGGCCAAAACCTCGAATATTCTCTTCGGTATCGACGACGAACAGGGAAATGGGGATGAAATGTTATGTATCTTCCGGGTTCATCCTTTTTTCAAGCAGAAAGAATAAAAAAAAACAATTAGGCATTGACAAACAAGACAAACAGCCAAAGCAGGCTAGTTTAACAGAAAAGGTCCAAGGCCCCAAAACAAAATAGCCAAATCGGCACCTAGATATCGTCTTTGAGAGCTCCATACCAGGAACGAATGAGTTTTCCTCGCACCGCTGTCAAACGAAGTTGCGATAAAATCGAAGGTGACTACAAATCCGAGAATCAGTTATTTTGAAACATGGGCAGCAACAACTTACAATCGTCAATCCTGTTGATGGGGAAACTGTTGAGAAGGATTTCGATTGCGGGATTGATGCGGATGGAATGGATGTGAAGGGAGAAGATGTGGATGCGCTGGTGAATCGGAAGGAGGTGGAGGGTTTTGAGGAGAATGAGGGGGAGGTAGTGAATCTGGAGGTGGGTTTTGGGGCGCTGGAGGTGCGCATTCCGCGAGTGAATGCTCTGAAGGCGGTGGGTCTGTGCATGATTTGCCCTTTTCTCTTTGAAAGTTGAGAATTGTCAAACTTGCGTATATTCTCATCAAATGCCACGATAATCTGCTTAAAACCATATTACTCTTGAAGCAGAAAAGCCGGTATCCGCTTCATCGACTTCACCGACGTTCAAGTTATTCAACTTTGACGTCTTCCAGCACAACTTGCAATTATACGCATCCACGATAACCCCTCCATCCTTCAGATACTCAAATCGATGACCCTCACGGGGATCACAGCTTGAATCTCTGCATTCCTCGCAAGTCCACGGATCATGATGAAAACGGGCCGCACAAGAGATGCAATACAATTTCAAGCAGAATGTACATCGTCCATTAAGATCTCCAAAATCGTAGTTTGTGCAGAGTGCTCTCTGCCTGGAATGCGTGAAAGGCTCTCTGCATCCGTCGCATACGGCGGGTTCGGATGAGCGAGTGTTGGTGCAAGCCTCGCAAAAGTTTTCGTCGCATATGATGGTGTTGGATTGAGGGTCGGCTTCGGGATCGCAGAAGGGGAGGTTGCAGCCAGTGCACATGTTGTGTCCATTTAAGCCTTGACTACATGCGATGCAGAGAGGTTGGAGGCATGATTTGCAATTTTGAAGAGAATCATCAACTTTAGCACAGTTTGAGCATGTCCCAATGCTGGGTGTCAAGTCTTTGTCCTGAATGCTGTCGAGCATACGTCAAATTATCTCTTCATCGAAATTGTCGGCGATTCGAAGAGTAGCAGATATCGACCGTCGGAATCTGTGCCAGTCATAGACATAGCAGAAGTCGCAATTGCATCTCTCGCAAGTAATTAATAATTCCCTCGGCAGATTAGCCGTTCGCATCATAGTATTCGGTTTCCTGCTTGCAGATCTTCTTTTTGATAATTTTAGGAAGAAAGTTCAAGGCGTTTGCAGTAGGCTAGACTCTCTTTGTTCAGAATATTTTGAGAAGGTACTCGAGTTTTGCATGCTCATTCCTATTCTGCCGTGTGCGGAATGCATATTTTCCGCAGTCATTTCTATACAATTATCACTTGAAACGCGCCTAAAGCAGGCCGATACGGTCGAATTTATTAAAGCAGGTGCATTCTTATTTCTATCCTAGAGCGAAAATGTCTGAAGTTTTAAGGGGGTTAGTTGAATTGGGAATATAATGGTTTTAGACTTTAAAATGTACGCTTAAAAAGAACTTTTCTTTAAAAATTCGAGGGTTAAAGTACAATTATATACACAGAAATGCAAAACTTGCGGCCAAAGCCATATGGTCCAGATTTGGCGCGTTCATCGCTTGAAAGCAGCACATGATCTCTTGGAGAAGCCATCACATCCTACCCCTCCTCCTTGCAGCCCCGACAACATATCGCTTTACAAGTTCCGCATTCAAAGCTTCTTGATTGCAGTAAAAACAGCACAAAGCTTCGCAAACATCACATTGAAAGCTATCCATTTTGCAAATATACAGCAAGTCTCCCCACACCCTCCACATTAAAACCTTCGATCCTGCAAATTCTTGCAACACATTCTTCCGCATGTCCCGCAAATGAAACCTTTGCCCATTCCCGCTTTGTTTTCTTTAACACAGGTGGGGCAGATGTCTGCTTCACACACGTTGCATGGAATGATGGGGCTGACAGTTCCGCACTGGCAAAGGCCGCATGCAGAGATGATACATATCTGTGCGATGATTTCCGCAGGAATATGTGGGCGTTTGTTTGGAGGTGAAAGCGGTTTGTCTTGATTGAGAGCATCGATCAGAACGTCTTCCAGTTTGTGGCGGCGACGGCATGAGAACATTTTTTTGACATCATAAAGAGTGGGGAAGTCCATAATCAACAGTGGGTTGAATATTGCCATTCGGAAATTGCGTGTCGCTCGGTAGCCGGGCAGAGGCAGACATTGTATGGGCGCTCTTAAAAAACGCGTTAGGAGAGATAGGAATCGTAATTTAACAAATATGCCACTGTTAAAACTACAATCTACAATAATGTACTAAAAAAAAACCAACAATGATTTACGTCACCTTATACAACGATTGTAACCGTGATTAATAAAGAATGAATCAAAATATATAGTAGGAACTTACGCACCCTGCAGTATGATCAACCTTCTAGCCGTAGCAAAGTTGATATTTTTGGGTTCTACACAAAGGGCAATAGAAGTTGCCTCCATGGCCAGCTGTTTCGAAATCTTTTCAGCAGTCTATCTTTGATGTTGGTGGATATGAGCTGTAAAGAACTAAGAGTTTACTCTTTTTAACGGCATCATGAAGTCAATTCAATCATATAGGAGTTTAAATGGTATCGCGACTATCCTAAATATCAAACTAAGTAATTACTCTGATTGATTGCAAACACTCATGTACATGCTCTATGAAAATAGTCATCATATAAAGTTACCTCCATTCGCCCATCTCGCCAAAACTAACATCCCCATATTTCCCTCCAACATCCCACACGCAATAGTTCTTTCTGCAGGATACTCGACTAATCTTCCCAGCGCAGCATGAGCAAGGGCGACAACAAGTTTACTGCTGCAGTCGCATTAGATAGAACTTCACATGCTTAGCGCCAGTGAGAATTGTATAGAAGTAAGAGAGAAAAAAAAAAAAACTTTGGATAGTACCCGAAATCCGGATAACTTGAAAGGGAATTCGAGCCCGAACCCGAATTCTCTTGGGGTGTAAACACCAAGAGTAGACCAACCTCTTAAAATTTATGGGTAGGGTCGGAGATAGGCCAATAAAGAAGCGAGAACAGTGAAGTGAGGCGTTCGGCAGCCAGTCAGAAGAGGAGATTCGGCGTCCAGAAGGGCAGACAAGGGTCGGATAACAAGGGTGAGTCCATTGTTGCACAAACTGAAAGTAAATGGAGATACGTCATTGGGTAAAAACTGATGAAAATGTTCTCATTGGACTTTAGAACACTACAAAAGAATATTTTTTGTACTACAAAACTCTAATTTCTTGCGTTCAGAAACTACTTGTTTTGTACACCCGTGCAACGCACTACAAGACCCTGAGGAGAGGTGGAAGGAGAAGAAAAAAGCGGAAAAAAGATGGTTGGAAGAATTAATCAGGAAAAGTGAATAATAAAAAAGGACGGGAGGAATTGTCAAAAGTCACGTGACCACAACTTGTCTGTGTAACCATAGCTCCAGATGTCGGGAGCCGTTGCATAGACTTTTTAGCAAAATATCCTCCCGTTCCTTTCTTCGTTCTCAAGCTGTATCTTTGATTCCTTCTTCTGCTTTAATCTCTTACGTTGAACCACGTTCCCGCCGTGTTTTTGTCTTTCGTTGACTCTTCTCTCTATGTTTCTCCTCCTTTTCTCTCGCGCATGCTTCGTTGGCGGGCTGGCACCTTCTGGATGCGTCCCGTCCATGTCTGTCCTAGTTGTCACCGCAATTTTAACCGTTCCCATTTTCGTGATTGTTCCCTCTACGCTTCCCTTCCTTATTCTCTTCTTAAAGTTTTACCCCTGGACTCCTACGAGGAGGTGTGGGATTTGCAGTTCCGTCTTGCTCCGCACTCTCACTACACTTTGTTCGACTTTTTGCTGAATCGCCGTTTCTTTGATCTTTTTGACCGCCTGTTTTCGTTCTTTGATTCTGCTATCTTACCCCCTTAAGTGTCATTGAATAAAGTATTTTGCAAAGCACTTCAACGTCAGCCACCGATAATTTATAGTCCGTATTGGGCGAACCATATGTCTATCACGATAAAACTTCGCCAAAGCGTCAACGTTTGTTTGATCCCAATGAATTCGACAGAAACCGCAATAATGCTCATTGTCATATACCATCGGTTGACGACGAATTGGTAATGGCTGATACCGGGCAGTTTACAATCCCTACCAGTGATACATTGTTCAGTATCACAGAACAGGCTGACACGCTTTACAAGCTGAATACATATTCCCTGTTCTATCTCCCAACTTCGGAATCCTTCTGTTATTATTTATACGATTATCATCTGGTGTATGTGTTTTAGGTTATGATTAATTTTACATTCACCTTCACTGCTTGTCCTCCCGAGGTCGGGAACGTTAATGACTCGACTTTTGTTGTGTACTATTTATCTGACAATTAGGTGTTTTAGGTTATGGTTAATTTTACATTCACCTTCACTGCTTGTCCTCCCGAGGTCGGGAACGTTAATGACTCGACTTTTGTTGTGTACTATTTATCTGACAATTAGAATCCTTGTGGTCACCAAACTCTTGTAGATATTTATGCGTACACAATGTTCAGGACGCCGACGTTGATTTCGACGTCGAACTCGCTGCCCACCACATTCCTCACGACGGTACCTCCTTGCATCATGTCGATCCTACCTTATCAGACCCTCAACTTTCTTCTTTTGTCGTATCCCAGACCTCATATAAATCTGATCCTTTATCTTTGGTCCGAAACTCTAATTGGAAAGAATCCTTGTGGGAATGGACTGAAGTCATTAAAATGTTTCCAACATTATTTCCTTATGGTTGCGGCGGCCCGTCTGAGAATTGCCTTCAAAAGTTGTCGCTGATACCTTGGATCCGCCGCTCCTTACGAGTCTGTGGTCCTCGTTTCGCTACTCATTAAGCGTTTGCTGCTTTCGTATTTGATAAGATGGCTACTCAAGCGGCTTACCAAAATTTTAGTTGCACGTTAAGGATCAGGCGTCATGTTCCTTCTGATCCAACTTTACCAGCTGCACTGATTGAGGGAGCTCTCAGCGAGATTGAGACTTATACCGTGCGTTCTTGGTTTGCTTTCGATAACTCTCTCCGGAATCAGATGAAACCGTCGTATCTGCGGATTTTCTCCAACGTGGTGCTCAAGCCGGGGAACAAACATTCCCAGGATCTAATGCTTCTTCGGCTCGTGGCCGTCGGGAGGGATTCACTATTGTTCGTTGACTAGGGCAGGCTCATGTCTTTCTGACCCTATCTCCAAAATCTGTTGGAAGCTACTCCATAGGTGCTCTTGCTGGTCTCATTTCCCCGTCGTCCCTCACTGCTTTCCACCCTGTTCTTCCAGGTGACGACCTCTTGAGTGTTGTTTGAGAAAATACTTATGCGACGGCTTCCTACTTTGTTTGGTGTCTCAATGTTTTGATTGAGAATGTTCTGGGCTTTGATCGACGCTACGGGATATCTAAGGCTAGAGGCGGTATTTTATGACACGTCGAGAATTACCTTTGTTCAATTGGAACACCAAACGGGGTGACCTTTACACCTCGGACTCCGCTCTCCCTGAAGGTTCTCCCGTCATGCAAACGTCTCGAGGTGTCATTCTTACTACCCTTGCACCACACTAACATTTTTTGGTTATGGATCTTACTTGGGCTCGGCCAACCTTCTTTCTTATAAATTGACCTCCATGTGCTCAGCGGTGCCACCTTTGCATTTAACTGAGCCGTACTCACTCGAGGTACCTATTCGTTAACTTAACATAACTAGCTTCTTCTTAGATGGTCGTCGATGTATTTGACGTCATCACCGTGCTTACTCAAACCTCTATCGACAGCTGCACAGGTTTGCTGTGCCTTACCTATGACCACTCAAAATGCGATTGTACTGCCACCTGATCACATCACATGAATAAAGCTATGCTAATGCCTTTCAATTCCCTCTTATCTTTATCCTTATTAGTAATATATACATTCTACTCTATACTTTCAACACATACATTCTTTTCACATTAATCGTCTCAAACCATACACATACCTCCCTCCCGCAACACCCCAAGAGATCTCGGCGAAGCCCTCCAGTCCGATTCTCATATTTTTCCTAATATAGTCAAAGACACCTGGGCAACAACGTGAATCCACACTTGAATCTCGTATCACCGCCCAGTGGTTACAGACTGCGCCATTTCCCACAATGAATATTTGCTAACAAAAGTCCAGCAAACAACTGGGCGTTAGCTCGCTTCCATGTGGCTGCTTGAATCTGGGCTGTGAATGCAAACCTCATGAGTTCTGAACGCGTATAAAAAGGAGAGGTTGCAGGAGACGTCTCCATTATCCTCAACAGCAAACAAGCTACACCAAAACAACTACTTTCCTAGTCAACCAACCTTTACTCTAATTGTTTAAAAATGTCTGCCCTTGGTAAGCTTTAATCTCAGTAGATAAAATCATCAGTCAACGTTTTCCCCGTCATCACAATGTCTAACCTCCCTTTTCGTTTTTTCACTCATTGTATCAGCCGCTCAATGTGCCCGCTTTGACACCGCCTGCACCCAAGCTGTCGCAGCCATCTCCCCAGCAAACCGTGCTGGGATCCTCGGTGACTGCACAGCTGGCTCCGCCCTCCGCCTCTGTCGCGCCTGTAGCCCCACCTCATCCAACGACGACTGTCTCGAAGACCCTTCCGGCTTCTTGGTTCAAGGTAAATCCCACCACCTTTCACCATATCCTCATATAGTACATCACATCATACTAATTTTTTCTTAACCTCCACAGTCCCAAACTACCCCATGCATCTCTGGGAAGGCCGTATGCCCTCTGGTTCCAAAGCCTCTCAAAAGATCTGGCGTGACCAGGTTTACGCTCAATGCACCAAAGCTTGTGCTTCCACATACCCCGCTGGCGCCATCATATCCTCCCAATCCTTTGGTCAATATGCGACACCCTCCAATGTATTCGTTACTGCCTGCACCTGTGAAGATGGGAAGAGGGTGCCGCCTCCTTATCAGATTGCTGGCTTGAAGTTGACACCCGCTATTGAAGGTCTCCCTGGTGATGGGAATACCACTCAGACTAGTGTTGGGGTTGCGGTGAGTGACGTCACGGGGGTGGCGACGACGGCGGTGCCGGTGGCTTCGGGGGTTGCGACAACGTCAACGCCTGCAAAGACGTCGGGATCGAAAAAGGTGGCAGCAAAGTGGGTTGTGGCGACTATCGCTATGGCTGCCTGCTCTGTCGCTTCTTCCATTTTCATGTGAATTCCTTTTTAATCCCTGTGTTAACCGGCCCCGCTTTCAGCTCTCTTCTAGTTTTTGTTTCATTCTCCCTCATAGACTTTAAAAAATAAACTCTCATATATGCTGTGACCTTAATGAATACGCAACTTATACTTTAGCAGTCATCTTGCAGATGGACTGGGTTTGGTCTCACTCCTCTTGAGTGACTGATCATCGTGAAATAGTTTTGTGACTGCAGCTGGCGATCTTTGTGAAAAGAGCCCAGTTTACTATGTGCCAGGTCTCACCTCACCCTTCAGGTACTTTCCTATAAACTTGGCTCTTTGGGCCAACCAACCGTGAGCCTCAAACCGTATAAAAGGAGAAAGACGTTATATTCCATCGTCATTGTCTTCATCATCCAGCATTGATAACAACCTCCACTCATCTCAACCAAGTACTCTTACGTCAACACATCTCTAAAATGTCTGCCCTTGGTAAGTGAAACTCATGCATCTCCGTTCACCGCCATGCTCACTCGTCTCAACTCATCAGCCGCCAAATGCGCCCTTTTCGATGCCGCCTGCACTCAAGCCGTCGCAGCCATCTCCCCCTCAAGCCGTGCCGTCATCATCAACGATTGTGAGCCTGGTAACTTCCGGATCTGTCGCTCATGCAGCCGCAGCAGTCCCAGTACCGCCGATGAAGGCTGTCTCAATGATCCTTCAGGCTTCCTCGTGCAAGGTAACATTCTCTACCACCCAGTTACATCTATACTTACACATCAACCCCACAGTCCCCAATTACCCCATGCATCTCTGGGAAGGTCGCATGCCCGTTGGTTCTGTACCCTCTCAAAGAGCTTGGCGTAATGGCGTTTACTCCCTTTGCCAGGAAGCCTGTGTATCCTCCTACCCCAACGACACTGTCATTACCTCCCTCGCCATGAGTTCGGCTACCAGGCCATCCAACAAGTTTGTCACTGCCTGCACCTGTGAAGGCGGGACTAGGGTGCCCTTTCCTTATCAGATTGAGGGGTTGAAGTTGACTCCGGCTATTGAAGGGTTACCCACCAATGCCACGACCACACAGAGTGTTGGGGTTCTCGTAACAACGGCGCCGGCTGCTATCGCGGGTGCGACGACGTCAACGTCTGTAAAGACGTCAGGGTCGAAAAAGGTGGCGGTGAAGTGGATCGTGGCGACTGTTATGGTCGCTGTTCTCCATTGCTTCGTCTGTTGTCTTTAGAAGATCCCAGAGTCCGTGTTGCAGATGTGTAATTCAGCCGCTTTCGGTTTTAGTTTTCTCTTCTCCTCATACTAGACTTTGTCAGAACTCTCATATAAGTAATAAAAAGTACTTTATACCATATCTTACTCCGTTACGCAAGTTGAGACTTGGGAAGTTGAGATGGTGTTAAGAGCTTATGACGATGCATGTGGAGTGTGTTAAGATGCGATTTTAGCACACGTTGGCTCGAGTTGAGGTAACTTTATTAGAAAGAATCATTCAGACGTCGCTGAGGACCTTCTGCCAAGTCCGTCACTTTGCAACGCGATCCTCATCAAGGTCCAACTTCTCATCCAAACACAATCGAGCGTAACCCCTCGCCTTCCTCCCCCCCGCTGCTATACAGCAACGCCAGCTCCTCATACACGTACCCATCCTTCTTCTCCAATTCACCAACTCTCTGAATCTCCAATGCCTCATCGAACCTTTCCAACGATCGAAGCGTCCGCGCTACCGTCCATCGAGCAATCCTCACCCGTTCATCAAACTTGCTATCCCCAGCCGCCAACCGTTTTCGACCATACTGTTCGGCTTTTTGAAACGCATCCAACGCCTCCTCGTACCGTCCATTGTCGTGGAAAGTCCATCCCAGGTTATTAAGCAACGATAATATCCATCCTTGAGTACGCTGGTATGTCGACTTTTCGCAAATCTCGAGAGCTTCCTGTGTTCGCTGCACTTTCACCTCAACCTCTGATTCGACGATAGCCAACATATGGAGTCCGTCGATCTCATAATATTGGAGGCGTTCCGAAGGACCTAGTCGAGAGATTTGGATCGCCATACGAAAGTATCTGATTGAACCTGAGGCATCGCCGCTGGAGTTTATCACACGGCCGAGTTCCAGGAGATGTCTGGTGCGGCTCACACGGAGATCGATGAGGACGGATTCAGTGGGATCGGCATCTTCGAGACGCATGATCTCGGATTTGGATTTCTCGAGAAGTTCTTTGGCTTCCTCAAACTTGCGTTGAAGGCCGAGACTTCTTGCTAGTTGTGTTAGGATCTCTGTTGGAAAAAGTACATATCAGAAGTGCAGGTTGAAAACTCTGTCAAGAAGACTAATCTACCAAAGGGTTTGAACATCACCTGCATGCAGAGGACCTGCTTCCGTCTTATCCAGAAGCTCTTTAAACCTGCTCTCGGACGTTGAGGGATCATTGAACGTCCACAACTCGTCGATATCTTCAGATAGCATCCCTCCAAATTTTCTTATGCCAAAATGTTGAGGGAGCAGGACGGCTATTCTTTGCCAGCAACAAGCTGTAATTTACTTTTAATTCCACAATTCGCTAGGCATATCCATAGGCGTATGTGTGAAAGACTGAAACCCAATAAACAAAAAAGAGGTTCTGCGCAATGCCTACTCGATAAAAAAAATAAACAAGAAACAGGTATATTACACCCTCGTCACAGCGACATCAGCTTGAGCCGCCCCACCTCTCCTTTCTCTCCTCTCCTCCCTCTTCTTCTTCGCCATCTCCCTCCCTTCTTTATCCATGACCCAACACACAATACCAATAATCAGTCCCAGCGCATGTCCAATAGCCAACAACATGAACGGCGCTCCCTTGAACCAATTATCAAAGAGCCATCCTCCCAGTTTTGAGGTAAACAGAATTCCAATGGCACCACATGCAGAGGAGATGCCGGCGACGGAACCACGCATGTGACTGGGGACTGAAGCGTTGGATGTGACGAGCTGAAGACTGCCAATCACCATCCCGATTTCGGAGAAACCGACAAGACAGACTGCAATCCAAATACTGTTGTTCAATGGGTTCATGCGAGAAAGGAGGCCGTAGCTAAAACAAAAATATTGTTAAATATGTTAATGTGTCGAGAATAGAGTTGAGTAAGTGAACTTACTGAAGATGCCCAAGGCTCCGGCGAAGGTGGTTGCAAAAGGGCCGTAGAAGTAGTCTCCGAGGAAACCGAAAAAGGGAGCCCCGATTAAAGCGAATGTTTGCGTCACTCCAGAGAGAGTGGACGCACGCAAGTAGGCTGCTCTACAAATATCTTTGATATCAGGATCATCCTATAAAACTTTAAGTTAGAAACCCCAAGTTTAAACATTTATGAATGAAAAGTCCAAAGAAGAACATGCTTACGGGAGATGGTGCCTGGCAAAGCCCCGAATCAATATAGCTCTTGTACACCCATAGAGGAAGGAACAACGTAATAATCACAGTTCCACCTCTCGCCAGTGATGCACCCACATAACCCAAAAGAATCCTCGGGTTCTTTGCCGCTTTAATCCCCTCCCAAGCCAAACCCACCACCCCGCAAAACTCTTGGCGGGTTCCTTTGCAACGTCGGCTTCCGGCTTCTTTGGCTCTGACTCATCATCCGATCCAGATGGAGACACGGGAACAGGGGTTTCTATTGCTAGAGGCTCAGCGCTGGCTGTTACGACTTCAGAGACAGGTTTGCGGGTGGATTTGAGAGCGAAAATGAGGAAAATGGCAAAGATGAAAGAGATTCCGGCGACGAGAAGGTAGGTGATGCGGAGGCCGCGGACAACGTCGCTGAAGTTGGCGGGGAGTCTGAGGAATACGAAGAGTGCGAGGAGAGCACCGAGGCCAGAGGTGAGACCAACGAGACCAGAGGATTTGCCACGGTCCTATTGTTCCGTACCGAGAACGTATTAGATGTATGCTTATAATTATAGTTCGTAACAAAGAGTATGCATTGAATAAAAATATCGTACCTTATCCGATGCATAGTCCGCAAGCACTGCGGTCAACATAGAGGATGCTGCGGCCCCACCAACTGCAAAAGATCAACCTAAACAACAGCAGCTGCGGGTAGACATTGGTCGCAAAGTTAAATACGGCTAGCGCCACCGCCATGATCAAGTATCCAGCGACATACACAGGCTTCCTCCCAACAAAGTCAGATGCAAGCCCCAACACCACACAGCAATCAGCGACAAGATCTCATCTGCAAACGTCAACGTTCCCGATACATCCCCTATTGTGTTTGTAGGAATCCTAAGGACTTGCGTGAGGACAAAGGTTTGACTGGAGTTGAGGAAGACAAAGAGACAGATGTTGAAGAAGGTTGCGAGGAGGTATGCTGAAAAGTTGAGTGCCGTTGTGCCCGGTGCGAGTTCGAGACAGCCGAGGAAGGTGTTGGGTTTGCGGATTTGGGTGAGGATGTTGCGGATGGAGAAACGGCCGCCCGTTGGTGGCGGTGGAGTGGGATTACCCATGACGGGACAGGTTGCAGAGGGATGTGCGGTAGAGAGTGATGGATGGGAGTCTTGGGGTTCTTGGAGACGGTCGGAATCAGAGCGAAGAGGTGCAGCAGAATGCGTGCTCTGAGCGTCGCTACCTCCGGTATTTATTAGGAAGGTGCTGCTCGCCATAGCTCCAGAGTGACGTTTAGCGGTTTTAGAGGGGTTTTTTGGGTTTGTGAAATGTCGGGACTGATGACCAATGAAGGAGGGTGAATCGAACCAAGACATCTAACGCGTAACGTCGTGCTCGGAACCCATAGCCAAAAGGGCGCCGGTTTGTGTTTTCATCCCCTAAAGCTTAATGCGACCAAGTTATGGTTTGATGTCCCATTCCCGCGCCGACGCCAATGGTTGTCGTGTGGGGGTGTGGAGATCGTGCATAGTTGTTTCATTTTCATACATGATTATTTATGGGTCCATGACATTTCACTTTGTTCCGGAAATACGATAAATGTAAAATCCCGACGTTTCCAAACCTCAACTTATACGTCAAATGTATCTTTTCATGTAGGTGTCAACCGCGCTTTATTTGGTGGCGACGGGGCCGAAAAGTTTAAAGTCATGGGGGATCTAAGAATAAAGTCATGGTATCTCACTGCATTATCGATAATTCCAACCAATGCTAGTGTCAGAAGCACGTAGGTATATATATATCCAAGAATAGCAAGAATAGCAAGTAAAGTGAAAGATGGCTCATTTTGATTGCCCACTCGCGCTGGAGGCAGGAAAATGGCTCCCGCTTGCCCCAAATGTATTATTCCCACCCGATCCTCCGCTAGACGCAGAGTGCATCGGATTGGGAATAACGTGAAGTCTATCTCCACTGCTGTTCCTCGCAAACGACTTTGACTTTGCTATTGCAATAAACGCACTTTCCGACGCTGTTGGCTGCTGATGCTGACTCGGAGCCGCCACCGACGCAGTCGACCCAAACATGCTCTGACTCCTGCTGTTCACTTTACTCCGTATCGACAAATTCCTGCTGATCATGTTGAACACGCTATGACTTGCGTCCAAGCTTCTTCGACTTCCGCTTGTATTCGATGTGCGGGATCCTTTCCGTCGAATCCATCTATCTGCACGCCGTTTGGAGTCTTCATCACGACGAGCGTCTTCACGGGCTTTTTCGGCTTTGATACGCTCTTCTTGTTCTTTGCGGAGGCGGATAGTTTCGCGGATGCGTTCGGCGACGTGAGGGTACGAGTCCATGATTTGGACAAAGTCTTCTTTCTTAAGCATACAGAGTTCAACGTTGCCTTTTGCACGGGCGGCGGCGGTTCGTTTGCATGCTGTGTAATAGCGTCATTATTAAAATGATATGGAGACTTAATGAAAAAATACTCGGACGAAATAAAATGTTAAGAAGGGTTACCTTCAAAAAGGGCAATTTCGCCAAAGAACGACCCGGTCGACAAAGTTACAAAAACGACACCATCCTCTCCACAAATTTGAACCTCTCCAGTCTTGATGAAATACATCTCGTCTCCCTCATCGCCTTTTCGAAATATAAACCAGCCATCAAGAACATGGACAGACTAATGATAAGAGGTCAGTATAAAGTAGGTACCACCAAAAAAGGAAACTTCGTACTCGAATTTTAAAGCACAGTAGATTTTGAAAGTTGATGTCGCAACCTTGAAAGATGGGGACTTTTTTCAAAAGGTCAAGGTACATAAAGTTCTTAATCTGCTGTTGAACCGATCGGGGAAGATCTTCAAACATCTTGGATTCGTCCATGCCTTTACTTTTTTGCCATTGAAGCTCTTTGTGTGCTGTCACCATCTAGAACAATTTTATGAGTATGAAGTTATGCACTTCGAAGCACAGCGCTCGGAGTCTAATAATATACCTTTTGGATTTCGGGAACAAGCCGCTTCTCTCGCATATAGTTTTTAAGCCATTCCATCTGAAACTTGTGATGCTCCTCTATGATAGATGATCAGTGTAAGTCTTCCGTAAACTCCGGTTGTAAAATCCCAGCAACCAAGCGTAGAGAGACAAAATGCAAGATATGAAAAAAAATTTACCAGCATGGTTTGAAGCAGCCGTATTATCCAACATCTCCACAATACTATGAATATTCCCAAAAACCGTTCCATATGCCAATATACCGAACACAAACTCAAACACCACATACACATTCTCCGCGTCAAGTTCCACTTCCCTCAGATGTAGCACCAGCGATCTTAATGCAGATAAATAGCTTACAAGATACTGCGTCGTAAACATGTTGGTAAAGATATCGGGGGTACGAGTTTAAAATGGTCAACCCAGCGTTTGGGAGGTGGAAGGAACTGGTCTATAAACCAGAATATACAAGCGTCGTAATGACCCATAATCATGAGGATAAGCATTGTTTTAATGAGGCGAGAGATGGGCTAGATTAAAAGTGTGAGTTTTTCGCGGTAAAACGAAGACTTTGGCGAGAAAATCGCGTGAAAAAAGGTAGGAGTACTGACCATTGCAACACCAGGTATGGCTATAGAGTATATTCTTTGGTATGGAGTGTTAAGGACCATTTTGATAAACACCACAAACGCCCAGTGCTTGTATTGAGAGTATCTGCATTCACGTTAATCGTAATGTTAAACAGTTTAGGAAATTAGAAAAGAGATGTAAATATTTCATACAATTTAGAACTATATCCAAACGGAACACCGGTCGATCTATACTTCCCATACGGCACTCCCGGTATAAACGCTAATACCTCCAACGGTAAACAAGCCAGAAGCCTAACGATCCCGAAATCCTTCCAGAGAAACTTTGATCTTAATCTCGCTCTATCTTTACAGATAATACCGTACTCGTCTTTAAAGATGACCCGCATCAAGAGCATAGCATCGATTAAAAATATGAGATTTGCCACAAGCTGTGCTATGACGATGCCATAGTTGATAAAGTACTCCGTCCATGCCAGCTGGATGGGGACAAGAATAAAGTGCACTGCGTGAAGAGTATTGACGATAAATGTCCAGGTTTGAAATGAGGGGTTGAGTTCGTCAATTGGGGCAAAGAAGAGTTCGTCTACACTTAACCGAGGCTGTGAAGAAGTGGAAGTAGCTGCTGCGGCTGTGGTGGTTAGAGGAGCAGGACTTGGAGTTGACGGGGTTGCTGTAGGGGTGACAGGCGGTTTAGAATCTGACTCTTTTGTACTGAGGCTGTTTTTGGTGTTGCCCCGAGGTAGCTTGGAGTCAAGACCGTCGAGCTTCTTTTCCGAAACATCCAATTCAGCTTTTAAGTCCGCACTATTTACTGTGATTGCTGGCGGTTGCTTGATGATCGGGGACGAATATGGTGGGAGTGGGGATATCGCGGAGTGGGGAGAAAGAGCGGCAGGAGATCTAACGTTTACATCATTTAATGCAGGCGGTGAACACGCATCGCCCTCAGAATCTACAGAGCGTGGACTCAGCCCATTATTCGACGATGAAATAACGCCTCTCTCGAGGAAAGGCTGAGATGATGATGATGATGACAATAATGATGCCGTAGTCACTGAATGTTCATCCGTTGTCACAGATATCTCATACTTCAGTTTGGAATGGATGATTCGAGCTGTTGAAAATTGATGGCTCGATCGTCTGTTGCCTGTATTATCTTTCGGGCTGGGTCCAGGCCCTTCCGTTGATCCATTGCTGTAAACCCGAGATGAGATGTCGGTCCCAGAGGCACTTTTACTTCGAGAACGCCCATAGCTTGCACGGAGCTCGAGTGATTCTTTTGAGGTATTCTCATCAACCTCCTTCACCGCAGACAAGAAGGAATCTCCTAAAAAACCATGAGATGTTGGTGTTGACCATCAGGAGATACGGTCATCTCAACAAAAGGGTATGGAGACATTGATCATACCCATCTTCCCTTCTTCCGTCCTTTTCCGCTCGCAAGCAACGGTGTCGTTTTACGATCAAGTCGCTCTTAGCCAATCTTCGTTATAGAAGATTTTTTTGGTGGATGCTAATCCGTTAGAGGCATCTAGACTGCACTACAGACGGAGATGGTTGTGATGATCGCCGTTTAGCATTATGGAGGATTTTCATCGACGAGCAAATCTCGTAACAAATAACCACCGGTGGCTTTCTGTGCTCAGATTTATCACGGTCCGGCACGCTGCAACTTTACATTCTCCGGAAATATATGACGGAGACCCCTTCCATTCCGATGTGTGGGTGACGTTTCATGAGGGGTTGTCAAGGGAGCAAACTTTAATCTCAACATGTCAACTGCGTTGGAGAGGACAAGGCTCATTCGTACACACCTCGCTGCTGACGGTGCTGCTGCTGCCTCGAATGAATGCATCGCACCCGCTCCATCTACCAGTCATACTGGTCTTCTTTCAAACCAAGTTGCAATCATTACAGGTGCAGGGTGAGGTTAATCGTCCAAGTCCTCTTTTGTCGTGCACTGAGCATCTTTTGTAACGTTTAATGGCGGGGTGAAGCCAAGGAATAGGTGCGGCTATGGCCAAGTTGTTTGCAAAGGAAGGCGCGTCCGTCGTCGTAGCGGACCTTGATGCCGGTAACTACCTTTATGTATTGCTTCTCCACCTGCACCTCTACTCGAGCTCACGTCCCCGTAAACAATCCAAAGCACAGGAAGTCGTCGATGACATTAAAAAAAAACGGTGGAAAAGCCATCGCTGTTTATGGGATGTTACTGACCCTGCATTCCCGGAAAAACTCGTGGCCGTCACCATCCAGTTTGTAATTTCATACTTTTCTCTAATTTCCCCCGTTATCACAGTTCCGCCGTGTTGACACCACAACCAGAACTTTTGCAAAGATCAACCATATAATCAATAACGCTGGGTTTACTTTTGATGGAATGATTCATAAAGTCTGGCCTTTCTTCCTCGCTTTTTATTTTTTTTGCTCAAGTGTTATAGATGACCGATAAGCAGTGGGAAATTATGCAATCGGAAGAATGGGTGTGTTGTTGAGATATCTTTTTTGTTTTCACAAGCTTGTCTTTTAAGTAATTATACTTTTTCTCGTGGGACTAGGGAGCTTTTAATGTCAGGCAAGTTTCGAGCACTATGTTTATTTACGTTTTCTCGGTGTTTTTATGTTTATTTTTCGCCATACATCACTACCTATGTAGTTCTATCATTTTAATTTATATAATTCTAAAAACAGGGTCAACACCATTGCCTTTGGCCTCATCGACACCCGACTTACCCGAGCCAAAGAGACTGGCGATTTTATAGAAATTGAAGGAGAAAAGGTGAAGCTTGGAATCCCTATTGGAAATACCAAGCTTGGTGATATGATGGCGGCTAGGGCCAAGATGATTCCTTTGCAGAGAGCCGGACAGGCTGAGGAAGCTGCTGCTGCTGCTCTGTTTTTGTGCTCTCCGTTTTCTACATACGTGACCGGACATTGCTTGGAGGTAAATTCATTTTGTTCCGTTCTCATCAGTGCCATGCGTCTCTTTTAATCTCGCCTTCCTTCCCTTATTTTTTCCTTTGTCGACTTTAAAAAACATATTCATTTCTGTACTTTCCGTACTTCCTGTTCGACTGATGATTATGATGCCCAGGTCACCGGTGGAGCTGGGATTTGAGTTTTCTAGAACAAGAAGAAAACTTCCATTCTTTTATTGCCGCATCTTGCGCATATTGCAAATAAAATAATTATCGTAGCCGAAAACGATTATGGTACAATCTTGCATGGAGCGAACGTAGGAATTATAGTATTAACGCGATTCTTCTTGCACTTATTTACAAAACGTTTTTTCTCGAGTATTAAGTGTATCCTTTCTCTCCTCAGTCCTTTTTTCTCTTTTTCTTTGGCGATTCATCCTCCGAATCACTGCTAGAATCGCTGCTATCCCCATCAGAATTCGACGACGACGAGGAAGACGACGATGACGAATCTGACGACGATCCATCCGAATCCGACTCTGAGTCTGAAGACGATGATGATGATGAATCCGATGCATCCCGTTTCCGTTTCTCCAACAACCGCTTCTTTTCTTTCTCTTGAAGAATCTTATCTGCAAGACCTTTTCTTTCGATGGTGGAGGCGGAGGGGAGGCGTTGCGTGAGGGTTTTGGAGGGGGGTTTGGAAAGCATTTGGGTGCGGGAGGGACGGACGAGGTAGGCTCTCTCGTTTTGGCATTCGTAGGTGAAGTGGCCGAATTCTGTTAGATTTGGTTAACGATGCAAACCATCAAAGGTATAAAAATAAACGAATAGACCAAAGACGGTAAACTTATGCAGAGAGAAACGGGGCGAAATAGTGTTTAACGTAGAAAATAAATGATGATGTTGCGATGAACTGCGAGAATGACAAAACCCCACACCAACCTAAACACTTTTGGCACTGATACCCTTTCGCCGACGCCTGCTGTCTCGCATACGTTGCAGCCCCTCCTCCACCGCTCTTCCTCAACTGTGACAGCGAGGTGACCTGCACCACATTCCCACCAAAAACGTTGCTCATCGTGTAGTCCGAGTAGCGATTAACTGTTGATTCCTTTTTTTTTTTTTGGATTAAGAAATTGTTGACGAGGAATGTTGTCTGGGATGGACGATGCGACTGAACAGCATCAGGAGGTTACGGGTGCTTCGTGGGCATGGCAGCCTGTACCTGCGGTGCTGGTTAAGAAAGCGGAGAAGAGAAAATATTGTGAGGAGGAGGAGGACGAGCAGGAGGGAGCTGTGGTGGAATTGAGGGCAACAGAGACCGAGAGTACGGTTAGTCGCATGAAGCTTGATGCCTTGGGTCTGGCCAGAGCTGATGTTTGAGTAATAGAATGGCGATGCTCTCCCTCCACGGTTTCGAAAGTACTATCGACTCTCGGAAGCCGATTTTGAGGAAGTGGCCAAAGTCGCCGCGTCCGAAGGATCCACAAAGAGGTGCGTCCAACTTACCTCCTTGTACACGATTCTTATTTACCCTTTCGACTTTTTCTATCTAGCGTTGGTATAAATGCACTCTCTCACCCTCTTGTAATCGCCTCGACCCCTTCACCTCCCTCTCCGCCTACGAAGACCACTACACCTCCACACACATGAACGTCTGCACTGAATGCAAACGAGTCCTCCCCACATCCCCTCCTTCATCTCCATCTCCTTGAAGTCCATGACGCCTTTTTTATGGCCTTATCCAACAAAGAGAATTCCGTAAGAAATCCCCCCAATATTTCTCTAACCCCTTTTAAAGTATGAATGCTTTGTCGAGGAGTGCACGAAAAAGTTCTCTGGGCCGTTTAAACGTAGACTCCATCTTATTGAGAAACACAGATTTCCGAAAAAGTTTGAGTTTGAGGAAGTGGTATTGGGAGAGACGCCAGGTTATCTTCGGCACAAGGAAACAGCTTTAATTGGAATTGAGGGTGGGCAGCGGAACGGTTCGCGTAAGAATCGTAAATAAAGGGAAGGGGAAGCTGAAGGCTGCGGAAACCGTCAATGGAATGGAAGTTTTCGAAGACGCCGCTTCAGCACAATCGCAGGACACGCCCGCTCAACCACATACTCCTCCATCTATATCCCATTCAACGTCTTTGAGCCAGAGCTTGGAAGGTGCGGTGGCAAGACGTACGAAGCTTCAAATTTCGAAAAAAATGGAGGAGACGCAGGCAAGCGTCGAGGAGGTTAAAGCACCTTTCGTGGAGTTAACTCCTCAAGGAGCCTTATCATACACTGCAGTTAGAGCAATCAGGAACTAATGCGTCTACATCGTCCCAACTCAATCCCTCTCTCAAATTACCTCCTCGGAATCCATCGATGTGAACATGGATGGCTTAGTAAGAAAGCCCAATAGGAGGACAGGAGGTTAGCGAAGCGGGAGGCGCTAGGAGTCATAGGAGTCATACGTCAAACGGACATAGAACTGAAAGAGCCGGAAAACCATAATACTGTTTCCGACATGAAAACGGCACCTGTTGACGTAACCTCCACGTCAACTTTTACCGCACCAACTCAACTTCCCACTACTCCTCCCATCAACCCCTACATTTCAAGCACGCCTGAAGGAAAGAAGAAAAACAAGAGAAAAAAGAAAAACTTGACTATAACCAATGCGGCAGTTGCATCACCCACCACGTCTACACCATCCACACTCGACGCCATGGACACATCCATCGACGACCTCACCGCCTCCATGTCAAGCTTAAACGTTGCACCCCCTCAAATCCGGTTCGGGCGTACCCGACCGACGTTCTATAAACCCCCATCGGGCACTGCGAAACCTGCGACGCATCCTGGACCGCCGATGGGGATTTGGTCTTTGGAGTATACGCGGAAAGTGCATAGAGATAGGGTGCCGCAACGCGCGAGGGAGGCAGAGGTGGAGTATGTGAGGGGGTTGAAGGAGCGTCAGAAGGCGAGGAAGGGGAAGAAGGTGGGGGGATGGGTGGGGAAGTGGTTGGGATGGTGGAGAAGGGGGAGGTGGTGGTGGAAGCGGAAATGGAGTTGGATTTATGATGCGAAAGTCAAAGTGGTCCCGAAGAAATTTGACAAAATAATATGAGAAGAGTCAAGGAAGAATGTTGTCTTTTGTTTTTTATGAGATGTCCAACAAAAAAACAAAAACAAGAAACAAAAAACGGAGAACCGACGAATGAATGATAAAGTCCAATTTGAACGTAAAGTCCATTGAAAAGTTTGATGAGCAAGTGAAATTTTCTATTGCGATAGATAGCAAACAAATGGTTGTAATAACGTATCGTGTCATCCCAAACAAGGAGGACAAGTATGGGTTTACGCGAAATAAAAAAAGGAAAAGTAGTAAAAGCCAAACTTGAAACTGAGTAGTATAGAGCAATGACATACACGAAACAGACAAAGAAGCATGCACGCAACACTGGAGATATCTTAAGTCTCCCAAAAAAATATTCAAAATAAGAACTGAACGAAATCCGAGAAACACGACATTGACGATTCTTGTCGCAACAGCAGTGACACCAAACGAAAAGTAACAAAGGGAAAATAAAAGGGCAATGTGCAAGAAGCGCGAAAAATAACATACTGCTTTGAAACAATTTCGTTAGGTCCCGTCTCACAAATCCTCCTCATCCTCCTCCATCGCATCTCCATCTTCTTCATCTTCCCAATCGTCCTCATCTGCTGCTTCATCTTCCTCCTCATCGTCATCCTCCAGGTCAGGAAGAGCCCTCCCCTTCCCTTTCTTTGTCTCCACAAGGTTCGCACCTAGCTTGTCAACCCTTTCCAACGCCTTCTTCAAAATCCTGCGTTCTTGGACACGTAGAATTAGCGCGAGTCGTTCAGGGCTATCCGTTTCAGGCTGTGTATAAAATAAACAGTTATCAGATGTAGAAAGAAGGGGATAACAAAAAAGACTGAGAAACGCACCATCTCCTTCAAAGTCTGCTCGTCTTCCTCCAAGGATCCACCCCCATATCCTACCTCCCGCTTTTTCACCGTTTCCCCAATAACCATTCCAACAATCTTCTGCACCAAACTCCCCGACGTCTTTACAACCACACCCTCAGTAGACCCATCGTCATCTCCATCCACAAAGCGTCGTTGAACGACCCACCCTGACCCTTCATCGTTTCCACCGACAATGAGTCGTTCAATGAGTTGCCGGACGTAAAGCAGAAGAGCGCTGGAGGAAGTTGAAATGGCTTTGAAGCCGCGAGCTGAGATGACAATGAGGTGGATAAGGACGCGAAGAGAGGCGGTGGGGAGACCGTTGGGAAGTAGGGAGAGGTGGAGATCATCGTCGTCTTCGTCATCGTCTTCATCGCTATCGCCTCCTTCTTCTTCGTCGTCCTCATCCATACCGTCTTCATCTTCTTCTTCTTCGTCGTCGTCGTCCCCGACATTGAAGGCGACCTTTCGCTTTTTTCTGTTAGATGCTTTGTCTTCTTCATCCGATTCATCCTCGTCAAGCTCTTCATCCTCATCGTCCTCATCCTCATCCTCTTCAACCTCATCATCATCCACAATAAAATCCTTCATCTCATCGTCATCATCTTCCTCATCATCCATCCCCATCCCCACTTCCAAAACAACATCTCTCTCAACCCTTCTCACAGCCTCACGTCCCTTTACAATCCCAAAAAACCGAGTCGTTCCCTAACAAGGTCATCACCCACCCACCCCTTCACAACCTCTACAACACGCTCGCGTCCAATCACAACCCCATCGTTAGGGTTATCCACGATAAGACCGTCGACCGTCGCATCGCTGAAACCGCGGTATGTGAGCATCGTGGTGTCAAGGTCGTCAGCGAAGGTGATCAGGAGGGGAGTGGAGCGCGGGATAGGTTCGGTGGTGGTGAGGGTAAGAAAGGTGGCGGAGGAGGGAGACGGGGCGTCTTCGTCTTCTGCGTCATCGTCAATAAGGTCAGAGGTGTGGAGATATGAGGATTCTTCGTCGTCGTCATCATCAACGATGCCGTCAAGAAAAACGTTGGAGGCGGAGGAACTGTGCTTTAATCTATTTTTTGCAAGGATGTCAATCGCCAGAAAAATCAAATAATATATATGAGCAAGGTTTGAATACAACAGCATAGGATAAGGTAAAAAGGAAAGAAGGAAGAGAAAAAGACGTAGATCAAATGTGAACAAATTGAAAAATAAATATAAAACGAGTTCGCTTACAGATCTACGAATGGAACCAACGCGAACCCATGTACAGCATCCACCTCAATCCTCTTTGAAATCACAACACTCATCGCATCATAAAACACCTTCTCAACTCCATCCTGTCCTTTGCCCTTCATCCCAAACGCATCCAAATTATGCCAAATGAACGGAAACACTGCTTCTTCAAACTCTTTTTTTCAGTTCATTCTAAATAAAAAATCGTTAAGCATGCGCATAAAGGCTCCAGAAAGATCACCTTCATATCGTCCAACATTAAAGCGAGATCCGTTCCTTTAAGAAGCGCCTTTTCCTCGTCTGACCAGAAAATGGGGATGTGAACACGGGTGGGGAGGTGTTGAATATATGCTGCCCATGGAGATGAAGCTCCACGGCTTTTCTCGTGAAGAAGGGCGAGAGCGAGTCCAGCACAATCAATATTGTCCAAGACCTTCTTCCTCTGAAAGAGTGTAAGAAGACTAAGATTAAGTGGTCAAGAGAGGAAATTACCGAGTTTTCCTGCAATGCCGCAGTTGTGCACAGACAGGATAGAGGTTGATGGGATTTTTGCGATGACGGATTCAGAGGGGATGTCGGTCTTGCTCATGACCACAAATCCAAGGTCTTTCTTCTCCACGGACACCAAGTCTTTTGAAACTTCTATCCCAGATGTTGCATACCAGTTCAGGAGAGATGAAAGAGACGGTTTGACGTGAGCTGCAGTGGATGATGCCGCTTTAGGAGCCGCGGATCCATTCTTTTGGTTGTTCTTTTTGCGAGACATTTTTTTTTTTTTTTTCTTTAAACAAAATGTTCGATCAAATCGGACACAACACGCTTTTTTTTTCTTGTTTTGCAGTCAGAAGAAGGGCCGTCATCCACCAGTTACGGTGGTCGGGTGGAGGGCCGCGGGAGCATTGAGGACACTTTGCATCAATTTGAACTGCCTAGTGATCAAGTTCTGCGTTCTTGGTCAGTCAGTTAAAGTGCATCTATTTTTGCGATAGATTTCATACTGTACAAAGGTGGTTGAAGGAAAAAAGAAATGCGTAGCAACGCACAATGGAAAGGAGAAATGCCGCGAGCTGGGTTTTTACTTGGAAAAAGAACGAAAAAAGAAAACAGCGATGCCTCCGCCCGGAGTTGAACCGGGGATCTTCACAATTTGATCCAATCACAATGCTAAATGCAAAAAAGTGCCCTCACCCAGAGTTGAACTGGGGACCTTTGCATTGCGTAATCTACTTGCAGTACGTCGTACAAGTGCAATACTCTAACCACTAAGCTATAAGGGCTAAATAAACAATAAGTCCTCCCAGGTCACGTGATGAAACCTACGTGGTAGGTAGGCGCAACGGCAAAAACCCCGGCATGACGCCTTAACCACTTAGCTACAAAGGCACGGGATTTTTTCGTGCCGGAATTGTAGCAACAGAAATACATTCGCATGAGGGTAGGTAACATTGTTCAAAAGTACGATAGTGCACTTACCGCCACGGCCTTAGATTCCCGTTATGCCGGTGCATCGTAGATGTATCGATATTCACAGCCTCCCGCGAAAGGCTTACCTCGTAAAAAAAAGTCGTTAAGATACTGGTGTCTCTCCATCATTTCCATTTTGCGAAATGGTCCTCTCTACTGTGAAGCGTTGCCGCAATGACCTCTCCTCCTTATCGACTTCTCTTCTCATCCAGCCTTCCCCATATAACCCCCATAGAAATCATCTATCGCATCGTCCGATCCACAACCTCGGTCTCTGCGAATGCGGAACATGCAATTTCCTCACCTCTATCCACGAATGCCCCAAATCTAAAACCCACTGGAGCCTCTGTCGCTCCACGGGATGGACCGCATGTGGAAACCGTATATGCGGGAACTACGGGATAGACTAGATCCAATGTGATGGTTGGCGAGATGTCTATTGCTCAGAGATTAGTGTCAATGAGTGAAAAAGATGGGTTGTATTGCAGTTAGTGTATGCATATGGATGAATATGGGTGTTATTGTCGCGCTTGATCGTCGAGGAAGTGTGTGGATTGTGTATCGTTTTGCTCGCAAAGATCTGTATGAAGGGTGATGTTGAGGAGTGGAGCCCTTCCCAGAATGTAATGATATGCCGAGACGAGGATGGGGAAGTGAAGTCATGACGGTGCGTAAGAAGATGAGAAGCTGCAACATGTAACTGGAAACCGCTGGAAGGACCATCCATGTTTCCATGCGACGCCAATATCCAATCAGGCGTTCGATCATGCCCCAACAACACATTCCGGTATACATTGCGTAACTCAACTCCCAGCCATCAAAGCGTAACAAACCGCGTGTTCAATCCACTCAACCTTTAGACTCGTAAGTCAATGTGCAGCGAATGCATTGTACTTGCTGGACAGACTACAACGAAAGCAGAGAAAAATCCATGTACATGTACCAACACGAAAGCAATTCATTCAGCAACAACACTCTACAGCCATATACATGCACAAACACAACAGCCACAACCCCACAACACCCCATCTACTCAACCTCCACCCATCACATCACTCCAATCCCACTTCCAACCCATCACCCATCACTCATCACCTCCCCCCATTCCTCGGGTTATCACTTGGCCTCGTGTAAGTCGCCTCTCCACCCGCACTCTTGTAGTAGGTCGACCCATTAGAGTTTTGATAATAGTAAGACCCATTCGAATTCGAATAATGATACGAGCCTCCACTTGCAGAACCTTCGCCGCGCGCACAGAAATGGTTGCCTTGAGAGTTGGTGCCGGAGGGGTAGGAGGAGCAGCCCTTGCCAGTGTTGGAGCTTTGGGACGACATGGTTGAAGAATTCTGCGGGGGAAAGGAGGTTTTCGGGCTGTTTTATAGGCTTTTTTTTTTTTGGGGTGGGGAAGCAAGGTTTTTCGTTTCTCCAGATGTACCCCCCCCCTGGTCAACTTGCAAAATGACGTGTTGATGTGACGCGACCGAATTGGGACGTGTCCCCTCCCCGCTACACGATGCGACAGGCGACTATTCTGCGTTTTTATATATCTGCTGGACGTTAATCAATGACACAAACCCTCCGTAATCCTGTAAGAAAGGAGGAAATAATATGTGAAATCATGGGCGTATATTATACCGAGTATCGTGAAACCAACATAGATGCCTCAAATGGAAAAGAGGTTAATGAAAAATGTTACAAAAAACAAAAAGGTTCAGAATAAGAACCATGAAACCGAGAAAAGCCAAAAAGCGAACATAAAAAAGCCGACTAGAAACGCAAATGAGGAAAATTATCAGATTATTTAGGCTTAAAAAACCAGCCTAACGTCTCCATTAGAACTACGAAAAAAGAGAAAGAAATGAAGAGCTCTTCCTCAAGTCCTTTTCACAATAAACGCCAAAGGTCCTTTGCCATGTTTTCGATAAATTCGACTTCATCTTCAACTTCAAATTCTTCCTCGTTCTCAAGACGTGATAGGTATTTGGAACGTTCAATCAATGTTTTTGGATGTGCCCGGGTACGTCAGGGGTGAGACGGTCGATAAGGTACTAAAAAATATTACGTTACCCACAATGCATGAAACGAGGATGGAAGCAAAAGTTGGTACACGATAAAAGCAGAACAAGAAAAATGATTATAAAGGACGAAGAGAGGACATTAAGTAGACTCACCACCACCAAAAAGACCAAATGCTCAAAAATCAACACAAACGCTAACCTCGCCCCTAACCGATATTCGCTGGCACCCAACCAATATAGCTCTTCCCAAAATACTGACTCGAAAACGCCACCACACAAGCATTCACAAGTATCCCAACCCTACTCATCGCTAGAGCCACGTTAAACCACGCCCCAACACCTTTCACCCGCAATGGGAACGGTCGTTGACTCTGCGCGAGCAACCGGTAAGCGCCGAACCGGATCTCCAGAGAATTATTGATGAGCGCAAACAATGGCGCGAGAGGGAACGCGGCGGAGAAGAGCGAGACGAAACCGAGTTGAACGATCTTAGAGTTGAATTCGGTGAATCCGACCAGTTGTCGAGGAGGTCGTCGTCGAGATGTTGGGGGAGGTCTGAGAGGGAACCCGTGTTTTGAAATGTTTTGTGGTTTTTTTGGTGGTACGACGACGGATGGGTGTTGTGGGTTCAACCGTCACTGTCGATGGTTCACTCTTCTCCTCAATCTTTTTAGGACCAGCGACTTCCACCATTTTAATACGGACGGCTTCCTGGTGCTTCCGTGCGAAAATCCCTGTGATCATGGGGACGAGGACGAGTTGGAATTGCGTGACGAATTGGAGACCGACAAAGATGATGGCCATGGAGAACATGAGTTCGGACATGCATGATTTGGATGGGTCGTCGAGGCTGCAGTGGCGGATGTTGGGGACTGAGTCGGGGATCAGGACTTTGATGGTGCCGGTGAAGAGCAGCGCGGAGAAGTTGTTGATGAAGACAAAGATGAACTTTTTGGAGATGAGGGCATCTATGAGAGGGGTTAGTTCATTGTCTGAGTCCAGGTGGATAAAGGGGGAAAGAAATTACCTTCGAAGCGTTGGAAGGTCTTGTGATTCTCCCATTGCGTAAGGACGTACGCAAGCTTTAAGTATAGCTATGAAGAAAGAGAAATTTAGGCAGGCGTTAATGAAAAGAAGATTACATAGTTTACTTACAGGAGTCACCAACACAATATTAGTCAGCGTCAGAAGCGACGACAATCCGATTCCCAGGAACCGATCGATATTCAGCGCGCTAACACCGATCACAAGAGCCTCAAAAAAGAGCATAAGTGCAATCTACCCGGAAATAAATAAATAAGAACTCATTAATAACCTTAAATTAAATACACTAAAGTCATGAACCCTTTTGTCAACATACCGCTCCCATTAAAATCACAGTCGTCACCAACTTGACCAAAATCTGCGTCGAAGTCGGGAAATGCGGTTCAATCTTCTCCGTCACCGGACTCTTTCTCAAAATCACTCCAAACCATTCAGGTCGTCTCGTCTCCACATTCACCAAATCCCACATCCCCAAACCGTCCTCAACGTGACTTCCTGGCGTTTCCAGAATTCAAGCATCGCAGTCACCCACACCGCCATGAAAAAGGCAAACGGAACGGTCAGAGCGTTGTCAAAGGCTGCGTAAAGGTTGTCGGGGTTTGGGAGATGCCAAAGATGAAGACGCCGATACCGAGGATAGCGGGGAACCATAACCATAGCGTGTAGAATCCGAGGAAGGAGAAGTAGTATGCGACTTTTTCGCCAAAGTAGTCACGGATCTCGCGGAAGGGTTGGACGCCCATCATTTGGGTGAGGGAGAAACGGACGGTTGCCCAATTTGTGTAGAGGTAGGAACGGGGGTTTGAGGGGAGAGGGACGGTGTCGTCCAGAGGTTCGTATTCGTAGGGACCGTCGTGGATGGGGTAGAAGTCGACGTAGGCTTGGGAGAGGATGAGGTCGTTGATGCCGTAGATGCCGTGGCCGTTTGAACCGCGAATGCGGGTGCGTTGTGCGATTTCATGGACCTAGTAAAGAGAGGTTAGATTGGTAGCCAAATATCTCAATAAGCGAAAAATAAAAGACGGTGGGGAAAGAAAGAAGGGGAGAGAGATGCTCACCAACAGATTTCTCTGAACATTTTTAAAGAAGTATAACTTGACCTTGACAGGCGAATTTCCAGCCTCCTGAGAATCTCCTCCTTTAAAAATATGCAACAACTCGACTCTAAATAAATCCAAATCCGCCGCCACTGAATGCGGGACCTGACTAAACGCATACCGCACAGCTCCAAGGATAGTCCCATCAGGACCCTCAACGAATGGTTTGGTGGACAGCGGCTTATACTTGACGGCTTCGGTAGAGGCATCAGGAGGGAATGCGGTGGTGGGAGTGGAAGATGTTTTGGTTTTTGTTTTGGCGAGAATGCGACGTTGGAGACGGGACAGATGATGGGAGGATTGGAGGGCTTTTTGTTCGAGCTTTTTGTGGACCTTTTCACGAATTTGGAGCTCACGGGACTAAAAAAAGGAAAAAAAAATTACAAAACCAGAAGAGAATAGGGAAGAGAAACCAAGATATAGTTTGTGAACAAGAATAAAAAGAAAAAAATGCTCACCGAAACCTCCATCATCAACTTAATCCTCTGAGCCTCCGAGCACAATACCTCAAACGGCGCCAAAATCTTTATAAAATGCGCACCCGAATCCTCCTTCCCCTTTTCAACCGCCTCCGAATCCAACCCCCGCTCTCTCACAAGGATGAGATGGTTTCTCAACAATTCCAATTCATAATGAACACGCTGACGCATGCGCTCTGTGATCTCCTCTTCACGTTGAGCTTCCTCTTCCTTCTTTGAGGAGTGGTGCTTTTTTGTGGATTTGGGGAGTGTGGGGAGAGATCGTATTTAAGAGCGCTGTCCCAGTGGGTTAGGGAGTCCATGTAGGCGGCTTTGACGATGGCGTCGGAATGATGTCGCTCCACTGTGAAATATAGATAATTAGTAATGATTACTTAATAAAGAGATAGCTGGGCTGAATAGCAGTAGTATGTAGTATTTAGCAGCCATAGGTCCCAGGGACATCCCTGGTCTTTCTGGGACTGCTATCAACATGCTCATTTCTCGTTTCGCTCGTATTCGTCAGAAGACTTACCAAACAACTCCATAGCTTTCTCAAAAGTCGAAGACGGATGCTTCTCCTTAAAAGCAACAACCTCATCAAACAGCTCAACATCCTCCTCATATAAGAAATGCACCAACGTCCTCTGATACTTTCGAGTAATGATCCTCTCATCCTCATCATCCAGACTCAATTTATTGACAGGATCAGTTCCAAACGCCTCCAATTCCAACGCAGCAGCCTCTTCCTCATCGGACCTCTGACCAGGAGGCTTAGCTTGAGCCTGTTGAGCTAAAGCAATGTCTTCTGGTGAGATTGGGAGAAAGAGCTTTGACGTTGTTGGAGCTGCACGGGGTTGACTGTCGGCGAGGTGAGATTCTGTGGAGACGGTGACGGGAGGCGGGAGGGTCTTAGTGCTAGACTCGGCGTGGTGTCATTGTTGTTGAAGAACGGCATGGTGAGAAGTAGGTTTTCTAGATCGCGCAGACTGGAGAGGGAAGGACGATGCTCCTGACCACGAAACTGCAGAGACGGTTCCTGGTTGGTATCCGTAATATTTGTAGATTGAAAGGGAGAGGAATTGGAGGATGACGATGATGAGATCAAGAATCGCTTTTGCTGATGTTCCTGTAATGTGTCTATGATATTGTTGTCCTGTCTATGTCTATTTCTAGGGGATGTCCCGCCCACAGCAGCAGCACCACCACCTCCAGCAGCGGCAAGTGTGTTTTGAGACTCCAGCTCTTTTGTAGGGTGAAAGGGGGATGGTGGGTGATGGACGACGGACGACGGACGACGGATGACGGACGACGATGGGAAGGTGTTATCTTTAAGCCTTTTTTTCAAATCAAACGACGAATTGAGAGGGATTTGACGCACTCAAAAATAGAATGACGTTACACCAATCTGTCTTTGTGTAATGATACAGGAACCAGCGGTAACTTGTTTGGGTTACTGAGAATGATCGGATGGTTCAGAGCTTGTCAATTTTGGTGTTTTTTTTTTTCTCCTTTCTTTTCTTTCCCTCAAACGACATCAAAATGGCAGCGGGAAAGAAGACGATGAAGACGTCAAAGGGTCTAAGGAGAATGAGCGAGAAGAAGGACGTCGGTGTCATCGACAACGTTGACGCCGTGAAAGACGATCTCCTCAAGTGGTTTACGGAGCAGAACATTCAATTCCATCACATTGACATCAGGGTGACATCCTCAAAACATGGCCCCTCTTTCAGCGTATGGGCTGCAGAAGATATTTCACAAGATACGGTCCTTGCAACTATTCCAAAGGATGCTATCCTCTCCATCAAGAATTGTGGGGTTGCAGATAGGCTCGGTGAGTTGTTTAAACATATTTGATTTTAGCTTACCTGTGGTAGATGCTGAGGGTCTTGGAGGAACGATGGCTTTGGCTATCGCTCTCATGTTTGAGATGGGAAAAGGGAAAGAGTCACCTTGGCATCCTTACATTACGTCGTTCCCTCGTCATGTCCATATTCCATCTTTTGGACAGAGCAGAACGTGAATACCTCGTCGGAACGGATGTCGAAGATGAGATTGACGCTCATAAGGTAATTTAGCTTTGTATTGCACTTTCCTATAAGAAAAACGAGATCGTTCAACCTTTATTTCTGTTGAAGTCAGGACTTGAAGAGGATTTTGAAGAGCACGTCCTCCCATTCATCATGGCCAACCTCGACTGCTTCACATGGTTTAACGAGAATACTCCAGAATCCAAAATCCTTCGTCAATTTCTTCACTGCATGTCCCTTGTTTCTTCAAGAGGATTCGAAGTAGATGCCTACCACGGACATTCCATGGTCCCTCTCGCCGACCTGTGAGTTTATTATCCTTCTCGTCCATAATTTCCTTATCCTCTCTTTTTAGTTCAACCACCGCACGGCTTCAGAGCACGTTCACTTTGAATCTGACCATGATGTCTGCTGTATTGCGGCGCGCATGAAGAAAATTGCCAATGCCGTGATGACGATGACGACGAGGTGGAAGATGATGAAGGAGAGAGTGTTGATGACGGTCACTCTGACGACGACGAGGTCCCCACTTTCAACTCAAAGGACCCAAGCCATCTTCCTATGTCCTCAATACCAGAAAACGAAGAAGATGACGATGAAATTGAAGTTGAGGACACGATCGATATGAAAGTCATCCGTCCCATTCATCGCAACGAAGAAATCTTCAACACCTACGGTGATCTCATGTCTGAAGTTCTTCTCCCGATACGCCTTTGTCGATCCGCCGTTGAACGGTGAACTTCCTTCCAACCCGTTCGATTGCGTGAGGTTAGGGAAGGACCGGATTTTGAGTTGCCTTGTGCAAGCTATGGGCGGATACATAAGAGTGCGACTGGGGAGGTGTTGAAGGAGCGCGTGGCGTATTGGGAAGAGACGGCTAGGGAGGTTGTCGAGAGGGTGCTGGAGGAATTTTGGATGATGGAGAGGACGAGGAGGATGGAGAGGAGGATGGAGAGTGGGAGGATGTTGAGGATGGTGATGAGGATGATGAGGAAATGGGGGAAGATGGTGGTTATGAGAGTGATAGCAGTTTCCCAGAAATGCTTCCCACAAAACGAGGCCGAAAAGGTCAAGTTTGGATAAAGACATGGACCACGAGTATAGCGGAAGCGATGCCGAGATGGACGATGGATCTGATGATAACGAAAACGCAACGAGGATAGTGGAAGCGATGCTGAGGTGGATGACTCAGACGATGACGATGACGAATCGGATCAAGACCCTGACGAAAAATCCTTCCACCTCACCCCTCACGGTCTCCCCTCCCCGCACCTCCATACCTTCCTCCATCTCTGTCTCATCCCCACCTCTTTCTTCACCCGTCTCACCCCCTCCATCCTCCCTTCCTTTATCCGTCAACACCTTACCCCACTCCTCCACCACACAAATTCCAACGACGTCGACACCACCCCCTCCTGTGCAGTGCAAACCGGTTGGATTGTGAAAAACAAATCAACGGGAGAAATTGGCGGAATTGAGGACAGTGGAAAGCACGACGGCGATGTGGGTGGATGGGGTTGTGGGACGGGCAGCTTTGGAGAGGGATGGAGAGTATGAAGGGGTTTTTCGGGGAGATGGCGAATGAGGGTCGTTGGAGGAGGATGAAGCGGCTTTACGGGAAATGGTATACCGCTCCTTTCTTTTATTTTTTGATTTAACATTACTTTACAGGCCGATGAAGATACCGCCAAGAGATGGGCGTTGTTGTTACGGATTCAAGAACGGAGGATTTTGAGACGCGCTATGTAAGGTGCTTGGGACGTGTTCCGACGCAGTAAATTACGTATCTATACAGTATGTTTTTTTTGCGATATTTATCGTCCTGTGCTTTCCTCCCTTATATCCGAAAGGCGCTTTTAAAGTAACGCGGCGCACAGGTTAACTACATTTTCCTGTCGTTGTTTGTTCAAACTTCTTTATTCATGTTACAAGTGATATGTTTTACGTTATGACTTTACATAAATATTCCCATTCCTTTCAGGCTTTTGTGTTGTTTCTTTTGTGGTTGCCTCGTGATTATCGAGTTAGGATATGCTGGAAAGGTTGATGGTGACCTATCTTTTCGAAAGTGGTTGATAACAAAAGCTAGAGGCTGTGTGCTTGACGCTTCCGACGCTGGTCTGGCGACTGCCAAGGAGATGATTCCTTAAAAAAAGTCTGGACGCAGTCAACGTACTTTGCTCAGTTGACGTAAAAACCAGTCTGGACTGGGTCAGCTTGTAAAACATCTTTCCCCTTTAAAAATGCACCTCAATCCCGTTGCCAGCTGCTCTCCAAAGATCCACAGACATGACCTCGACCACCTCAAGCTCGAAGACTTCCACATCGACATCCTCCTAAAAGCCGGCCCAACATCCGCCAACCTTCCAAAGATCTCCCTTGACATCATCCACCATCATCAGATATCGAAAACCTTGGACTCTGCCAGTGCGGAATCGTCAACCCAATCTTGGAATGCGGGACTCACTGTGCTGCCTGTACAACCGCCATAACAGAATACAGTGTATGTAAAGCCAACATGTGCGAAGACTGTTGCAGTAATTGCTGCGACTGTTGCGGACTTTCCCACTGCAAACGCCTGTACCAGTACTACAAGTGACAGACCCAACTGTTCAAATGCAGCGACCCACGACAGCGATGCTTGAAATGCTATGAGCTAAACGGGGCGTCTAGCTATTGCCCTTCATGTGATAGGAGCCAATGCTGCTTTTGGGATTGCCGTGCATGCAAGTCAAGTTTCTGTCCAGGGTGTTATGGGAGACGGTGCCAGGACTGTGGGATTGGTTACTGTGAATCTTGTGAAAATGAAGATGAAGATGTTGGAGTGTATTGCGGTAGTTGTGAGACTTGGGAATACCTTATATGTGCTGGTAGATGGCCGCCTGGTGGACGCGGATCAGGGGTGGCTGTGCGAAAGGTGCGACATATCAGTGTGAAGGATGCCGGCGGATCAGCGCGTGCGATTGCGAGGATGAACGCGTGGATGACAAGTAAAACCATTAAATGTAGAAAGTACTGAGATAGGAGCTGCTGTTTTATCGAAATTGAAGTACGTGAGAAGTGATTATTAAGAATTATGGGAGGTCAAGACGCGTGATTATACCCGCGGGATGATGGTATACAAGCGGCATATTTAAGTAACAAGTACTCTCCATAAAGTTGGGGAAAAGCATCCTTCGGCCTTATTACCATCTCTTCCAAAATGCCAAACATGACCGAATCCAAGGGCCAAGGTCGCCTGAAGCTTGAAGAAATCCTCATCGACATCCTTCACAAAGCCGGCCCATCATCCGCCAACCTTCCCAAGGTCTCCCTTGAAATCATCCACCACATCATCAAGATCGAAAACCTCGGGCTCTGCAAGTGCGGAAAAATCAATCCAATCTTGGAATGTGGGACTCACTGTAGTGCCTGTACAAGCGGTATATGCGGAATTTGCGAAGGCGACATGTGTGAGGAGTGCGGGGCTTCCTGCAATGATTGCTGTGAAGTTCACTGCCGTTCTTGTACAAGTCCGCACAAAGACATCTGTTCAAAATGTGGTGATCTGCGGGAACAGTGTTCTGGCTGCTTTGAAGCAAACGGAAGAAGTTATTGTGATTCATGTGAAAGGGGTGGGTGTTGTTTCATAAGTTGTTCCCGTTGCTATTCGAACTTCTGTAATGGCTGTGGCGGCAAAACATGCGTGCACTGCTGGGAAATTGATGTATGTGGACCGTGTTATGATCCTGCTGTTGGAGCTTGTTGTGGTGAATGTGGAAAATGGGCATGCGAGAATTGTGCTGAACAGATGGCGATATGCTCAAAGTGCGAGAAAAGTCGATGCATTCACTGCCAAAAACATGCGTGCAAATGCAACTAATGATCCAAAGAATATATTTGTATGAGATGCAGATATGGATGTTGATGGTTAAAAGGTTGACAGAAATAATATGCTACGCTTAATGAATGATTTTATGGGAACTGCGTTTCTGAACTTGGATTATGCCTTGAGATCGGCGTCGGTAAGGTTGAGGTTGGCGTCGGCGCTGACGGGCGTTGCTTCAAACTTGGTGTAAAGGCCATAACGTTCTGGTGAATCACGGAGTTCCATGTAGTAGCTCCAGATACAAATGCTAAAGTAAATCTAAAAAGCAAAGAAAAGAGTAAGCGAAAGAAAACTCTAGCTAGTCAACTGCAGATGGGAAAGGAGCTCGAAGGGGGGTACAGAACTGAATGAAGAACGGGATATGTTTGTAAAGTAAGCAATACTTTCGGACGAGAGTATATGGGCTCTGGTCTTCATCTATGCTTCTACACTCAAATCGAAAATGAAGATCTACTTACAGAAAGGGCCAACGACGCAAGCCCTGACGCAATAATGATCGCAAATCGCATAAAGTTGGCCGTGCCATACAGCATGACCGACATTGCAGTTGAGGCAAACGCAGGGTTTACCACCGTTGTAAACCAACAGAATATCGCAAAGGTTTTTACGAAACTCAATCGATTCTTCAGGGCACCGTAAATTCCGCATAAGTAGAATGGCAACTCGAACAGCGCTAAGCCGATGGCGATGAGGTTTGCGGAGTACTGCCCAACAAGAACTAGGGAGATGATTCGATCAACTATGATGTCAATGATGCCAGCCTGAATAAATAGAGGTTAGGTTGTGGAAACATGTAATGCATGTGCTACTCACTATCCTGATGGAGGCAATGATTATCGCGCCAGTTCTCAAGGAGATGCATTCAAAGAATTTGGACACGATGGGAGCACGCTTTGCCTCGGCGACGTTGCCAGATTCAATGTTGGAGCCCGCATGATGGTTTGCTGATGACAATTGAGAGGTTGCGTTGAGAATATTGTGAAGTGTGCACCATGCGATCTTTGCTGTGAATTTATACAGAGTGGCGGGCCGGTTGCCCTTTTTTTTTCTTTCCCAATTTGCTTGGGGCCAAGGCATATTTTGTATTACCTTGCCTGTGCTTTTTGATTGTGACCAAGATTCGTGCAAAAACCTTAAAGTAAATTCATTTCCTTTTCTTAAAGGTTAACAGCAAGCAAGTCACTCAGTACTGTGAACGTAACGCCACAGTCCAAGAGCTGCAGTGACAACTGAGATTTCGCACGTCAAGTGCACCGGAGGTATGTCAATACTTCTAAAAAAGCTATCAGCCAGCAGACGATGTACACGCTGTTAGAGGTGTTTCCTCATTTAGTAAGTGCTTTTTGTACATGCTTTAGACTGTGTGTGGGGACGACATGTATGCGGTAATTGCGGATAGGCTAAGAATGTTTGGGACGTTTGATATGACGGTACTTGCAAAGGCGTTGCATATTAAGCGCTGCAGACCACACATCAAAACAACAGCAACCCATTTAATAAACAGCTCAAAAAACATGCAAATACCACCATTCTCTATACTCCATGTCTATATCCAAAAAAAAAGTAACAACAGACAAACAACATGAAACCCAAAGATAAACGTATTCTAAAAGAAAAACGAAAAAACCAAAACAAGAATATGATTAAAAGACAATGAACGAAACGATTCTTAAACGTGAAAAGAGATGAATGCGCTCTTCACTTGAGCCAACAACCAAACAGAAAGGAAGAAGGTCATCAAAGGACAGAAAAAGATGTAAACGAGATACACGTAAAAGTGGGATTACTCCACCCCATACTTCATCATGTCCAACACATCCATCTGCATCTTGACCGCATCCTGCTGCTGTTGCTGAATCTCCCCACCCAACCCATCCAACCCACCCATAACCCCATCCCCATCCCCATCCCATCCAATCCACCCAAAGCCCCATCCCCATCCCATCCAACCCACCCAAAGCCCCCATCCCATCCATCCCCATCATCATCTGATCATTCATAGCCCCATCCAATAACCCCATCATCTCACCCCCGCAAACATCCCCATATCCAGCGGCATAGGCGGGAACTCCATATTTAAATTTTGTTGTGGCGCGTAACCGGGGTTGGGGAGGAGAGGGAAAGAAGGTCGAGGTTGGTAGTGGGTTCCAGGGACGTTGGAAAGGGATGATGCCATCGTTAGGTCGAATTCTTGGGGGATGTAAGGGGAATAGAGGTTGGCGGGTGTTCCTGTAAAGTTGAGGTTTGGGGTGTACCAGTGCGTTGGTGGAGACATGATTGGGGAATGGATGTGAGGGGATGATGTTGGGAGGGCCGTGTTTTGGATGCGTTGGAGAGCCGGGTGCGTTAGTAGAGGGGGTTGGTTGAGGGTCATTTGGTATTGCGGGATGGAAGGGTCGTGTAGAATCATAGGCGTGGATGGGACAGACGAAGGATGTTGGAAGTTATCAAAGGATTCGGTGTTTCCCATTGCTGGAGAAAGGATGAGGGATGCTAGCAGGGGATTTTGGGCCATACCGAGGTCAAGCATTGGGGTTGGAGGGGAAATGAGGGGAGTCGAAAATGAATCGATACCAAGTTGAGGAGTTCCTATAACGGGGGAAGGTGCGACGACGTTACCGAGGTATGTGGAGGGTTGAGGTTGGTGATGACCTACAACGGCTTGTCTTGCGACACTCCATCTTCTTGCGCGGCGCTGCTGGCGTGTGCCTGGCCAAGGTAGGGGTGGAAGGCGTTTCGGTTGTCGATGGTTGGGGTCGTAGGGAAAAGAGGGGTTTGTAAGTGTTGAAATTGGGGAGGGGTGTCATTGTGATGTTTGGGGTGTACATGACGTTTGGTGTGCTTGGTGATGCTAATGATTGTATGGGGTGGAGGGGGTGGTGAGCGATGTAGGGGATATTGCAGAAGTGGTGGCTATGCTTGGGTTTGGAGATCCTGGAATTTTGAGAGCCTAAAAGATAAAAGACTATGTTAAAAGAATTATCCTGTAGAAAACGAATGAACCAAAAAAAAAAAAAAAAAAAAAAAAAACAACAAATAAACTAAAAACACACCTTTGACCTTGCACCTCTCGGTTTGTTAACCAAAGTCGACCTCCCATTCACCGACGGACTCCCCATAATAGGTGATGGCGGTACAACCCCACCACCCTCCCCCGTCGGCATTTTGCATTCACACTCCCCATATCAATCCCATGCGCATTCTTCATATGCTTCTTCAAATCATGCGGCCATTTAAAATGACACGGACACAGTTCACATGCATGTGGTTTATGATTCACATGCGCCCGACAATGACTCACAATATGGTCTCGTTTCCCAAATGCAACAGGTCCATGTGGACATCCGAGCCAGGCGCACCATAGTGTCAAATTTTGTGTGCGCCGTCGACCAACATGGTCTTCACCGAGGTGGGTGTAGAATGCATTCGGGTCAGTGAAGATACGACGACAGAGGGTGTCGTTTTTCTGGATCGGTTTCATGCTCAGTGTTGGGGAGTGTTGCCATGATCCAACGGCATTCCATTGCAGCGTCAGTGGTGTTGAGGTTTGGGGATGACGGGACGAGTGGAGAAGCGTTGGAAATGACGGGTGAAGGAAGGAATGCGATTGGTCGTCGGTAGGTGATGAATCAGTGGTAAGGGTTGGAGAGGAGGTGGAAGAGCTTTGATGGCTTCAACCTTTGTCTTTGCGATACGTTTTGTGGTGGCGCTGGGGCTTTTGAACGGTTGTTTCTGAGACATTGTTCTTTTCAATGCTGATGACAATAATGACGGGTTATTTCCTGCAGATCCTGGTATTTCTTCCTGTACATTCGATTCCTCAGTCAAGTTGGCTCGATGCTGAAATTAGGGAGCCTGTCAAGTCCGGCTGTTGCAGTCCTGAAGGTGGTAACGCCAAAGGTGCTCCAGCTGATAAAGAAGTCCCAAAAAGGTAGGCATCCACATCATCCTGCTTCGGCATGGTTATCGTTATCATTCTGCGGCCAAATGAACGCTGTCCTTCCTTCCTCCCTATCCTGAATGCTCACTTGAAGGGATGCGACCAGACGTTGTGAGACCGTTGAGTGAAGACGTGTACCACCGATAGATTCAACAGATTCAAGTACCAAATGCTCTGATGAAACCAAGAGTTGGTTGAGGACGGAGTGTTTGAGAGCAGCAATGTTTCAAGTTGGTGTGATGTGTGATGTGTGAGGTTGAGCAGGTTTTACCACTTTTTTCTGCAAATCAATTACCCAAGTCAAAAATTCTGCTTCACCTCCCCCTTAAAAAATGAAGAGAAGCCGAAACCACGAACTGAACGTAGCTATATTGCTCACGACGAGCATCATCGTACGGTACGTTCGTCCTCATCATTATCATAGTCAACCATGTGCGAGTGAAGGCGCGCGGTTGATGGAGGCAGTTGGCCCATAACTGTTAGATGAAAAGATATAGAGTTGGCGCCTGTGGACTAGGGCTGCAGCCTATTGACACCATCAAATAACACGCATGCCTTGACTGGATGCGTTGATCACATGATCGATATAGGGTTACGGCCATCGGGAGAGTATTTGTAGGCACGCACAATTATTTCGAGATACCACACCATTGACGCGTCTTCTCACAAATGAAGTCTATCCACCTCTCTCTCTCCACCATTTCTCTACAACCACAAAACAAAAGCCTTTACCAAAACACAACCTTCATAAACTCCTTCTATCCAAAACGCAACATTTTATCTAAAACGTCATCAACAATCAAGCGGAACCATGACATCCAAAAAAGCAGACATATCGAATACGCCAAGAGGGGGGTGTGTCGAAAGCCAAAGAGCAACGAGAAAGGGTAAGGGGAGGGGACGAATGATAATTAGCTACCATGACAACCAATTTTAGTAAACCAAACCCACCGAAAAAGCGAAAAAAAAAAAGCAGAACAATAAGAAAAGTGTAGAGAAAACCTTACCTTCTAGCTCAAGAGAACCAGAGGTGAGGCCGGCAACACAACAGAAAAGAGACACGCAGGTGAGAATTTTATAAAAAATACAAGTAACAATAAAATCACCCGCGCGCGTTCCATGTGAACGGCGCGGCGGCGGGGGGGCAATTAGAATCCATAGTTAGCAACGCCAAGGTGAGTTGGTTGCGATGTGGAGGAGATTTTTTAAGTTATAACGGGTGATTGATTCGTGATAGGCGATGCGTCGTATCGAGGTGGATGGGGTTCCGCGATTTGTTTTTGGGATGATAGAGGGAAAAGGGGGGAGGGGGGGAAGTTGATGTTCGGGGTGGCAAAAACTTAGGTGCTTTGAACGAGCAGGCAAATTCAGAAATGAAGGGAAAAACAGGAATGAAAAGAAGAATGGGAAACTTTGGGATAGAAAAGAGACTTACCGATCTTCTTCTGCTACCCACGCGGTGAAGATGTTGGCGCAGCGACCACGGAGAGGGATGCCGACTGCCGAGTTCCCTTTGCTGATGACTTTACATCGAGAAACAGAAAAGAGACGAATGTCAACAATTGTAAAATACTGTCGAATATTGTAGAGGCATGAAATAAAAGTACGGCATGATAACGCAATAGACAAAAGCGCCAACGACCATAGACAAATCACGCCAAACCACAGAAAAAAAAACAACAGCAAAACTCACCAACGCTGCAGCCAACCCCGCTCCAACGCCCGCCCCCTGCACACCAGCCGCCGCACTCGTCCCAAAAGCCGCCGAAAAAGTCTTCCCAAACGACGACGCTCCAGCATTCGCACTCGCTCCAAACACTCCCGCGCTCCCACTTGCTCCAAACGCACCCGCTGTTCTCCCTGCAGCCGGTGCTGCCGATCTTGAGAAGGTGATGCTGATGATGTGAAGGATGCTGAGGATGTGGAGGTGGTGGATGTGAATGCGGTCTTACGGATTGACGGACGCCCGTGGAGGCGGATCTCATGGCTGTTCTGAACATGATGGGAAGAAGTTTTTGCACTTTTTCTTTTTGTCAATTTTTTTTATGGCAATTGAATTTGTCAAAGACGGGTGTCGATGGCGACGTTCTTGTTCAACCCATCCACAGTTGCTTTGGGAACTCTACACCGTTTGGCCCCATAAACCATACGAGAAAAAGTGTGGCAAAAACAGGAGCACCAACATGGAACGCTGCATCAAGTCTGTCCACCGTCTCTGTTTCATAGCATCACCACGCGCGTCTCATCAATATCGACAGGCGTCTCTTCAATAGTTACCCGGGCGATTACCGCTGGAATGACCACCACCGCTCTATCCACAGTCAACTCCTGCATCAAAAGGTGGAAGCTGGAAGCTTTTCCGAGAATAAGCCTTAAAATACCGTAGAATGCGTTTGGACGTGGTGTTTGGTAACGACGACGAATGTCCCAGTTTGTATGGAAGTGTGCGCCATGGCTGATGGTAGTCGATGATGAGGGAGCATGTTCTGGGTGGCGCATATTCAACACGTTTTCATTTCTCAATGTTTTTAACGCCAAAGTCTGTGTTTGTATAAATTATAATCACGCCGTCGTTATTATTTAATCCTGACAAACTTTATTGAAAATATTTCTTGTTGTGATGCAACATGCCCAGCCATTCTTTTCTGTTACCATTATTTGGAGGCCGGTAACATGCCCAGCCGTTGTTTGCTTATAGAGGGCATCTTCCGTCTCAGCGCAGGAATCGATGGCGCTTCCAGGAACCATATAAATGGCTACGGCTACGTTGGATTGTAAGGATATCATCTGTATCATGTCTTTGTACTGCTATATCACACACACTCACTCTCATCGACCACTTAATTAACTGCCACGAATTTAAAAAAAAAAACAGAGTCTCTGCACATACTAGTGCTACGGGGGCCCTCGGAGATAGCAGATGTACCGTCGTTAACGGCCTATGTAATGTCCAGCATTTGACCAGAAGCGTCGAAATATGCGACTCTCTGCCCGAGTGCACGTCCATTATATGGTAAGTAACCTCCGTTATAGCTGTTCTGTTTCACCATATACACTCAGGGGATCACGAATGAGGGGAAAGGATGGGTTATGCTCAATTGGCCACTCTTTTTTGTGCCTTCCTGTCGCCATGTTCGGTCTCCATCATTGTTATTTACATCCCAAACTTCATTCCAGCTCTTATGTATGTTATATTTTAACTCTGTCATCCCGAATTTTGTACAGTTGGAACAGAGAACTATTTGCAGATGAGGTGACTTGCTTTCTCTTCAGAATCCTCTTAGCTTCCGCTTAGCCTCGGTAGGCACTCAAGGAATTCGTTTTCAAGTTGGATGGGTCAAATGTGAGTTCTCTACCTTTCATACCTCTTTCTAAACTCTATATCTTGAGTGTTAGTCTTTCTGTTTGCTTTCTGTTTACTTTCTATATATGCGGCTCTGGAACTTCTTACATCTCCATTCTGTAATTAATTCCCTTCTGTTTTTCTTTCAAGACGGCGTAACCGCATTTATTGATGGAATACCGACCACAATTCCTTTTCCACCCACCTCTTCTCCAAGTACTTCTTCTTCACCATCTGTAGATGAAGAACAGCAACAAATCTCCAGTACCCTAATATTAAATCAGCAACCTCTGAGTCGCCTCGTGCCCAATCTCCTGCTTCAGATACGATCACAGACGCACCCTTATCAACGTAAGGAACACCGCTTTTATTTTTTAAAAAAAACACGATATTCCAACACTGGCCTTCTGAATCACCTCTTTCTAGATCATCCATTTTGACCACCGCATCAAACCCGACCACTGAATCTATTCCCGCCAACACGCCCGTAAACATCATCTCCGCCCTTAGCGACCGCACCTCCTCCATCCCTCCCTCCATCTCTTCCCCAACGCCAGCCTCGTCCCAAAACCCCTCAAATCTACCTACCGCCTTAATCGCCTCGATTGCCGGAGTCTGCGCATTTTTTGTAACTGCAACCCTCACCTATCTTATTCTTCGTCGCCGAGAAAACGCTATCAATGATCTTAAACTACCCATTGAGGCACCAAAACTCTGATCTCGAGTACGACTCCCATCATGTCGCGAAGTACGACAGCAACTTGGATGCTGGTCTGCAAAACCCCATCAATGTATGATAAGGATAAAGCGTTGACAAACAACGCGTACCCATCAATAGGACAAGGAGGTAGCGTGGAAAGATTTGCTTCAAGCAGTAAATTTGCTGCGGTACACCTGTTTTCTGGGACCACTGAAGATGGTTTCAGTCATTCTTGTATGGGGAGAGCGATGAGTTTGCCGGACACTAGAAAAAATGGAGACAACGTCATACTTGATCAAGATATGAAGCCGTGTTTCAGAGTACCAACGTGAAGAGCGTTTTGAGCAATGATTTGCTGAACCCGATGGCAACAGTTCCATCACATTCTATTCTCACGCAAGCGGCATGTCTCTCAAGAGCCATCCTTCATCCTCGTCGTCTATATCCATCGATGCTTCTGGTACGTCAGAGAAGAGAGCTATGGTCGATATTGAGAGTTTGGATAATGAAATTGGAATCCACGACGACAAAGAGAAGGGCGATTTTGATATCGCAGCAATGCAGGTGAAACTGCTCCACCTCCTATATTCGATAGATATATTTATTTTGCGACATGATATTTATTTATAATATTCATTAATTAATGGTTTGGAAAATATAAAGTAAATCATAATTGCCTTACGTAAGAAAAACGCAAGTAAACAGAGGGAAAGCTAGAAGAAAGAGTGAGGTTTTTTGGCATCCCATTGGATTTGCGACAATCCACGAGCTGCAAAAAACCCGCTATATGTAACAGGCTCCTCCCCACCCATTAGACAAAAAACCCAAAAACGTCGTGGAATTTCGAAGTGAAAAGGGTTTTGCAACTTTTTACAATAACGGTTCTCACGTCTTGCTTGCCGAGGAAAGCATCTATGGTACTACCTTCTTGGGCGATGCACTGTGTTGTTTAAAGACGCAACCGACTGGACGGCATACATTACCCGGAATCTTTGATGTAGGACGTTGGTAGAATTGAGTTTGTGGTTGGTGGTGCCTCAGTTTGAGCATCATCAGCGATAAGGGCCTTCTGGACCGTTGCGAAACCCTTCGATCCTTCCTCTCCTATTTGTTTTCCTGACAATTCTACTCCCTTTTATTTTCTATCTCAAATCATTTCTACTATACAAAAAAAAAGCGACTTGCAAAAGAAGGAAAAACACTCAGATACATAAATAATGATGATGAAAGGGGATGTTGATCAATCTTTGGAGAGCTTGTTGTAGGATGCTTGTTTCCGTCCCTGCTTCATGAGTTTGAGGGCAGTGTAGGCGGCTACTCCGAGTGTACTGATGACGACGCCGGTGATGCCGAGAGGAGTTATGGTGTCGCCAAAGAAGGTGGTGGAGACGATGATCATGAAGATGACTTTAAATATCCCCTAATAGACTGATAAGTTTGGAGACAGGGAGAGTTAAACAAAATTATACATACAGTGACAGAAAGAGTTAACACTCCGGTCGCGTTCACAAGAGCGAATTGTGAGAGGGTCACTAGACCAGATAACATGCATTAATTATGTAAAAGGAAAAACGGGCAGACAACAAAACAACTTACTTAACAACGCCACAACCCCGCCGGCAAATATAAATCCAAGCATATACACCGTCTGATTCCAATCCCTAAAATACGGCGAATGCAGAATCCATCCTTCCCCATCTCCGTCCACCAAGAAGCCACACAAAGCACCAAACACGTTGCCGGACTCAATCTATATATCGTCATAATCGGATTCCCCCAACGACCCTTGTCCTCTTTGCAACATAACTTGTGTAAACACCATCTTAATCCTGATGCTATTGCTGACGCCATGATGAGGATGAAACCTGTCATGCTGAAATGGACCTCGCCGGCTGCCGTTAATCCGACACCGAGACAAATCCAGAGAATGATGAGGAGGAGGGGGAGAGAGAGACGCTCGAGCTTGAAGATGAAGGCAAAGAGGAGGACCCAGACGGGGACAGCGGATTTGATGATGGTGTAGAAGCTGAGGCTGATGTGGTGGAGGGAGGCGATGCTGAGGCCAACGTCTTCATAATCAAAGTTAACTACAAAGAGCTTATCGATCAAACAAAAAGGCTACGGGTGACCAAAAAGTGATTATAAACCACCCACCTAATGCGCTACATAATGACGTTGGGATAATAACGTAGAGTTGATCATGAAGCGTCAACTTTTTGACCGGCTTTTTTGATGCCATCGGTCCCATCATCAAAGCGCCGACGTACGTACTGCATAAGTGAATGCGCAGCAGATACCATGTAAGGATAATTGAAGTTATACTGTCTTTCATAACCAACCGTCAGCCAAAACGACGGCATTTGCACGAAACTCACTCTTTTCCCATCATGCTTTTGTTGAGGATGCTAAGGACTGCGGAGAGAAAGTACTGTGTGAGGGGTCTGTGAGTTGGAGTTAACAGGTGATTTTTGGAAGATAAGGAGTTTGGGGTTTTGGGTAAAGCCGCGTCAAAGAGAAAAGAGTATAATATTGTGTAGAGGCTCATCTTACCATAATAAAACATAGAGAAGAACTTTGGCCACTTTTCCAGGGTGTGGAGTGAGTCGCCGAGTCCAAGAGGACTAGGACGCTGGTGATCGCCCTCCGAAAGCCTGCCATCATCTTTCGCGTGATCGTTCTTCTTCCCAGTTCCGCTCTTTCACACAATGATCCTTTCCCCAGTCTGTAGAAAGACACGCGCCTGCCGTATCGTTCAAACGCTACGATGGTGTTGATTGAGCAAGAGCGAGGTGTGCGAGGTCTCCAGCGGATGCGACAAGTTTTAAATTCTGATGAGGGATGATGAAGATGATGGCCGCAAACGTATTTTGGTAAACAGCCCAGCAGCATAAACCCAGAATTTCCTGCTTCAGAAAAAAGGGAAATTTTCTCAATTAAGGGCACAATCACATCCCTTCAAAGCGAAGAAACGGAACAACGACGGTCTCTGAGGAGGCGCATACCCCTTACCTAACCTTTCCATACACAACAACCAGTGCTGCTGCTGCTACTGCTGCTACTGCTACTGCTGCTACTGCTTGTCTGAGGTGAGATTGAGTCCAACAGCACGGGCAAATGGGGATTGGGGATGGATGGCTGGCTGGAACAGCTGATCAAATTTGTGGGTGGAGGGTGATGGTGGCTCTTTCTTCAACGTCATGGAAGCTTGCGGAGAGGGGACAACGCATATGGGGACATCATCCATTCGATGACGCTTGGTATGGATTGAGCAGCTACCGGTCGCGAAGTGTGGTAGTCGAGAACCACCAAAATATAGGGTATAAGAGACGGCTGATTGGACATTCTTGTGCTCACCAACGACAAATTGATGGTCAGGCTGCTTGCTGCTAGAACAACCGAGTCTCAAGCTGAGAATTGTGGAGGATTGACGTGGGGACCGTCTTTGAGAGGTGCCATCTATGGTCATGGAGTCGAGAGTCCATCAATTTTTCCTGGAGTTCGGTCAGCTGGATACAGGGGTCGAACGGCTCAGACTTTGCAGGACATTGATCTTGACTGTGCGAAGGAGGGTCGGGATGTGGGCACTAGAGGTCGCTATGCTGTTGCAAAAAAACTATGGATAAGCTTGCTGGAGATCGTTGGACCCTTTTCTTCACATCCCTTTTCACCTTCACGTTGTTGTTTTTTTATATACAGTTGTTAACCCCGCTATTTGCCTTCCTCTTCCTTCAGCATATCTTTACGAGCCTTGCGCGAAAATCTACACCTTGTTCTGTAAATATCGGACAACGGACGTTTCTTCTTTCCGTTACAAAGCCTTTGACTTCTAGAGTATAAAAGCTAGCCCTCGATGTCTTCATCAGCGGCTACTCAACCTCCTCATCCTCTTCTTGATATCCGAGTCGGCGGAAAGTACAGGATTGGAAGGAAGATTGGATCGGTAGTTTTGGAGATATTTACCTTGAACATGTTGTGAATGGAGAGGAGTTGCAATCAAATTGGAGAGCGTGAAGGCGAAACATCCTCAATTGGAATATGAGGCGAAGGTCTACAAAAGCTTGGCGGGTGGAGGTATGTTTTCTTTTTATTTAGACGTCTTTATTTTCTTGTTTGCTTTGAAAAGGATTGGAAGATCTGATATACCTTTATTATTGTTTTCATAGTGGGTATTCCTTTTGTACGCTGGTTTGGAATCGAATGCGATTACAACTGCATGGTAGTTGACCTTCTCGGCCCCAGTTTGGAAGATCTCTTCAACTTCTGCGGAAGAAAATTCAGCCTTAAAACCGTCCTCCTCCTCGCCGACCAACTTGTGAGTCATTTTACCAGTTCCTCCTGCCTCTTTTTTGCGACTTTTTACTCACATCGTGGTTCTGACATATATTTCCAGATCTCCCGCATCGAATACATCCACTCCAAGAACTTTATCCACCGCGACATTAAGCCCGACAACTTCCTGATGGGACTCGGAAAGAGGGGAACCAGGTCAATGTTATTGATTTTGGTCTCGCCAAGAAGTACCGGGATCCCAAGACTCACCTCCACATTCCGTACAAAGAGAATAAGAACCTTACCGGAACTGCGCGGTACGCGAGTATCAACACGCATTTGGGAGTTGGTTAGTGCTTTTATTTGCTTGTTTTGATTGACTTTTTCGTTTTCCATTTTCTTTTTTTCTTTTGTTAACCAATGTATTGTTTTTTAACAGAGCAATCCCGAAGAGATGATTTGGAGTCGCTTGGTTACGTTCTTATGTACTTTTGCCGGGGTTCGTTGCCATGGCAAGGTCTTAAGGCTGCGACGAAGAAGCAAAAGTATGACAGGATTATGGAAAAGAAGATGACCACACCCACCGAGATTTTATGCAGGTTTGTTATTCTTTCTATTTGACTTTGTTCTAGTTCATCTCTTGCTTGCTTTTATCAATGATGGTTTTGATTGTGTCATTATGCCAATATGTTTTTATTGTAGGGGTTTCCCGAACGAGTTTGCCGTCTACATCAACTACACCCGGTCCCTCCGCTTTGACGACAAGCCTGACTATAGCTACCTCAGGAAGTTGTTCCGTGACCTCTTTATTCGGGAAGGATACCACTACGACTATGTCTTTGACTGGACTGTGGTGAAGTACCAGCAGGAGGGAAGACCGGCTGTTGATTCAAGAGGTCTTCAGGCGGAGGAAGCTGAACGGTAAGTTTTCTGAATGTTTTCTTCATCTTTAGTTTTAATATCTTATCTTTCGGTGTATTTTATATTAATCTCATTAATCTTCTTTTATTCAGCTACCGCGACCCCCAGGCCGCCGCACCGAGTGGTGCTAGGCCGGTATGTAATAATTTAATATTTTTTTCTTGTCCAGCTTTATGAGAAGATGAGCTTAACTTTATTTATTTATTTTCCACCAGAATCCTGGCTACCCCGGTCAAGCTGGCTACTACGATCCCAACGGCCTCCCCAGCGGTTCTGCCGCACCCGCTGGCCAGGACTACTATGGTGGCGCTGGAGCCCTCGGGCTGACCAGGGTATGACGAGAAGTTCGTCGAGGGTTGCGACAGCGAATGTGAGCATGCAGGGGGTTGGAACACCTGGCGCTAGTGGAGCTGGAGGGAGGAAGCCCCCTACTCAGGGGTATGGACAACCTGGTGGGAGGTATTAAACCCACCTTTTGTATGAAAAAGCTTTTTTCCTATGGGGAGTCTTGTGGGGAAGATGTTTACCGAACCCCTCCCGGTTTGTTTTTTTTTGTGTGTGTGAGCCTGGGAATGCCCATACCTCTTTTTTGCTGTTTTTTTTTTTTTGAGTCGCGCCATCCTGATAAATTTGCTTTACCCACCACCTTTTTACCGCCAACCCTACGTCACCCCGCACCATCTCCCCCCCCCTTTTCGTGCCTTTGATTTCGCCATGGATTACCTTATATTTTCTCCTTTTTGTTTCCCCGTGTGGCTCCTTTTTTTCTTGTTTGAGTTGATTATTTTCGCATGCATGAAGCTTTATAAACCTCTTTTCTAGTTTCCATTGTTTGTGAGTTTGTTGAGGTGTTTAATCTGGCTCGTCCCGTCCCGTCGCGGTTTATTAAAGTGAGATCAGCCTCTTACCGTCATCGCCTCTCCACCACTTTTCCGTCACCCAAACACGTTCATACCCAACCGATGACGTACCTCGCCCAAAGTATAATATGGGAATGCTTATGTTCTTGTTTTCTTGTTATTGTCATCCTACTTGCCTTAGTACTGGTCTCGACGAGATGAAAATGCGGATTTGGGGAAGTCAAGGGGTTGTAAGTGACGTTTTGATTTAATTCAATTATTTTGTACTGTGTTGTTTGTTTTTTTCCCATGATTTTAAATGAAAGAAATATATGATGTGGTCCTGTTCTGGCTTCGTGTTTTGACTTTTTGTGAAGAACAATACGTGTGAATGGGGGTTTTGAGACTTAGGCGTCGCATCTGCATTGAGATTCGCATCGGTAGCTGACCAGCTGAAGGCTTGCTTACGCGAGCATAGTCCTTGTCTTTTTATATTGGTGATCCTTATTAGCTCAAACGAAGGTACTTTGCTTCACTTAACTCAACGAATTCTTGCAAGCGATTCTTGTCTCTGACTTACTCTCCCCAGTGTCATCACAGCAGAAAAAGATGGAACCACTGCATCAGAATTTCCCGTATCTTTGATACTGATCAGTGTATGGGCATGCACGATTCATACATTTCACGATAAGTATTTTAATTACAGTATAGTTATAAGAATACACGGTATCGGTCATCCAACACAATGATCGTATGATATCGATAGAAGAACAGAGTACATGGTATTGGTTTTACGAAACAAAATAATACGCACATGAACCAAAAAATGAAGTGATCCCCCAAAACCTCAATCCTCAATAGGCGGTACAATCAACAACTCCCCCTTTGCAACATTCACAAAACACGGACTCGACTTTCTCGCCACATGTCTCTTCAACGCATCCAACCTCGAAAAACTCTTTGAACATTTCACGCAAATGTACGGTTTGACTTTAGTGTGGAGGCTGCGGGTATGACGTTTTAGATCGTGGCTTCGACGGAATGACATGGGACAGAGGGGACAGTTGAAGAGTTTTGGTGTGGGGGGTTGTGGACGGATTAATGGGCGGATTTGGATTGGAGAGGGTTTTTGGATGGTGTGGAGACGCGTTTCGGTGAGGGTTTGGGGGATGAAGTTGATTGAGGAGGGTGTTGGGAAGGATGAGGATTGGAATTGGGGTGGCGATGAGATGGTGGGAGGTTAGTGGATGGGAATTGGGTGGTGACAGAAGGTGATGGGTTTTGATGCGTCGGTGGTGTGAGCGATGGGAATGTGGATGGTATGATTATGCTTTTTGTGGTGAGTTGTGGATTCGTGGAAGACGGTAATGGTATATTGATGATGGGGATAGAGAGAGAGTCGAAAGGTTGATACGGAGAAACAGGGGAGACGGAACCTCCACCGAGAACCCAGTGAGCGATGGCACCTCGCTGTTTGTAGGACTAATCTCTGAATCGACTGGGGCTTCCGTGAACGTGACGATATCGTCCATGTTGAGCGAAAGATCCATGTTAAGCATATCATCAAATTCAATCCCGAATTCCCTGAAATCAATCGCCATCCTGTTGATGAGGACTGCGACGCCGATGGTTTCAGTGTGGGCCTTCAGGGATGGTGGTGAAGGTGTGATGGGAACAGGGTTGCGCTGAGATCTGTGTATTTGTTTTGTGGAGATGTCGGAGAACATGGTGAGAGCGGGTGAGGGTGTGCGTTTACGGGGGAGTTGAGCGTGAAGGCGAATTCGGGTGTTTGTTTGCTAAATTGCGCATTTCCGTGATCTAGTGAGCCTGATCGACTTTGCGGTGGGGTGTTGAAGGTTTGCTCCAAAAAGGGTTTTGGGGACCAAGGAACGACGGGAAGCCATTTGTGAAGTTTGCTGACAGAAACTCTGATGGTTGCGGTTGTTGCTCGTTCGCTTCAGTCTCTAGAAAGATGGGCGGTGTCGTAAAATCGATTCCGAATTCGTCAAATAGTTTGTTGTTGAGGTAGGGGGATGACGGCGCAAACAAGGATGAGAGAGACATTGTGACAGGGCGTCTGAGAGGCGTGGTGTGAACGTCGGTGGCGCCTTGATTTGAAAGGGACAGCAAACTAGTGGCGATGGGAGGACGTTGCGAGTTAACCTTCGAGGCGTTGAACGATACAAGAAAGCGAGGCGTTCTTTGGTTATATAGGTAGAGCTCTAAGTTCGGACTTTCCACGTTTATTACCCCCGCGTTACTTTTGGCGCACACCAATGAGCAGCCAGTTTTTTTAGTAAACCTATTTTTAGAATTTTATATTTGTTTTCAGGAACGATGGAAACTGGAAATGAAGAGAGGAGCTAATGGTTCACACCAATGAAATGGATGATGAGGTGCGGTGGTGACGCGTACGGCCAGGAATAGACGCACGCTCTGGGCGCTTATTTGGGTGATCGACGATTGAGGTGTGTGATCTTGGTGTTAATGTCAAGGCCCGGGGTCAGACGTTGGGAAGGTTTATTGGTGACTGGAGCGCGCGGATTCATGCAGTTATTGGTGAATGCCTTTTTTTAACGCTGGATATAATGCTAAAGACACTAGATCAGCTATGAATTCTCTTCGAAGCTTAGAGAAGATGGGTTATTAAAATTATTACAGTGCGTCCGCCGCCTTACATGTGTTATCAGAAACGATCACGGGTGGCATGGCAATGTGTCTTCCCGTCTTGCTAGAATAACATGATTTGAACACGATTGTAAACTATTTATTCCTTATATTAAAGGAAGGCAGGATGGTGTTTTAACATCAATTAATTTACAGCTGTGGTATTTTTCAAATGATAGCCTTTCAAATCAACTCCACGCAAGACCCACATCATGTACTCCATCTTCATGCGTCCCCTTGTCTGCCTTAAAGCCCTTACCTCCTCCTCTATGGCCCCATTAATCACCACAAACGTCTCCGGGTACCATTTCATCAAAACTCGAACCACCTCAACTCTCATGTTCTCCACAGCCCTCAAAACCACTTGGCTCATACACATTTCTCCACTCTGTCCACACAAGTACTTCAACAACTCCAAATTCCCACGATCGGCAGCATCAACAACATGAAAGGCCGTCACTTTCATACCACAGACTTCATGCAAGTATTTCACAACGTTAAGATTCCCACACCGCGTTGCTAATTCCATGGCCTGTGGCAAATACCCCTCAATACAATTCTCATGCAAGAATTGGACAACATCCAAACGCCCTCCCCAGGCCGCTAAAGTCAATACATGAGCTGTGATTTCTGCACCCATATCATGCAAGTATTTAACCAACTCCACACACCCATTCCGAGCCGCCCCTTCCATAGCCTTTTTGAAGATACTGTCAACCCATACGTCTCATGCAAAAGCTTTACAACGCCAAAGTGTCCTCCCTCTGCAGCGTTTTCAATCGCTTCATACGAACACCCTTCATCTCGGTTTTCATGTAAAAACTTGACAACGTTAAGGTGACCCCCTGTCGCTGCTTGAACCATGGCCAAGCCACTCGTAGAGGTCGAAACACGGGCGTGTAGGTACTGTACTATATCCAGGTTTCCTACTTCACAGGCTGCGCTAAAGTCGTGGGCGCTGCAGTGGTGCTTTTTTACGTCGACAATGTAGCTAATGATGGCGAGGTGTTGGGATTTAAAGGCGCTCGACGTGAGCTCGTGTAAATATTTTGAACTTAAGTGGTCATATAAGTATACTAAGGTATCGTAATGACCCTTCAAGACGGCTGCGGTGATGGCTTCTGAAGAGCTAAGTCCACGACTATGTGTGTGGAGGTATCGGACTACTTCGGTGTGTCCGTTTCTTACTGCATACTCCAATGCATCTACGTAAGACCATTGGGGCCGGATTTTTTCAACGTATTGAATAATGTCGAGATGTCCTCCCGATGCAGCGAAATCGAGGACAGAGTCGGAGAAATAGCCGGCCATACTGCCAGAAAGGTGAAGTAGCGTGATAATATCCATCCGTCCCCGCTCAGCCGCATTGTCTATGCAGGAACCAATGGACCTAGGAAAGAACCGGAGCATGGCTGAGATGAAGGCGAGGCTGCTGCTTCCAAATGATTTCCAGACCCAACGGTCCAAGTGAGAACCTATGATGTGGGTAGCGGGAAAGTGGGATGCATCCAACGCATCGAAACAGCCGGTAACAGATGGATCTGGGACAAGGGAAGTTGGGAGGTTATTCCAAATGGATTCGAGGTGAAAGCTGACTTTGAGATCGTCGGTGAACAGAAGTATCTTTGTGCGGATCTCTGCAGGTACATCGAATAGCGGTGCCTTGATACTCATTTTCTTTGCAGGCCGTCGTTTCACAAATATCATCAATCTATAGGTCAACTCTGCAGAAGTTGCTTTAAAACAGGCGTCAGCAACCTTGTGAAGTGTAATCTTATAATTCGGCGCTTTGGGAGTAAACTATGGACGGATCCTCTTTGACAGTCTATGGCAAAGTCTCAACCTTCACTTGCATGTAAGAGCATCACCTTCACGTCTCAACTCCATCAATTCTTTTCAGTCCTTTTTTCAGAATGGCACCACCTCGACTAAGTGTACCTTTCAGTGGCCCATTTAGGAGCATTCTGCGAACATCGTTCCTTCATGCTCTTGACGCCTTTGATTTGTCGTGAAATCTACCATGCCACTGTGGTCGCAAAAAATCCTTTGAGATAAATACCGTCTGCGACATATCGATATCTTCAAACTACCTACAGTGAGTGTTGCTAGAAATGGACGCCTTTTTTGTTCTACCCACGCACGCAGGTGGATCTCTTTAGTCATCATACAATTGATTCATTAACGTGATCGTTGTTACGCCGGTGGAGTTTGTTCCGCAGCTAATGTGGACATTTAATTATTCTGCGGTACCTGAATAAGCAATTATACCACAAGACAAGTTTACGCTTGGGGATGAGGATGAGGAAAGCATTTTCATATGGCCGTCCAGAATTGGCTCTACGATGTATCGTTGTGTATTTTCATCACTGGTAAACCGCTTCACGGTGGATATATGTTCGTTCATGATCTAAGGTTTTTTACAAGAGATTAAAACTCAAGTCTGTTTTCTTCGTCCTCACTTAAAGTCTATCAAAAAGCATCATCTTTTTATTATTCGGACACATCACGATATTCTTCAAACACTTCGAGTCTCTTGGCCTTTAATTTCGCGTCACTATTTTTTTTTTTCAAACAAATTCAACCCCGTGCGGTTCGCTTGGTCTTGGCTTTGAGCCGCTGGTAAAGAAAAGTCGGAAATTGGTAGCAGCTCTTGCTCTGCTCCGCATTGGTTTCAACGCAGAATCTTAACCTTATTGAAAGACACTTAAAAGCAGATATCTCTGGACGATTACTGTTTTTATAATCGTTAACCTATTAACAAACACAATTACAATGCCTTCAGTCAAGCTTCTCCTTATCGTCTTTTGGGTCTCACTCTTCAAGTTCTTGCACTTCCTACATCCGATAACAATGCTTTGCAACGTCGTCAAGCTCGTGAAATCGTTACAGACACGGTTGAAGGTCGAGGCTTCAGAGATGGACGTAGCAGACCAGGTGACGTTGGGACATTGTTCTCAAAGCCAGTTTGCGCGCAGGTCCAGAACTTTCGCGGTTTGACGTAAGTCTTGTTCAAATCGTTTATAATGCTTGTTTATCTTATCGTTAACGCGTTCATTGCATTGCATAGTGTAACCGCGCACTCCTCTCCCTTGGTGGTGGCATTGGAAAACCCATTGAAGTGCTCCGCGTTGCGGGTTCTTCTACGACCGGCACGTTTGGGACGTGCAGGATGCGTATTGAAAGCGTTGATGGACAGAGTGGGATCACGTTGAGCAAAGGAAGGATTCAGGCTATTACCAGGGCGTATTTCTTGAAGTGTGGGATGGGACAGGGGAGTGTTGTTGCGGTTGGAGGAGTTAGGGGTGGGAATGTGAGATTCTTTTATGAGATGGTGTAAATTAAGATGCACGTTTTGGCGGAGTTGTTTTTATTTCTTGTACGTGACTTATGTATATACATGTTACTTTTTGTTTTTCCATGTGCCCTACTGCAAATAGTAGAAAACCTTTCCTTGACCCTGTTTCCTCCAAAGAGCTCTTTTCTGACTGTTGATCATTTTAAGAAAAAACCAGGTGTAAATAATTCCAACTCCGTACTTGTTCATAATTCACTTTACGCGGAAACTTAATATTGTTGATCAGTTCCATCTTCAGCGTCGTTCATAGCTGGACATGGGGAAGAATGGGGTTTGAACAAGCAGAAAATGAGTTACGGATCAAATTGGAATACATTATAAACGGAATATTTTTCATAGTTTTGCGTACACACGAGAAAGAACCTGCTCCAATGAATCCAAAGTAGAGTTGCTGTTTCCTTCCATATTTCTTGAACGAGCTTAATGCAGTCTTTGCAGATCTGAGAATAAAAGCATGTCTGTTTATATATTAAGAGGTAGGTGCGTCAATATTTTTTTCAGCTTTTGGACGATCACCGAAGAGATTGTACGGATTTTGACGGGAAATACCATACCTATTTTAATACGTGGAAGATTAGGTTGAAGAGAAACGTGAAGTCATGACGAAGGGGTCAACGGAGCGCCGGCCAGAGAGACGAAGGCGTAACTCATCACAAGCTAGCGATTGATAAAAAAAAGGAGGAGAAGCCCAATTATTATTTTCGTGAGAAAATGAGTGCTGTCTTTAAAGGGTTTTAAATATATATATAAGCCTCTGTATGAATTTTTTCAGTAATGTCGCGCGCCATGCACAACAAAGTAAATAATGGTGCGTCAACGCCGAAAACTTGTTTCATTTAATGTTCCTGAAACGCCGATGCCTTTTCTAATATTTTTTATTAATATATGTCTCTAATGTATTCGTCCATACAACAGGTGGTGTCGACGACGACCGTCTTCAGATAAACTTTTTACCCGAAGTTCAAAAGACGTAACGGGTTGTAGCGCGCAGTCCTGAAAAAGCTTTCACATTTCAACCCTTCACAACGTTACTTATCGACACATAAAATACCACTGAGTATAGAATTCAACCAAAGACTTTATCAGATTGAACCTCCCTCCGCCATCATGCACAAAATAATCTGTACTCAGCCATGTATGTCAAATACCTGAATATATGATCCGTCGCATTTTATGTAAAACGTTAGTGAATAAAACCGTCAGGTAAGTCACGGAAACGATTCAAAGCTTTCAACATTTTCATGCAGAAACCTACGGGTTGTATGCAACTGCATTTTTCAGTAGTGAGATATTTATACCGTTTGCATCGTCGTCCACCCTTTCCTTGAGTTTATGTGTGAATATGCGTACCTTTTAACGGTGCTGCGTAGGTCCTCGATGTTGGTGTTTCGAATAGCTTAAAGCTTGGAGGCGGGTTACTGATGGAGGGCTGCAATATCGAGATGATGGATTTTGGCAATATTCCTGTTGTGAAGACAGATGGAGATGGTTGATCATGATGAGAGATGTAGTATTCGGGCTGCATTGGGAGATCGATCCGAATGGCCTATTCAAGGTTGATGTCGATGATGATGTCAGGATCTTTGTGCGGATTTCTGGACCGGAGTGCGGGCCGTCCATGTGTCTCTAGCACATCACTTATTTACACAATACCACCTACACCAACCCTCAAAATTGATTTCTTGGCAACGGCTCACATATAGCATTTGAACGGCGTCTTAGAAAGCCATGAAGCTTAACTCCACGAACAAACACGTAAATCCACTCACGTCTTTCCACCGTTTCAATAAGCGCCGTTCCAAAAGAAGCGTCGGTGGAAACATCTTAATTCATTTCCGTATTGGCAAATGAAGGGTCAAATTCATTTATTTACGCATTCTGTGGACGATTGGTGCGCAGTTTGGTCAGGGACGCTTGGGGTGACCTCTCATGATAAACCGCGCATCTTTTTATTTCTTGTTTCAAAAGTAATATTATTTTCTAATGTCTTTTCGTGGAAAAAGCAATGACGGCAACTTTGGGGGGTGTTATTGGCCTTTGAACTTCAGTCTTTGAACCCAGTGTTTGAACTTTAGGCTGCAGGTGGCCCACCCACCCACCACCCACAGCCTCAATTAAGGTTCACTGCCATGTCGCATGAGTAATACAAGATTCCATCGCATTGGGGCGGTGCTTTTGGGCCCTTGGTCTTGGGCTGTGCGCCTGTGCCTGATAATCCTTCCTTTCTTGGCGAGTTTGTGCTCGGTTCAGCGTGCAGTGGCTTTGAACTATGTGGGACTTGTCCTACCCACTGGGCGTTCTTTAACTCTTTTTTTCTTGTGCTTTTAAGGGAAGGAGGAAGGGAAGGAGAAGATATGAGCCATTTCCACTTTGAACCTTTTTTTTTGTTTCAAGTTTTCAAGTTTTTATTTTTTTTGTTTCTTTTGGGTGACTGACTGCGTAAAAATGAATCTGTGGGCGCATGAAGGACAACGGGGGGTGCAAGAAGCTGTAAAAAGTTGCTAAAGACGTCCGTGCGCAATAAAACATATTCGCTATCAGATCCTTCCATCAATTTATTAATAATAAATAAATTACTAAAACAAAACACCTCGAAACCTGCACGGCCACTATTAAACGATAACCTCCTCAATAATCCCTAAAAAAGCTAAAGCAAGACGCATTTATACTATCCGAGTAAACAAACATAAAAACGCCACACCACTTTTCCCACCATTCCTGAATTATGAGTAGCGATGCTCGCAGCCACTATCCATCCTTCATCTGCTGCCACTTTACCCCGATTGTGCTCTCCACCCGCCTCGCCTTGCTCGACTCAAGAGCTTCAAAACCAGCTTCACAGGGATAACCTTCTTCCATCCAACTCGTATACCTCCTTGACCCCTAGTCTCGACACTTGGTCAAGTCCCATCTTCCTCAAAGACCCTTCTTTCCTCCCATCCGCCGATACCACTCCCATACTCAACCACTGGGATCTCTTTGACATGGATCCTTTCATGAACCTTGCTTTCAACTCAAATAACATGTCTCAAAACGTTGCGGCAAACTCAACTGTATCTTCGTACCCGCGCAGGACGTCCAACAACTTCAGATTCAAAATGGACCTGATGATTCGCTGGTCTCTTTCTCCAACTCTCATCACAATCGTCATTTGCACCGCCGTCACAGAACCAACAATCCTTTATCCCTTACAACCACGTCATGAACATCAACAACAATATTCCCATCCTCCCCCCATCGACGTGATCTTTTCCAACCACTATCAAACTCAACCACATGCCCCATAACTCCTCTCCACACTCCCCACATGCAGATAGCAACTCCGCCCATGGCAATAACAGAATTCTCATCCTCGACCTTTGTCCCATCCCACAACTCTCTCATGTCTGCAATGCTACCACCCCACCAAGACAACTTGATCAACGACATCAATTCCCTAATAAACCTCCCCATCCATCATCACCACCGCAAACCATCCATCCACGATCAAACCCCAACTCCAACGACATCACCCCCTCTAAGCATCTCCCCACACCCCGTTCAACTCCCCACCGCCGCTGAAACCGCCGCCCTCCTCGCTCTCCCCTCAACAACCCATCCATGCAATTGGGCTAGCTGCACCGAAACCTTTACAACACCGTCAGATCTCTACGACCATCTCACACAGTTTCACGGTCACATCCATGTGAAATCCACCTACTCTATTCAATGTCAATGGCGGGGTTGCAAGAATGCTGGAAAGACGTTTGGCAAACGAAACCATTTTGTGAGTCATTGCAGAGCGCATGTGGAGTTTTGGGGGAATGGGTGTGGAGTGTGTGGAAGAGCTTTCAAGTGGTGAGTTTCCCTTCTAGTCTTTTTTTTTATTTGGTTGTGTTAGTCCCTTTTATTAACGCGTTTTGTTTTTGTTCATAGGCCACATGATCTCAAGAAACATCGAGATAAGACTGGACATGCGGCCGCGACACCGATTCGAACGGCATCAGCGTCGTCGTCCGATAACGCTTTAAGAAAAACAAAGTCTTCGGGTATCAAGAAGAATTCAATGCACTCAACCAGCCCAAAGATCAAAGAGGAATGAAAGAAACCCTCCACCCCCTTTTTTTTTGTATATACATTGTGCTCTTTATGTTTTTGTTTCTCTGTACTTTTGTTGCATAATGTTTTGTATGTTTCTCACTGTATTTCGCACTTGTTTGTATTTGTTGATCTGCATTTTCACGACTCCCTCCCCGTCACGTCACGTCTTCTCTTTCCCTAATACCTGTTCTTCCGCATTCTGCATACCAAAAAAAATAAAATCACCCCCCTCACCAAGCAATTTGTCTTTGAGCGTGACGCCTTCTTTGGAGTCTCCGACTCCACCTAATCTTTCCATACGAAAATGAGGCTGTGGTCTCTGGGCGTCTTTTGTGATCGACTGTGAACGGATCACATCTTGTCTATTTACGTCGTCAGGTGAGTGCAAGGGTGGCTTGTTCTTGTTAAAACAAGAGAAAAAATTGGGCTTCAAATTTTGTATTATTGTGAGGGGGCCGTCGTTTGACCGTTGTTGCACGATGAGAAGAGTGACGACGGGGCGGGACACTGGCAGACCACCTCCCACTTTCGCTTACAGTGAAAGGTTTCAAAGCGGTTCAGATACGCTGAAGGTTATGGCGTAGGACATACCGCCTTTTCTGGAATCAACGAAAAGCGTAAGAAAGAAAACTAGCGTCGATACTGAACAAGGAATCGTTCCAAAAATATTTACAAAACACATGAAGGAAAATAGTATAATACACCCCTCAGAACATGCATGCAAAGCACATTCAAAAAGCAAAACCTCCCTAGTTCTCATTCACTTTCGCTTACGCCATCTCATAAAAGAATCTCACATTCCTACTCTAACTCCCTTAACCACAACCTTACTATTTAATAAGTTCAGTAAAAGCGATCCCCTAATCTAATAAACTCCAGTAAAAGCGATGAAGGGACAATGGATAGGAGTTGCGTTGTAATGATTCTGTTATCTTGGCGATAGATACAGCGGCTGAAGTCGCAAGTTTCGGATTAACGTCATCCAGTTGATGAATTATCACCTTCGTTTATTAAATGTATCGTACGAGGATTTCATTTTTTCCTCACAAGACATTTTATGCAATAGGCACGAATCTAGTTTGCCGTTGCTCATGGATAACCACATCTGCAAAGAATTGTCAAATCTAAAAGTCGGAGTTTTCCAAACAAACTCAACCATGTCTTCCATCGACATCGATGAGGTCCTTCAGGACGGCAACCTGGATGACCTCCTCACCCTACACGCAGCAGGTGCTTCTGACAGTCTATATATAATGAATTCTCTTTTCAACAACAACGCCTTTGACTTCCACCTTCTCACCGACAGCAAGAAACTCCCGCGAAACTGGAGACTCGCTTTCCTCCACATCATAGAAGTATGGTTCATGAGCTCAAAAGACGAATCCAAAGTGACTAGTAGTCATTTATCCGTGCTATCAGAACTCGTCAGATTGGACCTGATCGATCCGAGAAACATCATTCCAGACCTTGTTGTTCACTTGATTGAAGGAAACGACGTTTGGCGCAATAACCTCCTCAGCAACCCAAGAACGTCTGCTGTAAGAGGTTTGGAGAAATATATGGCTCTTTCCAATGCTGACGCTATCACCACATGTGAAATGCTCAAGTGTGGTCAAGGCGATCCGCTAAAGATGCTGCATCGACAAAAGCTGCAAGGTTTCATTAACCGTTATCCCGAAATCCTCATTTACTTGGCCTCTCATCCGTCCCTGGAAGACGACAATGCTTTTTGGAAGTTCTTGAACTTGACACGGAGTGTTGACATGCCGATGATCTTCGAAAGCAGCTTCGGGACTCTACAAGTTTATGTGTAAACCGCGCTTCGCCATTCCTCAAATGACGCCTTTGGATCGTACCTTGAGTCTGTTTAGAGTTTTATTGGGTGATGAGATGAGCTATCCTCAATATCAGAAACTTCAAAGATTCGCCTTCTGCGCACTCACCAACTCGGACGATCCCCATACAGAAAACTTTATCACTGCCGTGTTGAGTTACTTTCACCCTGTTTTTCTCGACAAGAGTATACGTTCTAAAACCCCTACCATGAACAAGGAGATATGGTTGCTACTGGCACATGCTTCAAAGGAAGACCGGGATGACATTGTGGATGCCATCATCTCACATCCTGGCTTTGATTATTCAAGGTGGTTGGATGTTTTACCTAAATTGGTGGAGGTGATGGAACCTGAATTATGGACGGTGGTGTGGGTTAAACTTACGCCGCCTACGCTGCATGAGCGGAGGGTACTTGGAACTGTGATGGTGGAGGCTGTGTCAAACGCCGTGGAAAGGGGGGACAGAGTTATCTTGAAAGGGCTTCTTGACTTGGTTGAAGTTTGGGACATTAAGGGAAGAAAGAAGGTTGCCTCTGAACTTACGTGGGGTGATTTTTTGAGACTGCATCAAGTCAATGCAGGCCTCGCCGGCTTTATTCGAAATCATCGGGCATTTTGTCAATATCTCTGAATGCCTCTTTTGGCTCATCTTTCTCTTCTTTTATGTTCATTCTGTTTGGGTCTTCTTTTCTGTGAGAAGTGTGTGTGGACATGTGTGGACGTTACGTTGCAGCCTAAGGCGTACTAACTCCATAGCACTAGATATTATTTTTTTATTATATAAAAGTGTTACGTTGAATTTGTCTGAAGCGGATGTTGGAAGAAGATTTATGCCAGAGAGGACTTTGATATGATGCGATGATGGGATGATACGATGATGGGATGATGTGATATAGGACAAATTTGGTGTAAGGAACTCGAGGGAGGGCAGATGTGATGATTTGTGTGAGGATTGAATGTTACGTGGCTCTGTTGGGGAGTAGCCAAAGTGATGGAGACATCTGATGTGGGTATGGATGCTCGTCGTCTGGTAGGTTCGCCTCTACCCATCACCTGTCCTACTTCCCTGCCATCAATTTCAAGTCCGAAATTGTCTGTATCAACGGACACTCCAAACGATGGGCTACGTTCCATTGACCCATCTCAAGGAAGCCTATGTCCGCATCAAAGAAGACGCCGCATCCTCAGGGGGTGGGATCAGCGTCCTTGTCTTTGTGACCGCCGATGCCGATAGTCTATGTGCACTCAAGATCCTCTTGGTTTGCCTATTAAACATACTTGAACGGAAAAACCTGATTGTGATGTAGAAACTGTTCAAGTCGGATTGTATAGCTTATCTTGTTGTGCCTGTTGCGGGGTTGGATGAACTCAACGCTGCGACTATGAGACATGTGCAAGAGAACACTGAGGTGAATAGTTTTATTTGAACGTTGAGCCGGCGCTAAACCGCATGCTCTAGATCAAGAGTCTCGTCATGCTCAACTGTGGTGGGATTCTCGACCTTGAAAGCTTTTTCCCACTTTCCGAAAAGATGTCTGTGTATGTGATTGATTCGCATCGGCCTGTGCATTTACGGAACTTGTTTGGGGGGATAAGGTTTATTCTCGGATGTTTGGAAGAAATGCTGATGGTTCTCTTCCAAAGGTGATTGTGTTTGATGATGGAGAAGCAGATGAAATGAAACCTGTACAGGAGGCGTTTCAGGCGTTGGAGGTAGAGTAACTGTCTTTCAGTTCTAATTTTGTTTAAGTATCAAGGCTCTGACAGTGACGAACCTGACGACGATGAAAACGAACCCGAAGACCCACCCTCAGACGCCGAAGAAACTCTAGACGCCGTACGTCCCCCTTCCCTATTCCAAACTTACATTTCCAGGACACCACTCCATCGAAAAACGCAAAGCCCCACTCGACCTGGAGACTTGACACCACGTTCTCGACGGCGGAAAAACGCGGCACAGAAACGGAAACGGAGGAGAGATTATCAGATGCTGGTGACAGAGTACTATTCGGAGGGGACTTATTATGGGACCTCGGCGAGTTCTATTATGTATACGCTTGCGACGCAGATGGGGAAAGTGAATGGGGAGATGTTATGGTTTGTATATCTTTTTATATAGTTTTGTTTGCTGTTGTCAATATCAACGTCGAAAATACCTTTCACAGTATTTATCTGCGCTTCAAAGTACTCAATTCTTTATTACAACACCACTTTTGATTTTTTGAAAAAAAAAGGCTCTCCATCATCGGCGTCAGCGACCAATACGTCCACGAACGCATCGACGCCTCTAAATACCGCACTGAAGCCTCCCTCCTTAAAGACGAAACCACTCGCTTTGATCTAAGCGGCCGCAACGCCCCCCAAAACGCCTTTGACGACCCCGACAACCCCGACGATCCCCTATTCCGCGACGATGACGACGACGACTATCGTGACCCCGACAACCCCGAAGATGGACATCGACCGAACCGCCTCTTGGGTGCACAGCGTCCTGGTGCGCCTATTCTACGTGGAGCAGCTGTTGGCGTGCATGGTGTGAGGAACGCGCATGATAGGAATATTAAATGCGTGGATGAGTTTAGGTTGATGTTGTTGAGGCATTGGAGTTTGTATGAGAGTTTGTATCATTCGAGTTATGTTGCGACAAGGTTGGGGTGTGGAGGGAAAAGGGACGGCAGCGGCTAACGAATCTGTTAGCGAAAATGGGGTACAATATACTTTTCCTTCCCTTTTACATTTTTTCTGATGTTTTGTAGGTTCCCGCATAAAGAATGTCAACAACTTTACACTGAAATGCACACCACGTTGAAAAAAGGATCTTACGAAAAAGTTGCCAGCGTTAGGACCTGCGTTTAATCTTCCAGATCTCATGTTTCCGAGCTTTCTACGACATTACGGGTACAAGTTTACGATTGGTGCAGCTGATGCTGTGCATGGGGTTACGGCGTTGTTGGATTGCGGAGCGGATTGGATGAGGCGACAAGCGGGCGGGGAGGATGTTGAAGCTGGGGAGGGGAGAAGGGGCGGACAGGGGCTTTTGTGGGGAAGGAGGGTCCGAGTGGGATGAGTGGAGTTGGGATGGGGATGAAACAAGGGGACGGCGGCGGTGAGGGTTGTTGTGAGTGAGTTTGATCGGTTTGATGCGGGGAGAGGGGAGGAGAAGGATGGTGGGGAGAGTGGGAGTGAGGATGAGGAAGAAGCGGAAGAGGATGAGGAAAGAGGGAGGGGAGGGGAGAGTTGTGAGAAGGAAGAAGAGGGCAAGGGAGAGAGAGTGGATGAAGATTTTTATTTGGCATATGATGCACTTGAAAAGTAAGTTGTGTTTTCGGCTTGACGAGATGACTGATTATCGCCCTTTTGTGGGGGGACAGTGTGGATCTTTTGTATCATGGGATTCACTTGAGCATGCAATTCCAACGCGCTCTCGTCCGTGCCGGTATATCCATCCTCGACCGGCAAATCACCAAAATCCTCAAGCTTTCCGACTCACCGTTCTGGCGGGTGTATCGGCGAAGGCGATGGCGGTGGAGGTGGTGTAGGTGGACTTGTGGGTGAAAACGAGTTTTTGATATTTGGGAGATCTGTGCCGCCTTTGTGTCGACTTGCGTCGTTTCTAATGGATGCATATAGGGTTGGTGCACCTTTTTTTTCTGAGTTTGTTGATGCGCGGTTTTTTTAGGAACATAGGAAGAAAGTAATGCCACTTGTGATTGCGGCGTATAATGATGAGACAGATGGGTATTTGGTGTTGGGGAACCGGATTCCAAGAGGCATGGGGATGTTAGGAAAAAGTAAGGCTGTGAGGTTATCGAATGAGTATTTTCTAAGCATGTTTTTTATCTAGTTTTTTTCAGTATCGCATTTCAACTTGCGGCTGAGAAGACGGGGGTGAAGATTAGCAATGTGAAACTTTGATTCGGCTGCTGCGGAGGTGCCGAGAGATGATCTGTTGCCGTTTATTGAGAGCTTGCAGGCGAGTTTGTCGGCTTAGGTGTGGGGATGAAGCAGGGAGCTGTATTGATATGTGAGTTGGATTAATTATTAATATATGATTTGAGGAAAAGTATGGCACTGTTATTTCGTTTGCTGCATCAGGTCATTGACTTTATATTACAAGTTACCTCATCTTTGACTTTTGATCCTTTTTTCGTACTTTGGTTGTTTTGGTCCGATATTTCTGGAGAAATCAGTCGACAGCCAGTAATGTTGGGAAAACTCGCTGGGCTATTTTTGAACAGGTACAGCGACAGGTTTATTATCTTCCTTTGGCGCACTCGGTCTAAGATCCGTGACAACATCCTTGACCCACTTCAATCAACCCATCGAGCTTATCCGTTTGAGCAAAACCTACAAATTAATTCTCCACAATTCTGAGCGTCGAGGTCAGTTCATCGTGGCGCCGATTTGTCGTCAATGCTCCCCGCGTTTAAAAGAAAACTGGAACATGGAAGCAGTTTGTAGAGTTGATAGAGAATGTCTGCGGTAGATTTCTGGTCCAAACACGGGAAAGGTCGGAGCTGACTAAACGCCCGATAGTGGTAGTTAGTTATGATGCAATGTATTTCGACAGGAATGGCAAAAGGTAATTATATCGAAGTCCTCCACGTCCGTTCTATGCTACGATGAATAATTGGTAGGGTTCGAGCGGGATAAAGAAAGTTACAAAGAGGATTGGTTTAACAAGGATCACGCTAGGACGAATTTACACCATATAAAGCTAGCCAGTCAATGGAATATGCCGACGCGGTCCTTCGCAGCGAGTAAGTCTCATCTTCTTTTTAGTTAGAGACTTGCATCCATTACCATCGACACTTCTTCCTTTTTTTCAGCTGCGGGTTGTTGTTTGTTTTGATTTTTCCTGATTGCAGTAAAAGTATCGAAAAGAACATGTTTTCGACGTACTTTAATGTAAAAGTTCCCTATGAAAAGAGATTTCAGCCAGTATGGTAACATTTTGGGACTAATTTCCCAGCTTTTGACTTTTTCTTTGCCATTTTCATTTTTGAGATTTGCTTGAATTCCAGAAGTTGGACTTCCATTGCAGCGGCAGTCTTTTGTTTGACTTTTATTAGGCGCTTTGATTAAGTATAGAAGTTTGACATTGAAATTTCGAATCACAGTATATACTAAATATATCCATACCTGCTGAAAAATTATTGGGTAACAGGCCCATACCATATATAAAAATTTGCTTGAGAAAAAAATAATTAAGATTGGAGACCGTTGCCTCAGAGTGTGAAAGCAAAACGTCATCAGCATGGGCGGTAGGAATCCAGGTTGGCATATAGAATCCATATGTTAGGTAAGTAACAGTTTTTGCGAGAGGATTCGAGGATTCAAGGATCGGATGACTATCTGATGCAGCAAGCCCAGGATTATTGGACGGGATGAGGTCCTGTATGGAAGTGATGACGACATGCAAGAAGAATCAAGATAACTTCACAACGGGCAAGTTTATTAACTTCTTTGGCATTCATCACTATACTCATAGAACCCTACTTTACATGTTGCAGCAACGAGGTCAATAGGAAACACTGTTCTTTGTCTGCTTGCCAATCTTCCTCATGTGACGAACCTGGAGATGTTAGAAAATGGAGATAACCTGGAGGATCGTGACAACAAGGAGGAGGAGGAGGAGCAGGAGGAGCATGAAGAGGAGGAGACTGGAGGAGGTAGTGGTTGACGGAGAGAGATGGGTGAGGATTCGGATGAGGCCTGCAGTATGACATTAAACAGGGGTACGTATTTTAATGAAATCTGATATACCCCATCCTTTTTCCTATTTGTCAGCTACATTCGTCATGTTGGGCGTTTTTATCTCTATATCAGTATGGTTTGAACTTTGAATTATGTTAATAAATATATGTTTTATGTATCATTATCTATTTATATGCAATATAATGTATCTGTGTCCGTCTGCAAAATGTGTTCCATATTGGTGATAAAAAAGACGCGAAATAATACAATTCTCATCAAAGATGTGTGAAAAATAGGTCCCAAACCCCCAATATAGGTTATGGAACGGCTGAGCGCATTTCGCATAAAGGCCAATGGACGGCCAAAAAAAAGTCCCAAAGTTTCAAAAAACGGAACAGGTTTGTGACTTTTATTGATATACAATTAGGTCAAATAAAAGATCACTCACTTTTGTCATAGGGTTCTTTGGCAAATAACTTATCCCTTTGATAATCGCAAGGGAGCCACGATGATGGAATTTCTAGAGACGAGATCAGTGATACACCTGTGTTGATAGATTTGCCTGAAACCCATTTACAGGTTGAGGGGGTTTCGGAAGAAGATGGTGCAACACACGAAGGTTCTGGCGTTGCTGAAATCAAAGAAAATCGATCATCACCGTATCAAGCGTGTGATAGATTAGCGACCCTAGTCCACACGACCATCTCCCAGAGAGACCGCGCATGCATGAGCTTGACGGGACGTGACAGCGCCTGTCGCGACAAAGGGGATCGGCAACGGGTCCGAGAGGCAAGGGCCAGGGGGGATGCAATGGCGTTGCACAGGGTCAGAAATCAAAGAAAGATTTTTCTTGTGGTGCCTTGTCCTTCCTCCTGACTTTAGAGTCAAGTTGAGGCTGATTTGACGGAACGACCAAACGAACGAACGAGGGAACGAACGACGGGCAAAAGGAACGACGAACGGAGGATAGAAGGGACGAAGACGAACGATATCCAAGGATTGAGTGATCCATCTTGTTGCCTGCATTGCATTGCATCCAGCGAATCATTCAGCTGAAGCAATGCCTTCGTCCACCATCAAGCTTGCTGTCCTGTTTGGGTACAACGGGTCTGGGTTCAGAGGATTTGAGCGGTCAGTACATACCTGCTACGTCTTCATCCTATACTGCATCCACTCGTCTTCCTCATCCATGGCATAAAGCACTTTAGCTGACTTTTTATACTTTGACATCTTTTTGTTGCCATGCCTTCATCCATGCAGGAGCAACCATGGAAAAACGGTTGAGGGCGAAATCTTGAATGCTTTGGCAAAGCTAACAGGACAGAATGATCCTTCAAGAAAGGTTACGGTAAGCAATATTTGGAGCATCCTTTGTTTTCTGACCGAGTTTCTGCAGCTCATCAACATCTCGAGGTCTTCTGCTACAGAGGAGGGAGAGCATGCCGCTAGGCAGGTGGTTTCGTTTGAGATAAGTGTTTACTTTATGTCTTTGTGTGTGAGTGGTGGTGGGGTAGTGGTTGGGAGAGTGGGTGTTATAGACTACCGGAGGCATTTTTTTTTTTACATTGGGTAGTTGTGATTACTTTTATAAAAAAGTGATTCTTACCCTTTCATTCTTCTTTCATTACGTGGTAGGCAAATCAGCACATATCCCTACTCCATCCGAATTGAACGCCATTCTCCATCCTCGATCCGTGTGTTTCGTGTGGGCAACTTTGACAACGGATTCTCTGCAAGGCGATCGTGTGATGCCAGGACTTATGAATATCTTATTCCTGTTAGTGCATCAAGCATTCTCCAAGTTCTAACAATTGATTTATTTAGACATACGTCTTCTCCCCACCTCTCCCTCAAACCGGCTATGCGCACGCTTTCCAACCCGATATGACCCGTGAAGAACTTGATCTATTGTACCCAGACCCAGCAGCAGGTCCCACTGGCCGTCTCTTTACTACCATTAAGCGGAACAAGCGTCGATCGATGGTTTCCTCAAACCGGAGTATGGGACATGGCTCTTCTGCGCAACTATCTTCATCACCGCCTTCTGCTCCTGATGTGGCTACTGGTGAAGATCGTGGTGATTTACCGTCACCACCAGCGTCGCCCATTGAGGCTGCAACTTCTTTTGTTACTGCGGGAACTGTTCAACCGGAATCTGGTGCCAATACCGGTGGTGTGGGTCATCGGAGGCTGTCCAAGTTTATGGGAAGCATGATCCGTATGTTGAATTAGCATGGCGTCATTTCTTGCCATTACATTTAATTTTTTTGTTATAACTTTCCTAAAATCTACGTTTATTTTAATTTTAGGTGGAAGTAATAGCAACAGCCCCATCGCAATTTCTCGCTCACCCCCTGCAGACCCCAGCACCTCCTCCTTCTTCTCCACTTCCCCAACCTCCACTTCTCCCACCCCGCCCTCCACAAAATCTTCTCGTCGTCGCTCCCAATACGGTGTCCGTTCCCAATCCGCGCCAGCCCCATCCTCCCGTGCCGAAGAACGTCGCTCCCTCCTCGTCGACCCTGTCGACAATGACGAAAACGACGAACCTCCCTCATCATCTGCCCTCTCAAACTTCCTTGTTTCAAAGCGTCGTCAACAATCCCCTATTCGGACCTCTATCATCGCCGCCGCTGAATCTTATGTTGACCCACGGTTCGCTGCCTCGTCATCCCGAAAGGACCCGTTTCAGGATGACGATGACGAGGATAATCCTGCACCTGCTTATTACGATCCGTTGGATCTCCCGCTACCCACTGAGGAAATGATGAGCGTCAAACGGAAATACAGGATGACGAAAGATGGGATGAGGATGTTAAAGTATATTTTGGGGATGTTTAGGGGGACGCATAATTTTTGGAATTTTGTGCCAGGAGCTGTGCATGAGGACAAAGGTGTTTTATCAGAATTTTGAATATTGAGGTAAGGTTTATTTTTTTGATTTGAATTCTACTCCGTTACATTTCGCCTTTTCCGTCTTTTTCTTTCATTCCTTTTTCTGGTAATCTTTTTTTGCTAATTCTTTCTCGCACTTTCCTTTCGCGCCGTTCAAATCCTTTTTCTTTTTTTAGTGCGGCGACCCCGAAGTCCATTTCGGCATGGAATGGATCCGCATCAAAATCCAATCCAAAGCCTTTGCCCGCTACCAGATCCGTCGTATGATTGCTCTTGCCATCCAAGTCATTCGAACCAACACGCCTCGAAACGCTGTCAGCAACGCTTTCGGGATCCATCCTATAAGCATACCGGAAGCACCTGCACTGGGACTTATATTTGATGAACCGTTTTATATGGCGTATAATAAGAGTGTTGAACGGGACATGAGAATCGGGTTTGAGGAGGTGAGGGAACGGGTGGAGGACTTTAGGAAGAAGTGTATTCATGATGCGGTTTATAGAGAGGAGATGGAGTTCATGCAGTAGTCTTTCGCGTTTGCCTTTTTTTTCCTTCTTTTTTTTTTTTTTTTTTTCTTTTGCCATCCCTTCTTTTTAAATTCTTGTCTTTTTCGCCAATACTTTTGCGTTTTTATTTCTCTACTAACGACATTGCTTTTCTTGTAGCTTTGACGCTTGGTTGAGGTCTGTTGACCGATACGCGTTCTTGTACCATCATTACCTAATCCCAGGGGCATTGTATTGCCACAAGCTTCGTGAGTGTTGACCCTTCTTTATTTTATATTTGTTGTTTGAAAATATTAATCGCACCTTTTTTTTCTCTAGGTTTGTGAGAAACCCGAATGAGGAAGACGATGATGCGATTTTAAGGGCGAAACCTGTGATTGTTGTCAACTAGATTGCTCATGTCCTTTGGCGGTCATCTCACATACTTTTTTCGTATCCTATCTGTATTTTATTTTGTTTTTATGTAGTTTTTGTTTGTTTGTCCGATTTTTACCTCGCTAGCTTTTTCTACTGAGCGGTTTTCTGATTTTGTTTTTCGGGGTGGTTGACATTGCTCATGAGGTTTCTCCTTGCTCTTTTTTTTTCGTTTAATAAAAACAAAGCATCATATGCTATCGAACTGGTGGCGGTATTCCCTTCCGCGTTGTGACGTGATATGTTCCCTATTGATGCCTAGAAAGCCTATCCCCAAAATGCCCCCAAAATGCACTCTTGATTTTTTGTGAGCCAGAACTTGCGACTTGCATATATGATACGTTTTAAGACAGGATTGGTATGGCCTGCAGTACAAATGAGAGTAATCAATATAAATCCTTACCACCTGAGCAATTTATGATTTATTGCTAAAGTGTTTCTACTTGATGTTTCCAACAGTCAGAGTCAGAGTCGACATCTGTGGACCGATGGCTGTTGGGAGAAGATGCTCACAAATATCATGAAAAGTGTTCCGTTCCGTTAGTTGGACTCTGCCGTTTTGAGAGCCATTTTTGTCACGAAATTTCGCTTCATTTTCGCGTTCCGCTTCAAAGAAGACACCCCCCATGAGTTGTACAATCCTACGAACTGCGGGCGGAGTTCAAGGAACTGCGGCGACTGCCATCAAAGACATCCACCATTTTAGGTTACTTTGGCATGCATTCAACCCACAACATGATGTTTGTTGGTCATCATCTATTATAAGTACCTGCGGGCCACAATAAATAGATGTCCGGGGTCTTCGGGCCCCGCGACATCAATGAAAATTGGAACGATACAGAGAAGATTAGCATGGCTCCCTGTGCAAGGATGACACGCAAAACTTGAGTGGATGCCCCTTCGGGGGATATATTTCTTTTTTAACTTTTTATCCTCGCAGATTACGCGAAAAACGCCATTACTCAAAGAATTCAAATGCCAAAATTCTGGATATTTGACGTATGTGCCTCATGATAGAAAGAATGACACTGCAAAACTTTAGTGGATAGGCTTTTGGGGGATCTGAACCTTTTTTTAGCGTTTTTCTGCGCAATAACGCGATAGCTCTGTGAATTCAAATGCTGAAATTCTGAAATCCTATATCATGACTGCCTCAGCCTTTGAATTCGCCGAAATGCCGTTGTAAAGCTGTTCTGCTGGCAAGAAATAGTGATTCAAACGCTCTACCAGATTAAAACATATCCTCAGATTCAAACAAATCCTCTTAAGCCTTTTAAATTTTTGCGGGGACAGCTGACCGTGTTTGCCGTATAAGAAAAGCAACAAATATTGCATAGGATCATAAGGTCCACTGCTATCAGATATCTATTGTAGCAGTACAGCAATAGGTTGAGCGACAACATTTCAATGTTGAGGGGTATTTTTGATTATTTCTTAAACATTATCATCCTTGTTCCATTCCATTCTTTTTCCTCCCGTGGGTTCTCTCTTGCAATCCCCATACTCCTTACACACCCCCATCAATATCTCGTTTCATGAGCTCTCGGATTTCATTTCATGTTACCTATAATGTCTCATCTGCAATCTCCAACTTCTACTTCACACACGTTGAATTTGATTTTTGTAAGCCAGCATCACTAAAATACGATCTTCAGCCCTCGAAATATTTCTCAAGCTTTGTGATGCCTTCTTGTGAGATACTGTTAATGTAAAAAAGCCAGTTTATATATATCTAACCCAAATATCCCAACTCCAAATATATTCACTCTATCACTGTCACTGATCCAGCAGAAAGAATCCACACAAAGAAAAAGCAAAAAAAAAAAAAATAACAAGCATTCAAGGGAATAATAACATCACGAAAAGAAAGAAACGGCGAGAAAGAAAAAAAAAAAAACATTAAGAAAAAATGTTATTCACTACACTCCCACCAACACTCCCTCCGCACCCCTCCCAACCGTCATCGCACACACATTCAAACCTCCCGCCCCCGTCGTCCCCATCCATCCAGCCTAACTCCAACAGGCACCGTCTGTCCCTTCTCAACAACCGCAGCCCTCCAACATGCAGGTCCAGTGCTTCTACACCATTTTGAGGGCTTTTTGTCAGAATCGTACCGACATTGCGGGGATGCAAGGAACATGTCGAGTGCGATGGAGGTGGGTGGGATGTGGGCGGGTATAGAGGCGACGGGGCTGGAGGGGTGGAGGGAGATGCGGAGGGAGAGGTAGAGGAGGAGGTAGATGTGGTGGTGGTGGAGTGGGAGAGTGTGGACGAGGATGGGTCGTCGGTTGACCAGAGGACGATAAAGTCTGAAGTTGAACCCGTCTGCCAATTGGTCCAGTACGGCCAATTGGCATAGCAGTGTCTATTGAACATCATGTTAGAATCCATGATAAAAATACAAAGACGAGCTTACCTTTAGACCCCATTATCCATCCAAGCATGCTCCCCACTACAGAGTCATCATGGTACAACAACGATGCCGGATCACCGGTTCGCTTCTCAGGGGGCACTAAAGCGGTAATCCGGAAATGCTCGTTCCTTCCCTGCGGAAAAGTCTTATCTCCCACTTTATTCCTCCGAAGTCTAAAAAAAGCCATCATCAATAATACGTTTCAAAAAAAGAGAAAAAGAACTTGAAAAAACTTACATCTCCTTCTCAACCTCATCCACTGCCCCTCTAAACTCTGTCCAGCTTCCATTCGTCCTAACTCCAACCGCTTCCCCCCAACTTCCCGCAAAAACAGCCGGCACTCCCAACCCTTCACAGTTTCCCAATTTCCCACGTCGACACAACCCGTTATACATCCTTCTCATCCCAGAACTCTCGGTTTCCTCAAACGTCCCGTCGTCAACACAGCCTCCCCATCATCCACCGCAACCACCATCACCGTCGCGTCACTGTCAGAAGGACCGGATGTCGTCGTTGAGGTGGGTGAAACACGAAGAGCACATCCAAGCATCATGGTGGATTCAACGTGACAGGTGGAGATCCGGATATGGCGTTGTTTCGTCGACTTTACGCTAATGTAAAGATTGGTCGGATGTGTTCCTTCCACTGATGATCCGATAAAATCAAACGATGCCTTGGAGTAACGTTTTCCTGATAATGTGTGATTTCGTTTAACAGCATCGTGGAGATGACTTTTAAGCGTTGTGGCAAACGCGGTCACGTCATCGTTGGAAGCGGAAGCAGAGCTACCCTGAAGCACAACAACGTCGAAGCGGACAAAAAGTCAAAGAATTGCGCAACAGAGACGGAAAGATCGGAAAGCGTGGATGGAGTGAGAGGACGGTGACCGAGATTAAAAGTGACAGCTTTCAACGTCTCGCCAGCTACCCAACGTTAGAACATCATTACAACGTAGAGGGTGAAAAAAAAAGTACTCACCGATTTCCAAATCAAACGTGACAGGAATATGCTCCGAAACATCCACAGAACACACCTCATGCTTCGCCTCCATCCTCTCCTCCGCAACAATCCCTCCAATACTCTTCCTAAACCACTTTCCATACTCCTTGATATCCCTACACGCTCTTCGTGCCGCAGCATCATCAAAGTCTGTGGCACCCAAACACGTCTCAACAAGCGCCGTGGTGGACGCCGTCGCATTGCCAGGTAACGAAGGGTAAACATCATAATCGCGGTCGGTAAGGAGAAGGTCAAGGATGAATCTGGCGATGGAGGATATGAGAGAAGATGGAGGAAAGTGGATGCAGGGACGGTGGGCGACCAGATGTGAGAGCGAGAAACTCCGGGTTCAGGTGCGAAAAAGTTTCTGTTTGGTAAAATTCAGTCAGCAATGAAAGTAATGGTGCATAACAAAACTATAACACAAACCTAAACAATCCAGTGTCCTCTAACATTTCAATAGCAAGCTTGTACAAATCATCGTCAAACGACCAGCAACAATGATAGGAAGCCCGTACTTGACACGCACATTCTCCATAACCAAAAGAAGCACTCGCATCTCCTCACGATGTTTTTTCTGAACGTCTTTGTCTGTCTTTGACGTCCATACAACATTAATAGCCACAACCTAAACACAACGAGATGTTAACCACTACAACCCAAAACAAAACCAGATACAAAAAAATGATGTTAAGGAAGAACAAAAATACTCACCCCCTGCTTACTCTTTTTATGCCTCAACATCCCAACAGAAGGCACCTCCCCCTCGATCCCAGCAACAACCTCCTCAATCCCCTTCAACCCCGCCTCCAAACACCCTTTCCACTCCATCGTCTCCATCCGATACACCACCCTCAATCCCGAGGGTCTCCCTGAAATACCATGATCGCAGGGTTCGGCAATCGCCAAACGCGTTCTAAGGGCAGGTGGAAGCTGTAATGCAGAGTGTCTGGCGTTTTGAAGGAACAGGAGAGGGGTTTGGCCGGCTAGGAAGGAGATTTCTTGGAGAAGGTACGGGGATGATGGAGAGCGGGAGGCGAGATCGTATGTGATAGCTTAACAAAAAATAATTGTTAGCATAGAAATGCCATAGGGTTTTTAAGGTAGATAAAAGTGTTGGCGCTCACCATGAAACCTAGTAGGGATGTCGATACCGGCAGTCTTTAAATCTCCAGCAGCCTCCAACCAGTCTGACAGAGAGTCCACAATAGGGATAGGGATCCCTGAGGTGGTATTCAAGCTGGCCGAAATGGCAGGTGAATAACCACAGGAGATGGTAGCATTAACGGAATCCAAAAGAACGGCATCGGCTGAAAATGCGTCAGAAATTAAACCATGTCCAATAAAGGCTGGATGACAGCCAAAAGTACTCACGCAACGTAAAGTTCACAGCAACCGCCACAAGTCCAAAGAAATCTCTGGTCGACGTCACATTCACTTCCAAGAACGACGTCCCAGCAGGTAACGCCGCAGTGACCAACCCCTTCTTCAATCGATGCACAGCGCTTCCATCCAAGTTGGTCACATTCGCAATCACATCCTCAAATCTGTCTTGGCGTCCCCGCATAAGTGGGACGGATCGCGGAAAGAAGGATAACGTCGGCACCGCCGTGCTTTCGCTTAATAGAGGACCGTAGAAGACGGACTCGGGTTTTAGAAATGTCAATGGTAAAGGTCAGGATTGTGGAAGGTGAGGCCGGGCATCTAACAATAACATTAATAAATCAAGTTGCTTATTTCGTAAGAAATCATGCCGGGCGATAACTCACCTCACAAAATGCTGCACCGTCCCATTTGCCACCTTGAGCACCGTCAACTGCAAATGCTTCGTCAAGCTTAACCCCGTATGGTCTCACAACAGTAGGATGCTTCAAATCCACCTTCTCCAAAGCCGCCACATGCCTTGCAGCAGGCACAGCCGGCAATTTCGCCCTTATCGCCTCAATAGACGCAGAAATCCTCTCTCCGGCACCTCCCAAAACAGTAGGTTTACAGGGCACTCTTTCGACACCTTGAATAGCGGTATTAAGAGCAGCATACGAGACGTTACTAAATGCATGACAGGCTCGACAGAGAGTAGCAAGCAACGCAATAAAAGAATCGGGAAGAATGGAGGAAGGGTTGTGGTCGAGAGAGAGATCGCCGTCAATGGAGGAAGGGGTGTGAGGATTTAAAGACGCCATTTTAAGGGAAACGTGAAGAAGGTCGAAAATGGAATCGATGTTGGGGCCCTGGACTTGAAGGACTGGGATGGATGAAGCGACGTTGGTGGGAATAGTGACAGCGCTCCAGGCCGGGCATGACATATTGGCAAAGGATGTATGCCAAGATGACTCTGCATCCGTGTCATCTGTCTTACCAGTGTTGGCAAAGAATATTTGGGAAAAGGATGGCCAAAGGTGGGATGGTTGCGTTTCGGTATCTATTTAACTATCGGTCAGACCTTTTGTGCATACGCAAGGATATCTCTAAAATGTACCATTCATATGTAATGCGAAGACAGAGTTAAAGCGTTCCCAGTCCAAAGCATCCAAATGCTTCTCACATTCAGCCCCTCCTGCAGTTTTCCTCATCTGAATACGATCCGCAAGAGGGAGCTTATGAATGGCATCGTCCACTTTTGCTGTACAAGTCGCAGGAGCATCACCAACCATAAGCGCAAAACGTTCATCCGAAAAAACAGATTGCCTATCAATGGTCGCAAGCGGGGTGTTTCCAAATGCATTGGCCTCAAGGTGAAGCCTTGCAGCAGTGCATTCTGGGACGCGAGAAGGAGTGAAAATGGCGAGACGGGTTGGTTCTTTAGCCTGTCACAATGTTTTAGGACAATAAAGACTCAGGAAAAGCGACATACAAGTTCAGACTGAGTCCAGAGATCGTTGATGCGGAGAACGGCATCGCGACAGGCGCTCTCACAAGACCTGAAGCCATGTCCAGGCTCCCATGTGTTGACAAGAGATAGAATAGTGTTATTCTTTTGCTCTTGCGGCTCTCTACACTCTCCAACATCCACGATGACTCTCCTCGTAACACTCTTCGGACCTCCACCACCACACATGCCAACCTCAAATGCCATTGTCAAGGTCCCATTCGACGCAGCCAGGTTATTCAAACCCACAAACGAATCAGATTCCAGCAATCTTTGCAAGGTCCTCCAGTGATGTAGTGTTAAGATCCTCAAAGAGACGCTCATGGATTCCAGATGAGCCGACGATGGCGGAACGAAGACGGGACATGGGGGAAGTGGACGTTGAGGACCAAAGCTTATCGTCGAGAAGCTGGTCCGCCCATTTTGAAAGGTCCTTGTAAGAGGACCATCGTTCGATGACAGGGAGGACGCGGGGATGGTTGAGATCGATGACGAGGGTGAGGCGAGGATCTGACGGTTGTGGGATGAATGTGGATGGAGGGGAGGAGAGTGTGGAAGAAGGGGTCGATGCAAGCATTGCCAGACATGCCAGCATCAATCTCTTTCGCTTCCTTTTCCCCAAAGATGCTGAAGATGCCGATGATGACGATAACGGCAATGACGATGCAGATGTCATCGATGGAGACGTTGTTGAAGGTTCCATCTGTTTGAGATGACGGATGGTCGACTGGATTGATATCCGGTGGTTTTCTTTAGGCTTTTTTTTTTTTTTTGGTTTCTGTTTTCGGACACGATATGAGGGCACGACAAGGGGGTCTTTGGCGCTGACGAAGAGGTTCGTTTCGTTATTTTTTTTCTGCTGGTTTTGCTTGACTCCCAACGTCGAAAGTGACAAAGCAAAACGGGTTTCTTCCCACCGACAAAAAAAGCACCCGCTTCAAAAGTTTGTCTGAAATGACGACAGTTTTTTGCTTTACGCGCGCGTCGAGTGGAGGAGGCCGTTGACGTAAGAACATTGACGCCGCTCCCGTCATTTCTTACTCTTACCGCGCAGGCGATATCCATTCGTGATGCAACATGTTTCATATGTTGTAAAAGACATCCACATTTCGCCCGCATCAAAGCTCCTATAGGTGGCGAGCCGGGATACACATCACATCGGAATGCCGCGCATCGAGGTCTCTCTTCGTCTTATACCTTCCCACCAAATAAAAAGTCCTGCATACACCTTTAGCGACTGTTAATATCGAAAGTTTTGGTAAAAAGTGAAGAACACTGCAGGCGTGTTCGTGCTTATAATACCAAACAAAAAAAAAATGGGCTTTTGAAAGAATTTACCACAGCATTTGTACACGTAGAGAAGGGGTTTTGTAAAAAAAGAGGGAGAGAAGAGAATTCTTTAAACAATAAATAGACAAAAGTACATGATGATGCCGATATCATGACGCTCTGACCAATGCGAAATTCCATAACTGGAGGACTTGAAGACCACAAGAAGCTGTTGAACTCAACAAGAAAAAGCAAAGTATGAGCATTGTCCGCGACGCCAAAACAGCAAGGTCATAACAGACAATTGTGGATGGTATGTAAGAATAAAGTAATAAAATACGGTGCGAATGCTGGTGATAAACTTGCTAAAACATCATGCTCTAAAGTGAACCCTTCAAGCCTCCATTCGAGAGGGAATAACAAGTATATCTTGACGGGCTGCTCCCACAGTGTCGAGAGCGCGGTCGTCCCACTTATCGGGATCTACGACTTCCTCGGCTACAAAAGGGGTGTTAAGAGCTTCAAGAAACCTAACCAAGACAACGCTAAACGCAAACATATCCATAATTCCTCCGTACTTTCCAACATAAACTTGATCCATTGCTCTCATCTTCCATAAATAAACAGCAGAGACGAACCTCACCCAAAACGACAATGCAATACAACTTTAACAACAACCTACCCAGCAACTTATCCAATTCATCCATCGGTGGTGTTTTCGGTCTCTTGATCCCCTCAATCTCCCCAGACGGATCCTTTACTATGATATTTTCTGCCAAACCCAAACAAAAGAAAACCATCAATGACCCGCTTCCACGTAAACCCTCACAAACCATCCGGCAGTTTCTCACTGGCCCACTCCTCATCCATCACCAGCAATACCCCCACGTCCCCGTGAATAGCACAATCAAACCGAGTATCCGACGCTCTCTGCGCACAGTATCTCGGAAAGGGTGGCCTTCAACGCTGTCGGCTCTGGTTGCATTGAATGGGTGAGATTTTTTGCGACAAACTTGCTGGATGCGATAGAAGGCATGAGCGGAAACCTTCTCTACAACAATGCCATGAAGCTGGTGAATGCGTTGAAGGCGGATCTGGATACTTTGGAGGCAGTCGCGGAGGGGATGTCACATTCATCGGTGGTTGTTAGTGAGTGTTGCTCACCTTGCACTGTGCGGCAGATCATGGACTAAAAGGGGGGCTTTGATCTAAGGTCAGGTACATACGAATCTTCAGTCGTTGAAGAGAGCGGCAGAGGATATCGACGATATGGCAAGGAGAGAGATCACAACGGTTAAGAGGGAGAAGGCATTAGGGTAAGAGATATAGGTCCTTGTTTTTTTTTTTCAATGCAACACCGCTCTTACTCTATTTTCATCATTGATCCCTATCGTAGGAGAGCAGCACAGATCCGAGACGAATACGCACACACGAAATCTCGTTACGACAGCTGGAAAGTAAAAGACGCAGCAAGGGTGTGTCCTTCCCCCTTACCTTAATCCTAACCGTCATTTAGATTGCCCAACAACAACGCAGCGAACTCTTGGGGACTGGAATGTCGCAACGTCATGTAAACTCTCTTCCCTCATAATTTTGTTTCTAATGGTGGATAGGGTGCATCAACACCAGAAAATGGGGAAAAGTCGGTGACGGATACATCGACGATTTTAATGATGGATGGACTTGTGAAAGAGAATGAAGTGTTGAACGGGGCTGGGGATCGAATTGATGAGTTTATTAATATTGGGAGAACGGCCTTGCAAGAGTTGTATGAGCAAAGAACAATGTTGAAGGTATAAATCGCCATCCATTTCCCCTTCCTTCGTATTTTAGTTTTCACTGTCCGGCCTTCCCCTTCATCCATGTCTTTACTGATATCCGTATTCCGTCGTCTCGACCTACCAAAAACAGTCAACCCAACGCCGGGTGCTGGACGCCTTCAACACCCTCGGCCTCTCTACAACAGTTATCCGATACATTGAACAACGCACTCAACAAGATAAATGGATCCTATTTGGCGGTATCGCCGTCTCCATTTTTCTCATGTGGGCTATCCTGCATTACTTCCGGTGACCCCCTTGTCAGCGAAGGAATTTAGTAAAGATACCCATACCACCACCACGCCTCCTTCTGTCACTTAATGATTATTATACTTGCCACGCGTTCATCCCATGCCTGTTTTTCGCTTTTCTGTTTACCTTACATTACGAGTAATAATAGGAGAGAATAATGCTCGATATTACATGTCTTTTTCTGGTTTGCCGATGGCCACATGTTATCTATGATTCCTTTTATAAACGTCGTTTTTCACGCAATCGTCATTACTACCGCCAACATATTTTGATGATAACTCAATGAATCATGCACTGCAAAACCAGCTACCACAGCGTACGTCTGCCGTAGCTGAGGCCTACATAATAAAGTTGAAGATGAACGATTGTGTTTTTCAAGCAAAACAAAATATACGTTGCTGGACATTTATTAAGGAAGGACAACGAAGTTTCCAACTTTTGCAGCAAAGAGCTATAATTTCTCTTGGAAGAACAAAAAAAACAACAAAGTAACGCCAAAACTTATACCCACATCCTCATAATCTAATTCACGATCCTAACCCCCCTCTCCCACTCTCCCTCACCCCTCCGATCAACCGCTGCAAGCGTGTCTCCCTCGAACAACGCACAGCTCCCAACCCTCCCCACAGCCATCCGTCTCCTCAACCAAACCGCATGTCTAAACATCCCCAGTATCGTCGCCCCCTGCTTCCCAGGCCCAATCAACCCCTGTCTTAAATGCCCCATGAACACAAAGAAATCATGCACGGCCGATACTCTGTCCCTGCAGAACCGACACAACGGATGGATATCTGTGGGGGATGTCGGGGCGGACAGACGGAGACGGAAATCACAGTCTCGCGAGATGGTACATGTGAAGCATTTGGTTTTATCCATCTCAAGGGATGGGGTAATGTCTATGGTGTTTTTTTTGGAGCGCATCCATCAGTTTTTTTTTTGGTGGAGGCGGGCATTGAGGAGGAGGAACTTCCGAACAAGGTTGAGGTGTTGATGTAGGCGGTGTAGGTGTAGAAAAGACAGGGCTCAACGTCTTCTGCGAGGCAGCGTTTCATGAATGGGGTGGAAAATGTGGATTGTGTGGCTTGTTGAGGTGGGAGCGATGATGAGAGCATGATGTGTTTAATGTGGTCTTGAAATTCAGAGAGGAGTTGACCGTCCACCGGAAACGTTGTAGTCAAAGAGTTCCTCGGTGGACTCAACGACGTCAATGCGTAAAAATGATGCGACGCGCTACCTTTGGGTATCATCAATGGCGCATTTAGGTTTTGCGTGGAGTCTTTGGGGGATGTGGAGAGGTTGTTGATGGATGAGTAGGGGGACGCGGAATTTGCGGAACGGTTTTTGGCGGCTTCTAAAGCGCGGAGATTTCGTCGTAGCTCACGAAGTTCTTCCTCGCGGCCTTCGGTTTTTTGAAGAAGCTCTTTGAGCTCACCACGAAGGTCTCTGTTGGAATTTTCCAGCTCTTCACGCATCCGGGCTTCGTCTATCACCATACGATTTGCTTGATCAAAGAGTTGAGCGGTGAGTTCCTCAAGCTCTTGATCGAGGATATCTTTTGAGAGTTGGATACGTGCTATCGTTGCGCGTTCTTCTTCAAGTTCGTTTGCGAGGGTTGTGACGTTTTCGCGGAGTTTATTGATGGTATCAACGTGATGCTCGTTCGAAAGTCGGAGTTCACGACAGTTTGTGCATTTCTTGTTGATCGTTGCTGAGTAGGATGAAGTCTTTGTGGCTGTGATGTCGCCGTCTTCTTCTTCAGGTAATGCTTCGGCCGCATGTATCAACGCTTGGTTTGTTAACACGGCGGTGGCGGACCATTCCATTGAGAGGTTGGAACGTTGAGGGGATTTAGCGCGAGTGTGTACTGGGAGTTCTTTTGATGGAAGGAGTGAGGTTTGGGATGTTTGTGAGCCGGCTGTGACGGAAAGAGGGGACGGAGCGGGTGATCCTGGTGATGATGATTTTGTCGAAACACCCTTTTTCTCGTTCCCTGCAATCTTCTTTTCCAAATCGTTCAAGGCAACAGTGAGGCTCGCTCTCACTTTTTTCTCATCAGATGGATCAGCTTCGTCGACTTCTAAAACGCTTTCAGATAGTATCCTGCTTCCCTCGGCGATCAGGCGAGGAGGTGGACCAAGATTCGTTGGTAGCTCACTCCCATCCTTCCCCATCGCCAACACGGACGCCTGCGCATTCTTCAAGTAATTCAACGCAAGTCTCATGCACTCTAAACATTGTATCTCCAAATTCGTCGCTCCACCTGGCTTCGCATCCCCAGACGGTGTTGAACTTCCATGTGTTGATGCAGCAGGCAGCAACATCTGTGATGACGATCTCGCATCTTTCGATAACGGCGACAGCCAAGCAGACGGTTTCGGCGCTGCCGATGGAGATCTTGACCTTCCATCCTGCATTGACGGAGAAGGACTCGGTGGAGCATGTGACTGCGTTGCATGGATCGCGCCAGCAACTGCTGCAGCGAGCATAGCTTGAGATCCGTTCATGTTTGAAGGACTGTTAAGCCAGGCTTCGTACCCTTCCATTGGTTTCGAGAGGAAGAGGATGGCCTCTTTGATGGCGAACTCGTAACGGTTTAATTTTACTCGCATTTTATCAATGATGGCGGTTTTCTTTTGGAGGTCCTCTTGAGCGTGGGTTTTATCTTTTTGGAGGCGGTCGGTGGATTCCTTAATTAAGACATCTTTTTAATACGTGAACGATCATTTGGTGACTCTTTAAACGCACCTTTAACTGTGATGATAACCTTTCAACTTGATCCTTCAACGCATCCACTGAACTCCTCAACTCAATATTCTCCTTCTCCAACGCATCGGCCTGTCCACTGGTATCGATGGTCAAAATGTTAGCAGATTCTTGATGAAGGGATTCATCTGCGGCATCAGAGACGCCATGCAATGACCCCTCCACCGAAGCCATCTCGATGATAAAGACACCTTTCGTTTCAATGATCAGACTTGGCAGCTCGTTGCATCGTGTCTTGAGGGTGATGGACAAGGACATGCCAATCAGCGCGATCAATGATGTGGGGTAGCGTTCCAATCAAATAAATTAACGTAAATAAAGAACTTTAAGGAATTTTGACGCGCTCTCACGACCGTGTTGGGGTGGAAGACACTTTCCTTAGACGCGTTGGAAATTTTCGCGTCTCAACATGCATGGCATCAAGCGTTAGGGTTGGCATCAAAGCCATTTTTATGGACAACTTTACGTGTGACTGCGGCCCTTTTCGCGTCTTTCCGAATGGTGACGGCGACGTCATATGTGGATGCAGGCCGTCCATAACCGAGAGCTTTCCCTCGTCTATTACTCAAATCTCTAATGAATCTAATAAATCTACATTCCAATAAGGAGGGTGAGGAAGGGGGAAGCGGGACTGAAGCGTCTTGAACAACAGTTAAAAAAAAAAAAAAAAGAAGAGGAGGAGGATCGGTGATAAACATGGATTCTCGGTGTGGCATTTGGAATATAAAAAGGGGATAAGCGAACCGAGAGTGGAAATAGAAGATAAAAGAAGTAACAAAAGAAAATATAACGGAGTTAAGAATGCCGGAAGAAAAGAAAGTTTCAAAACAAAGCATCCAAAGAACCCTCCCCAGTCGGCATCGTTTCTGCAAATCTTGTTGTATACTCTTGCTCCCCCGCCTGCCACTCGTCATCATGATGACCACTCTCCCTCAACATCTTCAACATTTCATCATAATAACCTCCTGCCTCCACCGACGCCCCTTGTTCCACAACCTCCCCTCTGTTCACTCTCAAAAACTCTGCAACCTCCCAAAACCCATGCGCTTCTGCTCCCTCTATGGCAGCAACTGTACAACCTTCACTCCGATTATGATGAAGGAATGCAACCACGTCGAAATGTCCATTCTCTGCAGCTCGGTCCATGGCCTTTACGGTGCAACCTTCACTCCGAGTTTCGTGTAAAAATACCACGATATCTAAAAAGCCTGCTGCTGCCGCCCCGTCCATTGCACCGGTAGTGCAACCTTCCACCCTATTTTCATTCAGAAACTGAAGAACGTCCAGATGTCCATTCGCTGCAGCGCCATCCATGGCAAAGGTCGTGCAGCCTTCATCACGGTGCTTATGAAGGAACTTGACGACCTCTAAATGTCCCCTCTCTGCCGCCGCATCCATGGCAAGGCAAGTACAACCTTCTTTCCGATTCTCATGAAGGTATATTACAACGTCCAAAAACCCTCCGGCGGCTGCGAGATTCATGGCTTGCGTTGTAGCTCCCTCCTTTCTATTCTCGTGAAGAAACTTGACCACGTCCAAGAACCCGTTTGCAGCCGCCCCATCCAGAGCCTCTACAGTACAACCCTCACTCCGATGCTCATGCAAGAATTTAACGACATCAAAGCGTCCACACATGGCAGCCCAATCCATGGCTTGTGTTGTGCAGCCCTCTTTTCGATGATCATGCAGATACATGACCACATCAAGGTGTCCATTCCGTGCTGCCCAATCCATGGCGGACGTTTGGAATCCCTCAAAATGGTGTTCATCGATATACCGAACCATGTCGAGATCACCCTTGCTTGCAGAGGCGTTCATAAAACCGGGAGGAAAGTGTTTGAAATTTGAACGACGGAGAAGGTCCAGATCGTCGAATCGTCTTTGACGGAGAGCGGCGGTGCATGGACCGATGAGAGCGGATGGAAAGAAGTGGTTGATCCAGTCAGAAAGTGCGAATTGCGGGAGGGTAGATCGTCGGGTCGCCAACGTAGAGTTTTTAAGGAAAACCGAGAAAGTTCGTATGTTGCTGGAAAGAAGGATGCATCGAGACCGTCGAATACGGTGGAGAGGCTTGGGTGAAGTGTTGGGATATTCTTGCGAATGGATTCGAGCTTGAATGCGAGCTCTGCATCGCCAACGAGGATGAGGATCTTTGAGCAAATCTCTATAGGCAAAGGTGACAACGGATCCAACCTCCTCGACTGAACGTTAACACCGTCACCACCAGAGACCGTGCCATCATGATGACGGACAGCAGAATGCGAAATGCTGTGATAAATAAGGGGTGTCGCTGGAGATGAATCTTTTTTTTACTGTAGCCTGCCTCCCTGCTTACCCTTCGCTGCGGAAACTGACAAAACCGTCGGCAAAATGCTGGATGAGGTGTGTTTGTTCATTGTCCAACTCCAAGCAAAGGGCTTTGATTTGAAACACCCAAAGTAAGCTACGACGTTGAGGAGCGATGACGGATCGAAGGAGGTGCGATATGCGCTGCGATGGTGACGAGAAGACTTGTTACAAGTGCTTTCCCATCCTACAACACCGCTGTGGGGGTGGTTTGACGACGTCCAGCTTGTTCCATTGCACAAATCACAACACGGCCCAGATCTTTTGGTTGTCTTTCAGTGCACTGCAGAGTTCGGAGGCATTTTAAGGCTATGGTTGAATGTGTCTTCATATAGAGAGGATTCTGTGAATAGATGGGAAGCAGAGCTGGCGAAAGGGGAACACGTACATGGGACAGTAAAGCATCAAGTAGGATATCGCAGATTGGATTTCGAGCCATTCAGCACCCTCCACTAACTTGAAGTGATTGTTTTCTTTTCTTTACTTCCCCTCCACCTTTATGCCTAAAGCACTTATTCTCATTTACCCCTTTTTGTTTTTAACCGGTCTTTTCTCGAGCCTCTCTTCGCCATTAGTTTACTGTTACTATGTGCCTTGATAGTATATTTTGCGCAGAATGCCCATACCCCACACCGTCGTCGTCTTGGCGCGGTCACGGGTAAGTTTCGAGCTTTTTTTTCTCGAGATTTTTTTTTACCAGCTTCAACAGCGTTTATGTACCAATATCAAAATTTCCTCACAAGGTGTATTATTCTATTAAATAAAAAATGGTATGATCAGACTGTTCAAAAGAAATTTATGGGGTAACTGATAAATATATACCAGACGAGGATTTTTAGCATAGCAACTAGGGAGAAGGAATAACGTCCGACGAGCAGGAGGGAATAAGAAAAAAGTGTGCGACGTAACGGACATTATAACCGTGGTCCGTTCACGCACAGCGCTTTCCTAGTGATCAGCAGTTTGAAGAAGTAAAGATGCATGTCAACACTCGTTTGTCGTTATCATACGACAAAAGAGGTTAACAGCAAAGTAAAGTGCAATCAGAATAGCATTACGTTAAGTACCATGGGGAAGTTACTAGAAAAAAAACCCAATATAATATGTAATATATGTAGCCGTTCAATTACAACTGGATAACAATAAGTTAGACCACACAGAAATACAACCAAAAGTATAAGTTATAGAAAGAAGAAAAAAAGTAACTACAAAACAATGTGCCGTACTGTTATATCCATCTTTCTTTGAATATCCTTCAAGTCCACCATTGCAGCTTAGTGCCGAATGTCTTCAAAACGGTAAAATAATGCTTCGTAAGCGTTACTTTCGCTTTCCAGAATTTTTGGGAGCAGCCTTTTTGGGAGCCACCTTCTTGGGAGTAGCGTTCTTGGGAGCCACCTTCTTGGGAACCACCTTCTTGGGAGCCACCTTCTTGGGAGCCACCTTTTTTGGGGCAGCCTTCTTGGGAGCCACCTTCTTGGGAGCAGGAATTCGGGGAGCTTGAGCCTTCTTTTTAGGAGCTGACTTCTGAGCTGGGGCCTGTTTCTTCTCAGCAGCTTTTCTTTGAGCAGGCGCCTTAGGCTTCTTTGGACCTCCTGCCGTTGAATTCTTCTTCCCGGCCATTTTTTGTCCTCCCTTTTTCGCGATGGGCTTAGGTTCCCCCTTTTTGGCCGCAACACGCTTCGCAGGTACTTTATTCTTCTGATCTCCAACCTTTTTCACGTTTTTCTTCAACGGTTGAACTCCACCCTTTTTCTCAAGTCCGTTTGCACTCTTCTGCACACTCTCGCCCTTCATCTTTCCAGCTTTCTTGACCGTCTTCTTCGTGGAGGGAGATTTCTTGCCCTTGACCGAGTTATTAATAGGACTTTTCTTTGATTTGGCACCGGCAAGACCTTTTTCCTTTCCTCGTTCCCCAGATTTCTTCGTATTCTTTGCGGCTCCTTCCTTGGTCTTGGCGCCGCTTTTGGAATTCTCCACCTTGGCCTCGCCTTCACTTGATTTTTTCGTTGGTGTGGGAGGAGGCAGAGCGCAAGACTGCCTCCTATCCAGCATGCGGCCACTTGCATCCCTCCTTACGAGCTGGCAAGCTTCGGCAGGGATATTACCCTTAATTAGAACTTCTGCATCCTTTTTAAAAGTATGCGCTTTATGTCTAGCAAGTTCCTCGGGAGTTCCTTTGTTTTCGGCCAATTCAATTCTCTTATTGAAGTCGGTCGGCTCTGGACCGTAGGCTTTTGTCCGAGCTGCGGGATTGCTGATGTCAACGACTTCAGCCCTCTGTTCCGGAGAGAGTTTCTTCAAGTTTATCTGTAATTGTTGACTCAGTAAACTCCATTGTAATAACAGTAGTGGAATAAATACCCGACTTAGAAATCACTGAAGGAAGCAACGTACCGCAACAATGCCATTTCCACTGTCATACTTGTTTGCTACAACCTCTTTAACGGAGGTGGATATATAGTGCGAAGAGTCCTTATCTCCTTTTCGAGCAACGTGACCGAGGACGGTGTCGTGAACATATGGGGGCGGCGGATTGTTGTCCTTCATTCCTTCAGCGGATGTGATGATACCGTTGCCAGCGTCCAGGTTTCTTCTATCAGCAGCAGTCATTCCGCGGAAAACCCACTCGCCGTCAGGATCCGAGGCCTTGATGGCGTCGATTCTTTTTTGAACTTCAGGATCCATCGGTTTTTTTTGGGGCTGGAGCGGGATCAGTTGGAACAGCTTGCACAACTGCAGCGGTGAGCAAGAGCGAAGAAGACAAGCAAGATGACCAGACGAAGAGCTGGTTTGCGAGTGAGCACCATCGTTGATATATATTGAGAGGGCTTAACGCGGATGAGTGGATGAAGTTGGGGCTTTAAGCAAACTGAAATGGTGGTGCTATAGGTCGTTCTTGTATCAGCCGTTGCAACAAGAATTACAACGTCCGCGTCATTAGTTTAGCTTTGGCTTTGTGTCTTTGTGAGATTTCAAGCACCGACATATAGTGTAAAAGTCCGCGTTACAGGCTACCTATAACTTTAAACAGGGAACGTGAAGTCGTCCTTTTAAAACCACCTAGTCTAGGACTGCCCCTTCTCCACTCGTATCCTTCTTTTTCACGCTTAAATAATGGCTATGCGGGTGCTCGTCAACGTCGCAGACTCACCACTTTCGTGGTTGACGCCTTTCCGATGCGCTCCGCTGATGCGCTCTACAATTTGCTTAATAAACGAGGTGCTAAAATTAAGAATTGTCAGAGAGGAGAGACACATAAGCGCCAACTGAAGACGGCGTTCGTGTGTCTCTTACAAACAGTTACCGCAAAGCGCCATTTCTTAATCTCTTTCCCATCCTCCACCTCCATCCGCGATGATGCTCGTTCGCAGTCCCTCATGTGTGGTCCTCCTTCTCCTCTCACTCTTCCTTACGACCGCCGTTGCTGTAAAGGAAGAGGTCCCGTTGGATCCAGTTATCGCAGCAAAGATTGAGGAAATCAAGGCGAAAGAGCCAGATGGTGACTGGGTATTCCGAGGAATGACTCCTCATGATAGTAAGAGCCTCGACGCTGGCAACGGCATTCCGTCGTCGGCTAACGCGCCGGTCAAGAGATTCCCGCCACCATTGCCTGTCATCGACAATGTTTTGGATCATGTTGCTCGCAAGAAAGAGGGTCAACGGTCCGAATACATCTCCACTTCAACTGACCCCAAAGTTGCCCAAAAGTGGAACAACTTGAACCCGGACTCTAATCCTGGCATTGTCGCGGTGAGTCAAAGTGCATATTGTTTTGGTCAACCATCTAAATAACTATCCGTTCTCATCGATCCTTTTCACATTTTAGATCAACTTAAATAAGCTCTCTCCGGAACAGAGGGCTCAGGTCGCCGACATCAGCACGCCAGAAGGCCGAGAGGCGCAATATGGGCCAATGCCAACGGGCGCTGATGCAATGGCTCTCCTTCGTGAAGACCCTCAAACCAACGATGCTAGAGCTAGAATGAAGGCTCATGGTTTCACTGACGACAAGGAAGTTCTCATCAAGGGAGATATCCCTGCAGACGCTTGCACTCGTGTCATTAGGAGAGACCTGAACGGCGTCGTCACCTTGTATAGGAGGCAGTCATGTCCCATGCCGGACTTTTCCAAATCGGCGGCTAAGAAGGGGGAGGCGAAAGATGCGAAGAAGGCAAAGGCTGATGGTACCAAGAAGGACAAGAAGGCGGCAGCAAAGAGTACCAAAAAGGCTGCGAAGGCTTCCGCCAAATCCCCCAAAGGAAAACTTCCTACTGGTGCCAAAGCGAAGAAGGGGCCGATGAAGGCGCCAAAAGGAAAGGCACCTAAAAGCGCGATGAAGAAGGGAGCTAAAGCTGGCGACAAGAAGGCCGCGGGCAAAAAGGCCGTGAAGAATGCAAAAGCCAATGGTGCCAAGGGCAAGAAAGGACCCGTCAAGAAAGTAGTCGCAAAGAAACCCCAGGGCTCCGCGAAGAAAGCTGTTAAGAAGGGACCCGCGAAGAAATCTGCTGGCAAAACGACCAAAGCACCTGCCAAGAAAGCCGTGAAGGGGCCAAAAGCTACTACCAAGAAAGCCGTGAAAGGACCCAAGGCTACTGCCAAGAAAGCCGTGAAGGGGCCAAAAGCTACTACCAAAAAAGCCGTGAAAGGACCCAAGGCTAATACTGCCAAGAAAGCCGTAAAGGGACCGAAAGCTACTACCAAGAAAGCCGTGAAAGGACCCAAGACTAATACTGCCAAGAAAGCCGTGAAGGCTCCAAAGGCTACCGCCAAGAAGGCTCCTAAGAAGGCTGCGGCTCCTCCTAAAAAGGCTGCGGCTCGTCCTAAGAAGGCTGCGGCTCCTCCTAAAAAGGCTGCGGCTCCTCCTAAGAAGGCTGCGGCTCCTAAACAGCAAGCTCAGAAAAAACCGTCGGCTAGTCCTGCTCGAGGTGGAAAGAAGAAGTGATGCGTTGATTTAATACCGTATCAAATCCTCTAAGAACTAGTGGATAAGGGAAATTACTTGAGCAATATGACGTGTGAAAGAGTCTAGCTTTTGGACACACCGATTACAACAGCCAACAACATATTATTTCCATATATTTTTTACTACTATTTGAATTTTATCCGTTTTCCTGTGCTTTCATATCCTCTTTGTTTTTCTCTTATCATCTTGTTGCATTCTATATTCTTTATTAGACATAGTACCCAACGCCTTGTTTATCCGCGTCCTTTTTTTCCTCAGTTCTCATCCATTGTATTATTTCTTTTCTACTCATCCTCCTTTTTTCTTGTTTGAGTACGTCCTCTTGATGTAAAGCGCACTTTTTACACCTAGTCAATGGATACGAAAAGAATATTTTAAACCACAATTTTGAGATCCATTTCCTCTATTGCTTGATTATTTCATCCTTTGTCTCGTAGCAACGGAAATGGATCCTATACCTTGGGGTATATGTTCTAAGTTTGAGAGAGGAAAGAAGGAGAAGGTGCTGACGACCTCCCAGCGTGTCGTGTGTTCATTTTGGTGTTTATTTGGTTTGATTTTAGCTGGAGCAACATTTAACCCTTGCAGGCAAGAGCGGCAAAAACCCAGGTCCCCCAAGAGGCCATCCACGACCTCCACGGCTATCCGCCGCATCCACATTTACATCCAAATCTACCCCGTCCCTAAGAAGACTGCCTTCATCGCTGAGCAATAAGCAGTCCACTTGGTTCCACACAGTCTAGAAGTCCTACAAAGACACAACTCCCAACCTGCGCAAGCTCATTAATTCATACCTTGTCTTACGTGATGCTCACGAACGTCACATTGTTCCGTTATGAGCTTATCGCGGGGACGTTTCCTTATGTGTACCTAACTTGTTTTCGTCGGTGAAAAAAAAGCTAGGTTCCTTCCGCTTGTTTTTATGAAGGATCAAGAGTGAACTTCCAACGGTTTTGAGGACCGCGTATAAAAACCTACCCATTCTTCCACATTATTGACTTTTAGTTCCTCTTGAGAGCATTGAAGATAACGCACCTTTTCGTCATTTCGCCAGAAAGATAGTACAGCTGATTTTAAGGGACTCTCGCCGGAATTCTTTTTCTTTTCTTCGTTTCATGATCTGTTCATTTCATTTTAACATAACTTTGTTTCTCTTTAAGGATATTTTATTTTATTTTTCATACCAGTACATATGCCGAATTCGTATTATTCTCGTTCCTTCTTTCTTCGATGAAGCCGTGCTGCATGGCCGTTTCGATATTTTTTTCTTCTCCTCTAATCGGCCTCTCGTTGACGAGCTAATTTTCGTAGAGCCTTTGCATGTTTAACTCTTATCTCTTTATTTCTTTCATCTTTTCCAGACTTACGCGTAATCCTAACTTTACTTAAGTATTACCTTTATCTGTGAGATTTAGTTGCTCCGTTTGTGTGTTCTATAAGACCTTTGTTCCAACTCTTCCTCCATATGGTGATGAAGGGAAGAATGCTTACGTTTGTTAAAAGGTAGGTGTTGCATGGCATGCCCAATTATTCTGCATATCATCGCCTCCATCGCAACTGCAGACATCAGAAGTAGCCAAAGCAAAAAAATTAAAAATCATATATTCAATGGTCAAACCCAAACCCTCCCAACACCACACGCACCACCACCATTCGCATCTCCCTTATCGTTATCCCGAATCTGATCATGGCTTCACCCATTCCATCCATCCCTCCACGTCCAATACCTACAGACCTCAGGTGCCATCGCATGGCCAACCGCAAGGCAGCAGCAGCTCAGCTACACACAGCAGGTTGATATGCAAGGCCTCCTTGTCGACAAGACGCTGGATGCGCAGTCAGAGTTAGTGAGGGTGACGCAGCAGGCTGCTAGTGCGGCGATATTGGCCCACGGTTTGCGCAACAGGCTGGAGAACAAACTAAACAGTACTGACCAAAAACTCGATAACGTCAACTTGGAATTCGAGAGAGCCGACAAGAAAGCAACTCACCTCATCCAACTAAACAACCGCCCCTTCTTCATTAATGTTGGATTGAAAGTCGCAAAAGCCTCAGAAGCTACGAATTGCAACGACAACCTCGGCAACAAGGCGCGCAAACCACGTCCGGCTCCACGTCCTTCCCTTCCTTATAGTACTTCTGGTTAGATCTAGGCGGTGACGCTCCGCCTCCCCAAGAAACCCTTGGCGCGCCAGATCAAGTCATGAACCTTTTCCATAGTAGATTAAAGCAAAAGTTGGACCCGAGAAGAGCAAGAACGGTCAAAGGGTTATGAGCGGGGGATTGATGAAAGGTTGGATCAGTCAGATCTGCGTTGGATAGTATGAAGTTTTCGGGGTTGGCGATTGGGCAGGAGACGCAAAGGCAAAATGAGCACTTGATCAGCCAAATGTGAACAGCAAGGCTTAAGGCTAAAGATACAACGAAAATCACTGTTGATAGTATATATAACTTCTTAAATATCACGTGATATCAACACATCCCAGTTAGTATAGTGGCTAGTATCCGACCCTGTCACGGTTGAGACCCGGGTTCAATTCCCGGACTGGGAGCTCGTGTGGCAACGCACACCTTCAACAGAACTCATAGCTCAGTGGTAGAGCGGCAGATTGCAGACCTGCAGGTCACCGGATCAACCCCGGTTGGGTTCTTTTAGGTTTCATAGTGTAGTGGTTAGCACATCGGTTTTTGATACCGGTAACCCGAGTTCGAATCTCGGTGAGACCTTTATAACTCTCGGATAGTGTAGTGGTTATCACGTATCCTTCACATGCTCATGAGTAATCGTGAGCTGAGATCGGATAAGGCCCCGGGTTCAATCCCCGGTCTGAGAATTAAGCCTTTTTTAACTCGTACAGAAATCCTTTTTTCCTGCAACCTACTGAGCTCCGCCGATAAACCTCTTGTATACGATCATGTAAAAGTTGATATCCTCTTAACCTCTGGATGCGGTCATAAGCAAATGGTTGAACACAAAGATCACGATAATGCTTGACGCGAGAAAACGCTACAAATGAAATGCCGATCGTCTTCTCAACAATGTCACCGATATCAACAACATCCTTGGACAATGTCTGCCCTTGCGACTTATGAATTGTCATCGCGTAGGCAAGCCGCAGCGGGAATTGCGTTCTATGGCACTTGTAATGTCAAGGAACGGGTGCCGTGACAGGTAAGCCTGACTCGCTGTGCTGGGACCGCTTTTAGGACGGTGGAGGTGGCGAGATGGGATCAAACTATGTATAGGGGCGATGAACGCGCGTAGTGAATAAAGAACGTATTTATTGCAAAACCGCCTTTACAAAGTGTACCCTCTCGAGACGTCCTCTAAAACAGGTAAAATTCCCCCTTCCTCCCCCTAGACACATCCAGGAAACCGCTCAACAAACAAGCACCCCGTTCCTAGCGTCACCAGAAGACAAAAGGTATTTCCAAGAAAAGACACTCCCTCCTAAGACACTCTCCAAGCGCAGACACGGAAATACTAACTTCTTGTCCACTATGGGCCCTCTCGTTACGCGTCACGCTACAATACACGCGTTACAGACGCGTCGTCGCGTGAAGACACGTTACGAAAACCCCCCAAAACGCGCCTAACACCCTATAGACACGCCCATCCCTTCACATCTGATGAACCCCTCTCAGCCCTACTAAAAATTATTTTGGATTTTTTGACCACTTTTCGGACAACTTGAGTTAAGACCGCAGTCTCAAATTTAACCCAAGTTGTCCAAAATGCATAATTAAAATCCTGGAACGTGCGCAAATTTGTCTTTGTATAAAAAAACGAAAAAAGTTAAAAAGATATTGCAATGTAATTATCCTATTAAAATGTAAATATTATCTCAAAATACAGAAAAATCGAATATAATAATACTAAAATGTAAGGAAATATTTGAGGCTAGGCAAGAATTTTTATTTGATTTGTAATACAAACAAATATAGAAAGGGGATAATCTAGGCCATGCTGCTTCGAGCCCGCTTGTTGGCCTTGATCGTCTGTCCAGCAATCTGGAAAGACAATCCCACCGCAAAGGGATACTGAACCTCCGACAGACCTTCAGCCTTGGCGGAGCGCATTTTGCTGGTAGTGTATATTTTCCGCTCCAGTTGGCAGGTAGAATCAATAGGCTCGGGTAAAGCAAACGAATATTTAAAGTTGTCCACAGTGCGGTCATCTGGGAAATAACGGTGGACAGCCGCACAAATGGGTTATACGGGCATTATGGTTGGAGGGTTATGCCATTTATCTCCTAAGTGAACGATTTTAACATAAATAATATCAGCTTCATGCATTAAACTATCGTTCTCTATAAATGCTTTTATTGAGGTCACTAATATCTCGCCAACACCTTTTCTCAGGTATAATGCCGCATAGGGGGTTTGAACCCCTACTGAAGCAATTACTCAAACAGGATGGAGAAGGTGGTCATGCCGCAGACGACAGGAACTGAACAGTAGAGGGCTTAAACCTCTTTCTGCTCCATAAGAGTGATGAAGGAGTCGTCATGATGGGAAGGGGAGGAGTAGGACGAGAATGCTGGTCATAAAACAATTAATAGAAAGTCACTAATTAAAGGGTTAGTCCCAAATCAATTAATGAAAAAATCACTAATTAAATTGGGACCACTGGTCCCAAATCAATTAATGAAAAAATCACTAATTAAATTGGGACCACTGGTCCCAAATCAATTAATGAAAAAATCACTAACTAAATTGGGACCATCCGTCCCAAATCAATTAATAAATAAATCACCAATTAAATGCGACAACAGCGGACAACAACTAACCCATAAAGCGCTGGGGTGAAGTGTAGAAAAAGCAAGTGAGAGGAATTGAACCCCTCAAAAAGCATGATAGTTTGTTGTGTAAAGTAAAGGAAATGTTGGAAACTACCCACCAAAATGCTGCAAGGGTGTGAAGAAGTCCCGAGGAAACAGTGAAGAGCATAAATAGTTCAAGGGATCAGGGAAGAATAGTGTTGAGGAGGGGAAGGGAGGGGAAGATTAATGATATAGATGGTAGGGGTGATAAGTGAGAAGATATGAAAGAACATAAGAGAAAACACATAAGAGAAGTGCAGAAAACTGAGCGCATTGAAAAATGTAAGTGCGATAGCCATTAGCATCCTCAACATCCATTCATCATACCTAATTACCTCCTCCTGATCTTCATCAACGCATCATATCCATCATGTGGTACTGGGCTCAATGGATTATCACCATCAAGATCCATCCAGAGAGTGCATAGGTGTTTTAGGGATATCAATGAGTTGAGGGTAGAGGTTAGATAGGGTTTTATACCGGGAAGGAACAATGGTTGAGTGCTTGTGTCTGCTACAAAGAGTGTTGATGGAGGGGTGGAGGGAAAGTGTTAAGCAACAGCAGGAGATGGGACGGCAACAGAGTGGGAGGCAACGGCAATTATGGGGTCATCCTTTTGGCTGTTGTAGTGAAAAGTGAAAATCAACAAAAAAGAGGGGGAAGTGTGGCTGCTTATGTGAAATCCTCACATTGAGAAAAAATTTATTATTTTTCCAATTTCTTTGAAAATAATAAATTTTGATTGGTTAGATTTCTTTTGATTTCCATTGTTTAATTTATACTCTATATATGGCTTGTTTTGCCGCCAAACCCTGAAAATCCA